>CAJHNH020000577.1:192500-256530 GCA_905116865.2 Candidula unifasciata
TGCTATTTTCTTAGGTCTGATTTTTAACGAGGCCATCCAGTCGTGCGATTTAGTTTCAGACGTTTACCCGCCATGCGGCACCAAACCTCCAGAAACCACGACGGAATCACTAACTACAGCGGCATCTCCAACAACAACATACACCAACCACAGCGTCATCATTAACAACAACATAACCACTAACCACAGAGGCATCACCAACAACAACATAACCACCAACCACAACAGCACCACCAACAACAAAATAACCACCAACCACAGCGGCATCACCAACAACGGCACAACCACCAAAAACAGCGGCACCACCAACAACGACATAACCACCAACCACAGCGGCATCACCAACAACAACATAACCACAACCTACGGCGGCATCACCAACAACAACATAACTACCAACCACGGCGGCATCACCAAAAAAAAAATAACCACCAACCATGGCGGCATCACCAACAACAACATAACCACCAACCACAGCGGCATCACCAACAACAACATAACCACCAACCATGGCGGCATCACCAACAACAACATAACCACCTACCACAGCAGCACCACCAACAACAACAAAACCACTAACCACAGCGGCATCAGCAACAACTATATAACCACCAACCACAGCGGCATCACCAACAACAAAATAACCACCAACCACGGCAGCATCACCAACAACAACAAAACCACCAACCATAGCGGCATCTCCAACAACGACAACATAACCACAACCCACGGCGGCATCGCCAACAGCAACATAACCACCAACCACAGCGGCATCACCAACAACAACATAACTACCAACCACAGCGGCATCACTAACAACAACATAACCACCAACCACAGCAGCATCACCAACAACAACCAACCACAGCAGCATCACCAACAACAACCAACCACAGCGGCATCACCAACAACAACATAACCACCAAACACGGCGGCATCACCAACAACAACATAACCACCAACCAGTGTCGCTTTGATGTGGTGAATGGGCAGACGATCCTCAGTGTCCTAATGGGTAGCCACAGGAATCACCATTGTCGCCTGTGCTCTTCAATGTGTACACAGCAGGAGTCACGAGTGCACAAAGCGTAGGTCTAGGTAGAACAATGTCGTATGCAGATGATATCCTTGTTTACCGTCGAGGTAAAAACAGGCAGGAAATTACAACCACACTACAACACGAACTAGACAGACTTAATGAGTGGTGCCAGGAATCAAGAGCTCAAGTGAACCCGTCCAGAGCCTCCTTAACATGGTTCTCTCTAAATACTCACATCATCAGTACACCAAAGCCAGTCGTAAGCTTATGTGGTGTGGACATCGAGAGAACGGACACCATGAAATACCTGGGCATGGCATTTGACAGATGCTTGTCATACAAATGCCACGTAGACAACGTCATGCTTAGAGCCAGGAAAGGTCTGACAGCACTCAAGATGCTAGCAGCAGCTGATATTGAACAACGCCTACTTTTCCCTCTATCAAGGGCTTGTGCTTAGCGTCATTGACTATGGTCTTGGCCTCCTCACTGTCAGCAAAACCCAGCTAGAAAGACTGGACCGAGTACAAAATGAGGCTATCACGATGATGCGACCCAAGGTCGCCACGTGAAAAGTAAAGGACCACCACGTGTTGTCACGTGAAACGAACCCGTGGTATAAGTCAGACTTGACTCTGGTCAAGTTTAGTTTGTGTCGACCTGTTGGAGTGAGAGGACGTGCGACTGAAAGTGAGAATGTCAACGTGAGAGTGCTTGTGGAGAAAGGAGACCCTGCCGACGAAGTGTGAAGCCGAGATCGACCATGCCAGTGTGTGAGATGGCCAGAACCTCAACGTGAATCCATGGGAGCCAACTTTGGTCAGTGAATGCTTGAAGAAGACTGTTCGTTGAAGGCTGCGTGAGTTTGGGTACGAGAGCTGTTCACTAGGACACCGACCGGACATTCTTGTTTGTAAGTGTAAATACGTCAATAAATTCATGTCTCGTAAGCTCACATCGGTGTCGGCTTGTGCCAGTTGTGTAACGTGGAGCGTGTGAGAAGATCATCCACCACACACGCATGAACACTACCTAGACAACGAGAAGAAACACACACCACTTATTACAATTGGAGGCTCGAAAAACGGAGATAACCGGGCAAAAACAGAACAGCAACGGCGAGATGATGTCATGAGCTGTTACTTGCCACGCAGACGCTGAATGCCGTTAGAAGTCCGAGGCAGAAAATACTCCTGCTAAACGACTGATATGTAAGTGACGAAGTCTGCCTGAGAGAGCACAGCTTGTGAAGTCACCGAGTGAAAACATCAGTTGCACAGTGAAAGCCGAATGTTTTGAGAGTTTGGACAACAGAGCAACGAAAAGTGATCCCGGAGACTATCACGTACATGCAGATGAGATTCCATTGAAAGTCTAAACGGAAAAATCGTGATAGACGGCCATGTAAGAGACGATATCTGGTGAAACGCATAGTTGCTGGAATCACCGAACAGTTGCGACAAAAATTTAACCCGTAACACGCCTGATGCTGGGTTATGTCATCACGTGGGTGAAAGGTTAAAGGACACGTAGACTGCCCTGGGTTACGTGGCACTTTGCGTCGTTCTTCAAAATCATCAAGAAGCCTACGAGAAAGAGAACAAATGGCTATATAACATTTGCGGCGAAGAAATTGTCCACTACGTGTCAACAGTGACAGCGCGATACAACACAACGAAGCCAAAAGCCACGAAGAAATAATAAGGCGAACAGAAGATCTCACGATCAAGGAGTCAACTGAAACTTCCGGGTCACGACATTGAGACAGCATGGATTGAAAATATCTGTCAACAGCGCTGAAAAATTGGCCGTTAACTAGCCAGTATTGGCGAAAGCTAGCAGAAATATTCAAGTCTGCTACAACTGGCGAACTGGGTCATCGCTAACACAGCAAATTTGGGTCAGTGTGTGCACGCGGAACTACAGGCCAACAGTGTGAGATCGTGAACTTGGACAAAACAAGGTAAAGATTGATTTAATTCAAGAGAACAGTGTTTAGGTTATATATTCAGGACATATCAGAAGCATTTGGAATTCTTAGGATTTTGTGATAATAAGCAGCAAGAAATATAAACTATTATCGTGTGCCGTGCCGGAAAAAGTAACTTAAGCCGATATAATATTTACAGTGCTTTCATCAAGTGACGAATTTTCAAGTGTGTTTAGACTATCGCAAGATTAATACAGTGTTTCAAGTGACCGATTTTCAAGTGTGCGTACACATTAGCTTTATTAATACACCGTTTCGGATCTACTTTAGAACCGACATCAATAGAACTAGAATTATTTATTAATTGAATTTATTTATAGTGATAGTTATTATGTGCGTACTTAATTGAAGTTATTTAATTATATTGCAAGAATTTATTATTGTGATATTGATTTTTCAGGTATTTTATTTATTTGGTAATAACTATTACGTTGTGGTTATATTATTTTACACTATATAATCTTTTTTGATATTGATTTCTGAATTATTTATACTTTATAGCAAAATTTATTAGATTGTGATTATATTATTGTGGACGATATAATTTTTTATTTTATTTATTTCTGGTTGTAATTTTTGGCAATTTATATCAGTCATAAAATTATTGAATCATTATTTATTTACTTCTGTAAATTTTGGGGGGCAAATATACCATTTCTATTCGAGTTATCATCATCATCATTATTTATTTCTGAAATTTGTTGACAAATTGTGTATGATTATTGGTATCATAATTTTTGAGAGTTTATATAGGACCAGTGTCATTTGCTTTCAGCATAGATATATTTTGTTAAAATCTTTAGTAGATAGGGTCTTATAATTATTTACTATATTTATTTATTTAATTTACAGATAGTTAATTAATTCATAGGTAATTATTTAATTAAAATTATTTAGTACTAGTATTTAATTAATTCATAGGTAATTATTTAATTAAAATTATTTAGTATATTTATTTAATTAAATTAAAGGTGAAATAATTAAATAGAGATTTATAAAATTAATAATTTTATTATTACATTAGTTATAGTTTACTTAGGAAATTTAATTATTATTTATTTATTATTGTGAATTATTTACTTGAATAATTCTAGGGTGATTTATTGATTGAGCTATCATTACAGTAGTCCTAGTTTACATATCTTATAGTGACAGCGGTTTCCAATCTACAGTTACAGCTACATCTAAGCAAGGGTAGTGCAAGTTGATTAAAAAAGGAGGGTAATTACTTAGTTTATAAATAAAATTAGATTTCGTTAATTAATATTAGAATAACATTAGCTAATCCCTAAGTCGGTAGTTAGCGACTTAGTTTCTTATTTGTTTATTTGAATTTGTTTAAATTCAATTGTTATTGTGTCATCATTGTTAAGTGTGACAGGAAAAATTGTAGAACAAAAGGAGGAGCAGAAGGGAATCTTGATCATCCTATTCAAGAATGTCGGGAATGGCAGAACTGGTTGCGATCGGGAAGGAGTTAGGCTTACAGGGCGAGGAGCTAAGGAAATTTGTGGACCAAAAGTATAAAGAAATGAAGGCAGAAGAGAGAGCAGCAGAGATAGAGAAGGAGAGGATAAAAGCAGAAGAGGAAAGAAACGAAAGGAGACTTTCGAGAGAACATGAGCTCGTGTCAAGGAACAAGAAGGAATAGTTAGAGAGAAAGAGTTATTACTTCAGAAAGAGACAAAAGACCGAGAGTTACTACTTCAAAAAGAGACAAGAGAGCGTGAACTAGTACTTCGAGAGAAGGAATTAGCTCAACAAAAAGAGATGGAAGATAAAAGGTTACAGCTAGAACAAGAAAGGCTGGCAGCACAAATTCATTCAGATAAAGAGAAAGCAGAGACACAGTTAAGAAGACAAGAAATGGAAAATGAATCCAGAAGGGAAGCAGCACTAGAGAAAGAAAGATTAAAGGCCGAGGAAAACAGGTTTAAGAAATACACTGGCATAGTACGGAACTTCTGTGAAAATGAGGATATATCTGCTTGGGTAACTAACTTTGAGCTTCAAATGCGTATGAACAAGGTTAATAAGGAAGACTATGCGATGATTTTCCAGAAACATTTAGGGTTTGAGCCACTTAAAGTGTTGGAATCAATACCAGAATTAGAGAAAATGGATTATGACCATATGAAGGAATACCTAATGAATCATTATAAACTCAACGAAATGGGATATAGAAAACAGTATGTTGGATTAAAACCCAGGAGTGGTCAAACTTTTGTAGATTATCTGGCCGAGGTGCAAAACACATTTCAAAAATGGGTTGATGCAGCGAGGGTTCAAAAAGACTACCAATCTTTGGTGAACCTACTGATAAAAAGTAAACTTCTAGAATCCCTACCAGATCCGATGGCTACATTTTTAATAGAGCAAACACCAGTGGATCTAAAACATATGAAACAATTGGGAGAGGGTTATTATAATGCCCATCCAGACATTTTCAGTTCAACAGTGAACGATGTCATTGAGTCAGGAGCTGCAGCATATCAGAAACCTCAGCAAGGAAGATACCCATTGAAAGACAAGAGATACAACAGGAAGAAAGCCAACATAATCAACTGTAGCCATTGCAATCGACAACATGGTTCAGACGCTATTTGCGATAAGAATCCAGCATACGCAATGAGGGTTCAGGAGCTTATTGCCAAGAGGAAGAACAAGCTCAATGACTACAATAGAGTGTTGAAATGTTTTTCTTGTTTATGTTACGGCCATGTACGTAATCAATGTGCTTTTAAGCGACAGATCAAAGAAGCACACGTGGCATATGGGTTGTCTGATGAAGACTCGGGTTCTGATACATATGAGGGTAATGCTGTTGAAGTTTGTTGCATTAATGATAACTGCTTTGTCTGTACAGAATTTCAAGCTGAGGGTAGCCTACCTTGCGGTCACCAAGTACCAGTCTACAATGCTAACATAGCACATGGCCAAGGTAGTTTAAAACTACACAAAGGTATGGTACATGGACGAAACCGTATCAGTCCTCCGTGATACTGGCGCCACGATATCAGGAATTCGCCAGGCATTAGTAAGACCTGAGGAAGTAACACAAAAGTTTATAACCTGTAGAACATTCGGTGGAAACATAGAAAGGTACAAAGTAGGCTATGTTTTTATTTCAACACCATATCTTAGGAAGAGCATTTATTGTGCCATGTTACCATCACCATGTGCAGATTTGATTATAGGTAACAGGAAAGACTTAGAAAAGGTATCAGAGGATGACATCATGAAATGGGAGGCAGAAAACATTCCAGTCAGCAGACATAATGAAAGAGTGAATGAGGTGTCTTCAAACCCTACATCCTCGGTGAATGTAATGAAAGAAAATCATGGGAATGAAAGCAAAACATTGAATTATGTGACTCCAAACCCCGCATCCACTGTGGAAGTAATGAAAGATGGAGGTTGGAATAAGAGTAGTGGCATGAATGACAATATAGAGACTGGAAGTGTCCAAAACATAAGAAACAGTGAGAAAGTAGAATGTATAGATGAGGCAGCAGCAGTCACCAGGAGTATGACTGAAGATGAACGAAAGGATAGAGAAAAAGAGAGTGAGTTGTTGGATGAAAATATTATTACAAATTTGGAGCAGTTAACTACTAAAATGAAATTTTGTGAAGATCAGAAAAGCGACATGACGCTACAAAAATGTTTTACTTTGGTGAATGCACATGCCAAAACAGTAAAGAGTGCATCATGGAAATTTGTTTTGAATAAAAATATTTTAATTCGTTTGTACCAGAAAGGTCCAATGATAACGAAACAAATTGTCCTGCCAGAGAAATTCAGAGAGCAAGCATTATCATTAGCACATGACTCTGTATTTGCTGGTCATTTAGGTATAGCAAAAACTACGTGCAGAGTGTTATCAACATTTTTTTGGCCAGGGGTCACCAGCACAGTCAAACGGTATGTGAAGTCCTGCGATATATGTGCTAGAACGACCAAGAAAGGGGTAAATCCTACAGCTCCCGTTCAGCCAGGGCTCACTGCACAAAGACCGTTTGAACAGGTAGCCATAGATATAATAGGTCCGCTACCTGTCACTTCTGCAAAAGGTAATAGGTTTATACTCACTTTGATAGATGTGGCTACAAAATGGCCGGAAGCAGTCCCTCTTAAGTATATTACTGCAGAGCACATACATGAGGCATTGATATTGATTTTTTCAAGGTTGGGGTTTCCTGAGATCATAATATCAGATCGAGGTACCCAGTTTACGGCAGTGATAACAAAAGCAGTGACAAATCTGTTAGGTATTAAACAACAGTTCACCACTCCATACCACGCCCAAGCAAATGGGTTAGTGGAAAATTTAAACAAATCGGTAAAGACTATGTTATCAAGGATAACATATAACAACCCCATAAACTGGGATAGTCTTTTACCGGCGGTGTTATTTGCCTACAGGGAAATACCACACAGTTCAACAGGTGTGTCACCATTCCAGCTCGTATACGGAGCCAACCCTAGAGGCCCTCTAGAAGTATACAACAACTTAATTACTGGAAAAGATGAAGAAGATCCCAAAATTCATGATTACCAAGCTGTTGTGAATTTAAGACATAAAATCATGACTGCATGTGAAGAGGCGACTAAGGCCAGTGCCCAGGCAACCGTAAAACAAAGATATTATGCCAACAGAGTGAGCAAGCTCATTGAGCTAGAACCGAACGATGATGTTCTGGTGCTATTACCCAAAAAATCCGACAAACTATGTGTCGAATGGCAAGGGCCATATAAGGTAGTTAGAAAAAGTGTCTAATGTAGATTACGAAATACTGTACAAAAACAATCTGAAAATTTTTCATATTAACATGCTAAAAAAGTATTTCAGAAGATCTGAGATTGCAAATGCAAATTCATGTAATGTGATTAATGAAACAGCAACAGATGCAGTGGAGGAAGAAATTCCAACACCGTCCATATCAGATGGGATCAACTGGAAGTCAGTCAAAATAAATGAAAACCTTTCACAAAAAGATAAGAACAGTATTTTAAAAGTGATTTATAAATACAAAGAGATTTTTGGGAGTAAACCTGGGAAAACTAATTTAATAGAGTACGACATCCAGTTGAACTCAGCTGTTCCTGTGAAATCAAGAAATTATACCATACCAATCCATTATATTGATAAAGTTGTTGAAGAGTTAAAACAACTCCAAGAAGATGGTATAATCACTGATTCAAACTCTGAATATAGTTCGCCCATGGTGATAGTCAAAAAGAAAGATGGTAACTTGCGACTGTGTGTCGATTATAGGAAGTTGAACGAGGTCACCTATCTTGAAGCAGAACCTATACCATCAACTGACGATACCATTCAACAGTTACATGATTCAAAATATTTTACAAAATTAGATTTGTGTAAGGGATATTGGCAAATCCCCATGACTCCAAATGCCAGTAAGTACTCCAGTTTCCAAACACCTTTGGGGTTAAAACAGTGGTTGAGGGTTCCTTTTGGTTTATTAAATGCCCCGAAAATCTTTACCAAAATGATTCGAAAGCTATTGGGGGATATGGAACACGTGATCGCCTACATGGATGACATCTGCATCCACACGAAAGAAATACCTGAACATCTGGCAATATTAGAAAAAGTGTTTGTAAAAATTCAGGAGGCAAACCTGACAGTGAACCCATTGAAGTCTGAGTTTTGTTTTATGAAAATAAACTTTTTAGGTCATATTGTTTGTGAAGGAAAAATCCAAACTGATCATAACATTGTATCTAAAATTCTGAATATTGAAAAACCTAAGACTAGAAAGCAATTACAATCATTGTTGGGGTTAATAAACTATTATGGCAAGTTTATTTCTAATTTGGCAGCTTTAACTGCACCATTGTCTGAACTGTTGAAAACAGAACAATTTAGGAAAAGAGATTGGAATGAAACTCATGACAAAATTTTAGAAAAAATCAAACATTTGTTTTCAACACCACCAATCCTGAGACAGCCAGATCCAAGTAAACATTTTTTTCTACAGACAGATGCTAGTGGACACACCATAGCTGCAATGTTAGCACAGAAAGAAACAGACACTCTTCTTCCAGTTTTATATTGGTCACAGAAACTAACATCTACACAGCAGAAGTACAGCACATTTGAGAAAGAAGCATTAGCATTAGTTCTGAGTCTGAAGAAATTTCAAAAGTATTTGTTAGGGAAAGAATTCACGATCTTAACTGACAATTTAGGTCTTACTAAATTGATGACCATGGAGTCAACAAACAACGCTAGAGTGTACAGATGGGCTCTATTGATTGCACAGTTTAAATTTAAAATACAGCACATCAAAGGCATCCACAATCACCTGCCTGATGTAATGTCAAGATTATAAGAAATCTATTTTAGTATGTATGTTTGATTATCTGAATTGTAATTGTTGATCGACACATATGATTTATATATATGTATTGTGTATAAATGTGTATATCATGTCGTTGTGACGAATACTGGACATAGACATAAGGTGACGAGACGAAATAGTTTGGAATTAGATATGAAAATTTATTAACTACAAAATGTAACCAAAATATTTTACAATTGAATATGCTAAATTTATGACGATGAAATATGCTATTTAATGTTTTGAACATGTAATGTCACTCAACAATTGAAATGTATACAGGGAATTTAAGTAATTAATATACCAGGAAATACATTGTAATATTTTTTGAAAACGTAAAGGGAGATAAGTATGAGAAATGTAATAAAGACTAGTGGGAAATCACTATAGGTAGGGGAAATAAAATCCAAAGCACCTATAAGGGGAAATAAATGAATATCCAATGGAAATAACATCAGTGGATGTTCAGTGAGTATAGTGGCAAGGGTGGGACTTTACGGGTTTACATTATTGTTCCATAGCCGTTATGGATTTCCGCACTTGGAAGAGTAGTGCCTGGGGTGATTTTCTGTCGTTTGACAGACTGTGGGATGAGGTGGGAAACGCGTAGAGCCTTTATGGTCTTCCGCAATTGAAAGAGTATTGCCTGGGGTGTTGATTCCATTAAGCCACATAATACTCACTGGGCATGACAACTGACAAAGTTCCAAAGGAAAAACATGAATTACCCAAAAAAGGGATGGAATAAATTTTTTACCTCTGATACCAGTGAAAATACCCAAGCATTACATAAAATATACTCCTATCCATTAACGATAATGAGAAAAAAAAGTGAATTTTTTTTTTTTTTTTAATACGGGGAAGGGAGAATGCAATGGGGGATATTTTCACCCAGTTTAGGATGGTTGGGGGGAAGGCCCAAAGCTGACCTAAAACACCGAGATAGTCCAGATACTTGGATTAAACGAGAATCTGGAGATAGGTGACTAACCACTAGTTATCACGGGGACCACGATGATGCGACCCAAGGTCGCCACGTGAAAAGTAAAGGACCACCACGTGTTGTCACGTGAAACGAACCCGTGGTATAAGTCAGACTTGACTCTGGTCAAGTTTAGTTTGTGTCGACCTGTTGGAGTGAGAGGACGTGCGACTGAATGTGAGAATGTCTACGTGAGTGCCTGTGAAGAAAGGAGACCCTGTCGACGAAGTGTGAAGCTGAGATCGACCATGCCAGTGTGTGAGATGCCCAGAATCTGTCAACGTGAATCCATGGGAGCCAACTTTGGTCAGTGAATGCTTGAAGAGGACTGTTCGTTGAAGGCTGCGTGAGTTTGGGTACGAGAGCTGTTCACTAGGACACCGACCGGATATTTCTGTTTCGTAAGTGTATATACGTCAATAAATTGATGTCTCGTAAGCTCACATCGGTGTCGGCTTGTGCCAGTTGTGTAACGTGGAGCGTGTGAGAAGATCATCCACCACACACGCACGAACACTGCCTAGACAACGAGAAGAAACACACACCACTTATTACAATGAGGGTATCGGCAGACGTTAACCACCCATTGCAAAAAGCTATATAGGACACAAAAGGAACGCGTCTCAAGAGAGGCCGCTCTTGGATGGCAAAGGCTGAGGATTTAATTCAGCAGGTATGTGACCTAGACGTGATCAGTCACGGAAAAGAATGGATTAATTCACCAGTAGACATAATGACATCTCTAAGTTTGTCATCACACTCGAAAGGTACTGTCGGGATCAGATTCCCGTGGCCGTAGACACAGAAGTAAGGGAACTGATAAATCAGCATGCAGACCCAGAAGATATCATCTACACAGATGGATCCGTGAAGCGCGGATCAAGGTCAGCATGGGCATACACAGCGCAAAGAAGGGGGAAAACAATACATGAGGACAGAGGCGCTTACCAGACAACCACGTCAAGCATGACTATGGAAATAGCCGCTGCTTCTGGAGCTTTAGCATGAGTATCCGAGCAAACCGCCACACAATTAGTAATTGTCTCAGACTCAATGAATATGCTTCAGAAGATAGAAACAGGCAGTATGCGCTCTGAATGGATAGAAAGCATTCGGCAATCGCACTTAATCTCCGTAACCTGGATATACACACCGGGTCATGCGGGCATAAAGGTAAATGAGCGAGCGGACCAACTGGCAAGCTCTGCACTAATGATTGCGGGAAAAAGCATGGACAGAGCAGATATCGTCAACGCTGTACGGAGTGGGCTCGATGATAATAACGAATCCCTGACATTAACACGATTGCGTGACATGGGAGTTAAGCATGGAGAAGCACGTCTTTGTCGTCTTCGAGGTCGTCTTCGAGGCCGAAAAAGGAGACAATATAATCAGCTTCTCATGGGGACAATTAGTAGAAGTACTTTGGAGTGGCTGCTGTTTAACAAAACATAAAATAACATCTTGTAGGGAGTTGGAATTCCGAAACCCAAGTTCAAGGTTTCTCCTTCGTGCCAAAGAACTGCATGGCTGTTGGGTGAACAGTCGTTAACGAAGGCAGTCAGGTCGTTGTAGGGGCGACGCCTGCTGGTGGATGTAATGTCCTAAGTCCCTTCCCCAGCTAATAGTGAGGGTACTGCTGGGGTGAACATTTATTAACCTTTACATAATGCTTCAGGTCAAAATGGACGCTAGGCACGGCCACTTTTTTAGCTGCTGCATATGTTTTTGCTTCTGCCAAGCGGTGGCCGTTGCATTTTTGCTCCATATGTAGACTGGAAGGATATAGTTTCGTCACCCAGCTTCTGAGTAGAGTGCATGACTGGACACTGTGAGATACGTGTGTTTTTCGTTGGCACAGGAGCGGAGCAACTATGGGGTGACCCGTTTGCTATGAAGCTGGAACCAGGATTACCAGATTACCAGATAACATAACCACCAGCCAGAGCCACATCACCAACAACAACATAGCCAAAAACCTCGGTGGCATCACCAACAACAAAATAACCACCAACCACAGCGGCATCACCAACAACAACATAACCACCAACCACGGTGGCATCATCAACAACAAAATAACCACTAACCACAGCGGCATCACCAACAACAACATAACCACTAACCAAGCGGCATCACCAACAACAACATAATCACTAACCACAGCGGCATTACCAACAACAACATAACCACTAACCAAGCGGCATCACCAACAACAACGTAACCACTAACCAAGCGGCATCACCAACAACAACATATCCACTAACCACAGCAGCATCACCAACAACAACATAACCACTAACCAAGCGGCATCACCAACAACAACATAACCACTAACCACAGCGGCATCACTAACCCCGGTGTAGCAGCCATGGTAGAGGACACAAGGGAGGGGGAGTGAAAAGGGCAGAGAGGATAGGAGACAATGACAACAGACCAGAAAATGACATCTAGAGAAGAATAATGAACATTTGTTGCATATAAAATAATCATCATCAAGTACCTTGCCGACTGGCGTGAGCGATCATGCCTCTCCACAATCAGCTGACACACCTCCATACCATGCAACAAACTATCAAGAATCTTCTCTCGTTGTCTTCCTCTGTCTCTCCTTTCACAGATCTTTTCAGTTGCGCCAACATGTTCCATTCTCCCTCTTCTCATAACAAGGACGAAAAATGATGACTGTCTTCTGGTGTCTGGGATAAGTTGTCTTTGGGATTTGGCCTCTTTCAAAACCTCTTGGTTGCTTTTTTTTCTGTCCAGGGTATTTTAAGCATTCTTCTGTAAAACTCCATCTCTAAGACCTCAAGAAATTGTTTGGCCTGCCTACCTATTGTCCAGGATTCACAGCCATATTTTAAGAAGGGATGTATGTAGCAAGCAAGATTTCTTTTTCTAACTCCTAATGACAAAGATATATTGCATAAGATAATCTTCATAAAAAAATGCAATTTTTGCTTGTCCTATTATGTTTCTTTTCTCAGTAATGCATCTTCGATTTGATGTTATCCACGTGCCCAGATACTTAAATTGTCCCAAAATAACACCAGTGGCTTTTATTATTTAGGAATAATTCTTTTCTTTGATACCACCATTACTTCTGTCTTTCTAATTTTTTAACTGAGGCCCATTCTTCCATTTTCTATTACCACAATGTCTATCATTTCCTGTAATTCTTTCTGACTTGTTGCTATCAAGACTGTGCCATCAGCATAACGTAAATTGTGCCCACCAACCACCATTCCGGGCAAATCAATTAAAGATTTCATTATATATTCACTGTATCGTGAAATCAAATCAGGTGACAGTACACTTCTTTGTCTTACACCCCTCTTTATGCTCTGAAATATATCTTGCAGAAGGGACCAATAGTTTGTAAAACAGCTTCTCTGAAGGATAGTGGACAAAACGTGTAAATGTACAGTCATTTATGGCGCCTCTGGCAGACGATCTGAAGAAACAGATAGTCGTCCAGCTAATGGAAGGGACGTATCAAAGATTAGACAGGTAATCTGTCTTTCAAAATTGTTCATTTAGTTTGTGAAAATTCGTCTAGTACTTTATGGTACGATCAGACGCGCATGAGTATGGGAAACAGTTTCGTCGGACAGCAAGCTCAATAGCCGATTATTGGCTAGAGGGACACAACAGCTCTATGAAGAATAGTTGACAAGACTTCTAACTTTATAGTCACTTTAGGCAACTAAGCAGATGACCCTCGGAAACAGCCGGTCAGACTGCTAGTTGAGCGGACGACTCATAGGTCAGACGGAAAGACTATCTTTTGAAATCATCCCTTTCAATTTGTGAAAATTTGCAGTCATGTATGGTACCAACAAGGGGCGACTATAGGACACAGTTTCGTTGGACAGCCCGCCGATGGGACGCGTAGTTGGTTAGTCGGAGACGACAGCCTCCTTGAAGAACTGTCGACAAGCTTTGTGTGTTTACAGTATAACAACATTTCATATAACACAACCTGGTAGACGACCCGGGTAACAGATGGTTGGACATCTAGTTTCAAGGGTGACTAGTTGGTTATCCGAGTTTGTGCAAATACAGTAGAAAAAAAAACACATCGAGCCTCCTAAAGTGGTCGAGTGGTAAAAGACAGCGATCGTTTTAAGGGTGTCAAGAAAAGTGATACTGTTTTGAAGCAATCTGACATGTCCAGCAAAACAAAAAGTGTTAGAATAGTGATAATTTTGTCACAATGTCGTTTTGTGTTTTGTACAAGTCGCCTTGTATTGTAAAAGTCGCCCTCTCGTTTCTAAAAGTTGCCTGGTATCTCCTACAAGTCGCTCTCGGGGTTCTAAAAGTCGCCTTGCGTTTTCTTAAAGTAGCCCTCTGGTTTCTAAAAGTCGCCTTCTGGCTTCTAAAAGTCACCTTGTGTTTTCTGAATGTTACCTTGTTTTCAGAAAGTCGCCGTGTGTCCGAGTCGTCAGGGACTGCTGGTGAAAGACGTTTGCCATACCTTGTGTGATTTAAGCTGTCTCAGAGGACAGAGACATTGAGTGTTTCTCCAAAAGGAAAAACATCTTAGTGACTTAAATAGTACCAATGTTAATTAATAACTTACGAAGAATGGTTCGGGAACGAGTGACTTAAGCTGTCCCAAACGAGAAAGACATTGAGCAACTTAAGATTTCCCAAAGGCTAAGGGCATTGGACGCTTTAAGATGAACTATGGATAGATGCTGACCTTACTAAAGAACTTCCATAAACGACATTGCAAGATCAGTGAGCAATTTATAAAGGTTCTTGGGACTTAAGGTGTCCCAAATAAAAAAAGGCATTGCGCGACTTAAGATTTTCAAACTGATAAAGACATCAAATGACTCAGGCTGTTCCAGTTATCCTGGCTGAGTTACTAAGAAACTTCCGTAAACAATTGACAATGTGTTACATTGTGTCCCAGAGAGAAAGACAGCGGGTGACTTAAGTTGTCCTAAAAACAGTAAACATCTTACCAAGGATCCTCAGTGAAGCTTCGTTAATACAAGCCATGGCTATTCTGGAAATAACGGGCACAAAAGATAGCAGCCGCAAAATATCATTTCGAGCTTCAGTCACGTGACAATTGCGCAATTCCGGCGACTTAATTTGCGGTTTTCCGACAGTTTTCCGGTAACTACCGCCACAGCCACGAGCTCCCCACGCTGCTCGTGCGGCGTGGATTGGGGCTAAACTAGATGGCTAGGACCCACGAGCAGCAGTTTTCGCATCTCCTGCAGCTTTGCTCGTGAGTCCTAGCCATCTAGTTTAGCCCCAATCCACGCCGCATGAGCAGCGTGGGAAACTCGTGGCGGATGCGGAAAAAAACCGCAATATTTTGCGGCCGCCATCTTTAGTGCCCATTATTCGAAGGATAGCCGAAGCCAGTGACAGTTTGTTGCGCCCATTGAGCCATGTAGGCTATCCCAAAGAAGAAATACGTTGAATGACTTATGGTGTCCCTGAGAGAGTGGCCGGTCTTACCAAAGTGATTCAGTGAAATTAGTGGGCTGCTTTCGAATGGTCTTGTGTGTTCCAAACGAGAAAGACGGCGGGCGATTTAATATGTACCAAAACACTGATCGCCTTAAGAAAACACATAACCCGCTTTAAGTTTTCCTGAGTCTAGTGGTTGCCTTAGTAGAAAACGTTTGTGCTTCCCCTTATGAAACCAGCCACCACTACTGAGTTTACCTAGAAGCTTCGGTAAACCAATTACACAGACCAGTGATTACATTGCGATGTACATTATGTGACTAATGGTGTCCCTCGGCGCATAATCCACTCTTCTAACAAGTCGACATGACAATTTCAATGAATATCCGCCTGTATCGTGTGCCCTGACATGCTGTCCGTCTATATGGTACCTAAAATTGCCCCAGCCCTATTCGTCGCCTGGTTGCGCCGCCTCTAACAATATGACACAACAGTTCACCTATTTTACTACAGCTCAGTCATATCTTTACTGCCAGAACCCGACACTATGACACTATTACCGCAATTTTGCCATTTTTTCTACAACTTAAACTACCCGTGAGCGGCCGGGGTCCAATAGTATGTTGCAATAGCCACCGTTTTGCTGTAGTTTTTATTTTTACTACAACTCAAACCCTCTCTGAACTACCAACATCTAACACTATGGCAAGAAACCCGCTCTCCTGCCATACGTTGTCCTTTTTAGTACATCATAACCATCCCTGAGCGGCCCGCATTCAATAATATGCCACAACAGCCGCCACTTTGATATAGTTTTCATTTTTACTACAACCTCAACCCTCCCTAAACTACCTACATCTAACACTATAACAAGACACGTTCTCCTTTTTACTACAGTTCCAACCATCCCTGAGCGGCCGGCATTCAAAACCATGACACAGATTAAGATGGCGCCTGAGCCACCCTTTCCCATGTATCCATAATCATCTAGTTACCTTTCTAGGTTCCTTTATATAAACCCCAAAACGGCCCCCTTCGCCGCCCGTCACTGACGGCTATACGTCTATTTTCATGTTCCCTAAATTGTTTCATTCTTTAACATACTAGCTGTACCTGGAAACGCGTTGCTGTGGCCCAGAATGGTGAATTAGAGAGGAAAGAAAATAGCTCTCAGCTAACAGTGTCTGTCATATCCAACCTACTCCCCCCCCCCCCAACCCAGTCATATCTCCCTCTCGGAAGGACTGAAAAATCATCGATGGCGAAATTATGAAAATAAAAATGGTTGAGAAATGAGAACTTTAAAATAATGCTCTGAGCTCTCTCAGCTAACTGTATCTGGCATGAACCCCCCCCCCCCCCCCCCCCCCCCCAATCATATCATCCTCTCCGAAGGATGGTAAAAAAATCATCACTGTGCGAAGTTATTAAAATAGAAATAGTTAAGAAAAGACAACTTTAATTAATGTTTTAAGCTCTCTCAGTTAACAGTGTCTTTCATCAACCCCCCCCCCCCCCCCCCCCCCAGTAATCATATTATCCTCACTGAAGGATGGGAAAGTCATCTGACAAAATATTGTAACTAAATTGAGCTTGGCATCCGTGTCCACCCAGACTCAAATGGTAGCATTAATTTGTACTGAGAAGTAAATGTGGCCAGTGTAACAGGTACCACATCACGCATCCAGTACCAGTACTACTGCTACTACTACCATCAAAACCATCACAACAACAACAAAACTGTCACTACAGTCTGTGTAGGTCAGTAAAATGGGTACCAGGACGGGTGGTCCTGGGAAAGTAAAGACAGCCAGCGTAATGCTGACCACATTACCCACAGAGTGCTGATGGTCTGTAAAAAAATGGGACGCTCTGCCCATATGCCCGATGCGCCGGAAAGCGTGAAAAGGGAACTTACTTAGGTCAGTGTAGCCAGAAGAGTTAGCGCCGCATGCTGTCGCCACGAACTATTTAGTTTAATTTTGCCCCTGACATTAAAAAAAAAACCACATTAAAAAGTACACTATACTCACGAATAGCGGAGAAAAATACCCCGCCCCCGTCATCTCTCCCTCTCTAAAGGGACTATTTTTAACTTACCTTGGCATCTGTGTCCACCCAAACTAAACTGGACTGTAAGCCGTCTTAGTTAACAGTTTCTGTCATCGCCGAATAGTTTTTGATTAAGAAGCGTCGCGAAGAGGCTAACTGGGACTTAACCTAAATTGGATGTCTTTACGCGAAAGATGCAGATATCGCAGCCTAGCAGTAAACCACAAAACAGCGGGGCAACCACCCTTTTGAGGCAAAAAGAACAATTATCACCCAGCGGGGAATCGAACACAGGTCACCCACGTGAAGGATGGAATACTTGAAATGATACTACCAAAGACTGAAGAGTTCAGGTCAGATTTCGCAGCCTAGCTGTAAACCACAACACAACCTGCCAACGGCCCTTTCGAGGGCGAACAAAGATTACCCGTGACATGTCCATTGAGCATCACGTCGCCGCTATTACAGGCTATCTGTAAACCCCAAAACCGAGAAAAGGCGTAGACATCGCAGCCTAGCCATAAACCACAACACAACGTGCCAGTTAAAGGCTAAAAAAAATATAATTATATCACCTAGCGGGGATCAAACGCGGGTGAACTGCATGATAGGCAACTACGCTACCAAAGACTCAAGCAGTCAAGAAAATGAAATTTTATATAGTAATGCAAAGTTCAAGAGCTCAGCAGTCAAAAATGGCCAATCAATTAAAAGCAAATCCGGGCGGGCAACGAAACAAAAAATGATTTGACCGTTGCTGGAACTACGAAGTTCGTGGTTTGTGTGATTTTCCAAACCAAAAAAAAAAAAAAAAAACATGCTTTGAGTCAAAAGCAACGTTGTGTGAACATGTTAAAGAATTTGATTCAGTAGTTTCCGAGTCTATAGTTAACAGCGTCGGAAAATTACCATTTTTATTAATATAGATATATCCCCGCTAACAAACCACCCCTAATTTTTCCTATTACAGAACCCATAAACCAGCACCAACCCTATTAGTCGCCCTGTCGCCTTTGGTTCCCAGCTCCGCCCGCACTACTGCTTACCGAGATATCGCTCGTAAGGTTACCATTTATGTAACCCCATCGGCAGATGTGTCACCCGCCACCTGTCATCCGCTGCTTTGAAGACAATAATTCGCCTGCAAAGTATCGATTTGCTCGCCTGAGCAATAATACTGAAGAGATATCAATTTGTCCGCTGGCCCAACCCTGAAAACATTAGGATAAATCAATAACCAACAGTACATGTAATGAACACTCATATACATCAAAGGGCTTGAGCCCCGCACACCCGGATTATGAAGTTCAACAACTGAGTCTGCTTAAAATAATTGCTTGAAATAATTTTCTGAAGCTGCGGAATACCTTTTCAGGTCCTGCACTAAAGAAATATCGATTTGTCTTCCTAATATCAAGCCCTAAGAAAATACCAACAAACGGCGCACCAGGAATGAGTCACCAGTCGCTGTGGAAACAATGCGAAGTATCGATTTATACACCATATATCTTCAGCCGCTTGGAAAAATTAATCACTCGTGACGTTATCAGCCTTCCGATCGATATTTACTGAGGATAAAGAGTAGAGGGAAGCTAATAAAGATTTCCGGAGAAAACCCAATCACTACTTGTGACGTCAAATGGCCGTCATTTTCTACTAAGGATAAAAAGGGAGGCTCCTAAGTCCCCGGTGTAAATAGTACTGCTAAATGACTCTTATACTACTTGGGATGAAGATCTGAAGGACTCGTGCATTCCTGAAGATAAGCTGAGATTTGAAGCAGTCTCTGCAGAATTTTCTCTTTAGAAAAAAGGTACAGGCTAAACACGGGCAAATGATGGGTCGGTAGGACAAAGGACGATATCATACAGATCTGCAGTCTTTCAGAGGTCCACGCCCTTATTTGTGAAAATTCAGATTGGGCGTATGTACTTATTACACAGATGGGTCTGTTGTACGAGGACAAACAAGTACATGAGCATTTACTGCGTGCTCTACAGGCAGAGCCGTCCAGGATCCTTGTGGTGCCCTTTTTAAGACCACTAGCAGCATGGCAATGGAGGTGATGGCGGTACCTGTGTGTACTGAGTGATTCCATGAGCATGATCTGATGAGTCGAGAAACAATTTATACGCAGATAGTGGAACGAGTCATTGCAAAACGCCACTGAGCGTGAAGTTACGTTCATCTTTGTCCCAGATCTTACCTACATCTTTGTCAATCTCTGCTGACGTCTCGCTGTTGTTTGATTGACCATTATGATGCGCCAGGCACGATCCGACGACTTTTACTACGAACTTGAAGCAACATAAAAGCAGTCAGAAATACAGTCTTGATGCAGTCCAGTATATTCTTGCAGTAATAATTTCATCAAAAACCTAGTTTACATTGATGGTAGATGGCTAATTAAATTTTTTTACACAGTTCTCGACGTTAACATTTCAGCCACCATTTGTTGCACCGATACATTATTGCATTGCTGACTATTTCAGATAGGCTAGAGGTGCTGCATGCTAAAGCATACCTCAAAGTAGCTGCAGACAGGGAACACCCTCTATATGAAGCTTAGCTGCAGGCAAGGGTCAGACGCTGAATAGGAGGTAAATCGTGGATGGTTCAAGCAAAAGACAATAAGACAAGTATGCATGCTAGAGAAGACTGGGCTAGAAGAGAAGTGGGTCAGAGTCTTGTCTTGTCCACAATTGCCTCACAGCGTAGTGGGGAGTCGCAGTTTTCTATCCTGGGCCAGGTGTATTGCATGTGTTGTTGTTAGTTCGTGTTGCCTCAGGATCTCTGATATATTGTCTATCCATCGTACTCTCGCTCTGCCTCTTGCTCTGTGGGTCAGAGTACCAGCAGAAAAGTCTGACCTGTGTAGAGTTATGATACCATTGGGTCGGGTGTGCAGAGAGTGGCCAGCTGGTGTTACGGAGGTTAAAGTCCAACAGTTGATTCACGAGAATTCACGCCCAGATGATCTAATAATCCATACAGATGGTTCAGTGTTGAGAGGAAAGAGAAGTGCCTGGGGGTTCATAGCGAAAGCCAATGGAACATCTTAACTGCGAGAACGCCTAGCATATGACACCACAACATCTAGCATGAGTATGCATGTGGAGGCGGTAGCTGCAGCTCTCCTGTGGTTAGAGAACAAGATGCGTACACATGTCGTAATTGTAACAGACTCTGAAATCATGCCGAAAAAGGTGAAGAGAGGGAAGCTTTGAGCAGTGTAGCTAGCTTTACTGGAAAAGTCATGGGTGGTGAGCATACTTTAGATCTTTTCTTCAGGCTATGCCGGCATGGTGGGAAATTAACAGACAGCCAGATTGGCTGGATCCGCACCACTGGACTTTGAATTGATTCCTGACAAGGCAGATGTGGTCAAGGCCCTTTGAGAACAAGCAACGGAATCAGTAGAGAAAAAAAACGATTATTATGGCCTGGAGAGAATGAGGCACCTGGGTGTAACCAGAGGATCTGGCCGGCTGACTACACTCAGAGGAAACGCAAGACAGACATATAACCAGATTGTGACTGGTACCATCAGTACTGGAACTCTGAGCTGCCTGCTGAAAATGACGACGGAGCATGCATGGGAATGCCCTGAGTGCTGTGATGTCAATTCTTGACTCAACTCAACTTGTTGCACCGGTGCGCACACATGATACGCCTTTCTTGAATGTCCGCGCTCACTGGAATCAACAGTGATGTTTCCATAGCAACGGTTTCTACATAGATCACTTTAAAAGAATGGACGCTTTGCAAGCGCGCGCTTTTGCGATGCGAACTTTGATGGGGAGAAACCCCAACCTAAACACCCTGGAATTTATTGGGAATGTCTCCCATGACGTCATCATCAGGGGTAAGTTATGAATATAGTACCGAAAAATTAATTCTCTTACCTTTAAAAAGGCGTCTCATCCAGCGGTACATCTGTCTTCTCGTGTTCTCGAAGAAAGTTTGGATTCGTGGTAAACATCCGTGTAAACAAACATCCATTCTTTTAAAGACTATGACGTTTGACGAATGGATCAACTCTTATCTCACAGTACCTCCTTCGAAACCACCAAGTCGTCTTGTCTCTGGCCGAAAGTATAACACCATCCGGTAATTCCGTGCAGCGGGGAACCAGCCCTGAGCGTCATGAACTCAGGTGGGCCCACCTCCGAATACGTCTAGGAATCGTGGGCCGAAACGTGTGTCGACGAGGATAATTTCTACTGACGACTGGTAGATCCCCGCTGTACTTGCTCCCTGTGAGTTTAATCCTATTGTACGTGGCTAGCCCACAAGACTACCAGGAAAGACTGGTGACTATCGGGAAAGACCTTTTGACACCTATGGAAAGACTGGCCCCCCGGTATCGCCGGGGGGATAAACTGACATCTGGAGACAGATGTCGACTGTGGACCGGGTTGATCACCCCTAACACAGTATAATACCTCCGATTTCGTACGACCACAATGAAATATGCCCCCAGGGCCCTCCGAAAGCGGGGGGGGGGGGGGGGAGAATGAAGGGCCCAATCCAACTGATACCTTCGGTGACGACCTTGCTAGCCCCCGGACTGAGATACTCGCCCAACGTCCGGGCTGGCTCTGTACATGTGGGAAAAGCTTCACGGGGTTGCATGGTCTGAGAACGCATGCCGGAAGAATGGAATGCGAGGGTGCTCCACGCAGTAAACGCCGTCGCAAAACTACCACTCCTGTGGTAGTTTCTGAGTCGTCAGGGTACGACGGGCAGGGTGAACCCCACTCGCCCGGAGAGGCCCATGACGTCGACTGCGGAGGAGCACATTTGATGATTTCTGAAGAAGTGCGTTCCAGAATCAGGTTTCCACCTGCGAGCGAGAAGGTGGTGTGGTGTAAGTTGGAGGCTACGTTATGTGAGATACTTAAACAAACTCTAAACAAAAAGCCGCTAGGCGACAAGCTTACTAAATTTGGTGATGTAATATATGAACACTGCTTCCGCGAGTTCGGGACAGTAGTAAAGGCACAGCCGGGTGCCAAGCAGAATACTAGCAGGAGGCAGAGGGACATTCTGAAGTGTCGGGCAGACAAGAATGCCCTCAGAAAACGGTTCAAAGCCGCTACAGGCAGCGAACGGGAGGGGCTGTACGAAGTTTGGTTGCATTTAAAGAACAAACACAGTGCCCTCTATCGCGCCGAGCGTTTCTGTAACAACAGACGGAGAACCAAAAGGGAGCGAGAGAAATTCTTTAGGGACCCGTATCAGTTTGCCCGAGGTCTATTCGAGCAACCGAAGTCTGGGACTCTGGTTGTCAGTCAGGAAGAACTTGAGCTACATCTACGCAAGATGTACTCTGATAAAAAGAGGAGAGAGCCTCTCGATGACAATCCAGAGATCCTTAGCGGTCTTAAACAGCCTTCGGTGCTGAAGGTACCATTTAAAATGGTACCTCCCCTTTGGTCTGAGGTTGAGGACGTTGTGAAAAAGGCCAGCGGTACGTTTTTTACAAGCAAAAATCCTAAAAATGCTTCACGTCTTGTTGAGACAAGCGTGGATCCGCAATCACATATGTCCAGAGTGGTCAAAGGCAAATGGGGTCTACATTCCCAAAGAGCAGGACTCGAAGAGTCTTTCCCAATTCAGGCCCATCTCGCTGTTGAATGTCGAGGGTAAGATATTCTTCTCAGTCATGGCTCGCCGGCTCACACAGTATCTGATGACTAACAAGTACATAGATACGAGTGTTCAGAAGGGTGGTATTCCAGGCGTTCCTGGGTGCCTTGAACACGCGACCATGATTTGGGAGGCTATCCAGAGAGCCAAGCATGAGAGAACCGATTTGCACGTTATATGGTTGGACTTAGCCAACGCCTACGGGGCAGTCCCCCATAGGCTACTGTGGCGAGCCCTTCGCATGTTTCACGTACCGACACAGATCAGTCAAATGGTCGAGCAATATTTCTCTAAGTTCGCTTTGCGCTTCTCTACCTCGACGTTTACCACGAGGTGGACTGAGTTGCAGATTGGGATAGCTATGGGGTGTACGATCTCACCTATACTGTTTGTCATGGCTATGCAGATCATGTTTGACGGGGCGGCCGGCTACGGACAGGGCCTTCAAATAGGGGATCACTGGTGTCCGCCACTACGCGCATTTATGGATGACACGACTATTATAACGGGCAGCGAGGAGTCTGCCCGCACGATCCTGAAAAGATTGGACGCGGTGGTCCAATGGAGCGGTATGCAGTTCAAACCGCAGAAGTCGAGGAGTCTGTCAATCCATAAGGGCAAGGTGTCGGCAATCAGTTTTACGGTGGCAAGGAACAAGATCCCTACGGTTCTGGAGGAACCGGTGAAGAGTCTCGGTCGCGTTTACGATTCGAAGTTATCTGATAGAGCGGAGGTCCAGCGAATACACGAGTCACTGGCTACAGGCCTGCTCGCGATCGAGCGATGCAGGCTGATCGGAAAATTCAAGGTATGGTGTCTCCAATTCATGTTGATTCCGAAGCTCCTATGGCCACTGTCAGTCTACGAGGTGACGATGACTGCAGTGGAAGCCATGGAGAAAAAAATCAACACAGCCTTGAGAAAGTGGATTGGTGCACCGCCTTGTCTGACCGACGTGGCTTTGTATTGTAAGCAGGCTAAGCTGGTACTTCCGTTCAAATCAATAACAGAAGAGTTTAAAGTCGGCAAGGTAAGGCTCGCCATGCTCTTACGCGAGTCTTCAGACCCAAATGTCATCGCTGTCCAGCCCGCTCTAAAGACTGGCCAGAAGTGGAGGGTCCTCGATGCGATAGAATCTGCCCAGAACGCACTAAAATTGAGAGAGATAATGGGATACACACAAACCGACCGTCGAGGCCTAGGGCACGGGAAGGTCAATTGGTGGTCAAAGGCCTCAGCCAAAGAGCGCCGAGACATGGTAATACAAACGGTGAGGGACAACGAAAACGAGGTTCGGGTCCAGAAAGCAGCCCAGCAGTCGCAGCAGGGCCATTGGGTCAGCCTGGAGAGCGCATTGCCAAGAATACTCACATGGGGTGAGATCTGGCGGATGACCCCGCTGCGACTGAGCTTTATCGTTCGTTCAGCGTACGATGTATTACCGTCCGGTGTTAACATGGTTAAATGGTCTGCGACCAACGATCCGACTTGCCCGTTGTGCAAATCAAAGCAAACTCTGGAGCACGTCCTGTCCGCGTGCAGGAAAGCTCTAGGTCAAGGCCGCTATACCTGGCGCCACAACAAGGTGCTAAAAGAGTTAGCAGCCGTTGTCGACCAGGCTAGAATGAGGGCTAATGCCAGAGCCAGTTCTAGTATCGTCCCCATTTGTTTCCTCAAGGCTGGGCAGGTTCCAATTGGTAAGGTCAACAGAAACGCATTCGCTCCATCTGTGCTAGACTCTGCGAGGGACTGGTTAATGGCGGTTGATCTGCCAGGCCATGAACGGTATCCCGAGTTGATCCGTAAAACCGGCCTGCGACCGGACATCGTTCTCTATTCTGCGCAAAAACGGCAGCTCATCCTGATTGAGTTGACGGTCCCGTTTGAGTCGCGTATGGAGGAGAATCATTTGTACAAGCTCGAGAAGTACAGTGATTTAGCAGCCGGTTTGAGGAGAAACGAGGCCTACACAGTACAGGTTTTTGCCGTCGAAGTGGGAGCGAGAGGCCTCGTTTCCACTTCGCTCTACAATGTGGTGAAAGAACTAGGATTGCGCGGTAATGAACGGAAACGAACACTCAAAAAACTGGGAGAGGTGGCCGAAAGGGCCTCTAGCTGGCTTTGGACGCAGCGCAACAACGTAGGGGACGGGCCTCGGTGAGCTGGTCCGGGTGTCTGGCGGAAAAGAGTTTCTTATCCCTGTGAAAGTCCATCGTGTCCGAATTGTCTGCCAGTGCTCCTCTGCCAACTGCTAATAAAAGTCCAACATGTGTCCGGTAAACCAAAGTAAGCTTGTCGCTCGGTCGTCTAGGCATGCGGACTGTTTTAATTACGCTGTCGCGGCGGCTTCTTATCTCACAGTACCTCCTTCGAAACCACCAAGTCGTCTTGTCTCTGGCCGAAAGTATAACACCATCCGGTAATTCCGTGCAGCGGGGAACCAGCCCTGAGCGTCATGAACTCAGGTGGGCCCACCTCCGAATACGTCTAGGAATCGTGGGCCGAAACGTGTGTCGACGAGGATAATTTCTACTGACGACTGGTAGATCCCCGCTGTACTTGCTCCCTGTGAGTTTAATCCTATAGTAATTCGTGCAGCAGGGGAAACTAACCCTGAGCTTCATGAACTCAGGTGGGCCCACTCTCTGAAAATGTATAGGAGCTCGTGGGCCGAGACATTTGTCGACGAGAGATTACTTCTACTGATGATTGGTAGACTCCTGCTGTACATGCTCCCCTGTGGAGTTTCTTCTTATAAGACCATTCTTTGTCAACTGACTGTTTCTTCTTCTAGTTTTGAGTAGTGCTCAGATACTATAGTTACCTAGCTTTTATGAGTATTGTCCTCCTTGAGTTAGAATATTTTGTCTGTCTCTATAATTTGTCTTGTTTGTTTTCTTGGCTTTTTCTGCAATTTTTACAGATGACTGACATAACTGCTTTCTGATCAGTGTCTGCACACATGTTGGGCATTTCGCTGGTATTTGGCTGGACTCAGTTGTTCTATTTTTCTGCCTTTTCTGTGCAAGTATGAAATCGATTTTGCTTTAATTTTCAAGTTGTTCCACGAATACGCTGTAAGAGTTTGTGACTCTACGTTTGAAAACCGTTTTTTTTATTCATAAATCATGTTGATTACACAACTCCAGTAATCTTGTGCCATTTTCATTTTCTAAAACATGTTTGGGTCTCTAAATGGCCCCAGTGACTCCTAAATGACTCCTTTTGTGTCGTGACCTGTCTTCCCATGAAATCCTTCAAAACAAACGGTCTCTCTTCTCTTGTAATGCTGCTTATGACATCATTTATTAATTCATAAAACTCTTCGCGTTAGTCTTCGTATCCGGACGTGCTACATGGTCTATGTTTGTTATGATTTTATAGCATTGCTCTATCTGTCCGCGTGTCGGAGCTTTCCTCCTAGACCAGCTGCCAGCCAAGGCTACGGGCCTGGTCTGCCCTGCTATAACATTAAGTGTTTAGGTTGCATTTCCTCTTCCTAGGATAAGCTGGTATCCGTCCCAAAGAGCTTCTCCGCCTAAAGCCGTTGGCACAATATGGGATGTCAGGTTTTGTACACGCCGCCCAACATTCGAGATTAACAGAAGACTGGTGGTACGGGCTACTGTTATACGGTAGCTCAGTCATATTTGACCAAGACCTGACAGCGTATTACTATTAAACACACAAGGACACACACACACACACACACACACACACACACACACACATATATATATATATATATATATATATATATATATATATATATATATATACATGCATGATATATATATATCATAACTGGTGCCTGCGCAGAACGGATGGAATGAAATGGTATGCTAGAATCAATAATGTAGAGCTTTTAGAGGAAACTAAACAAGAGGTGGACCACAAGGTGAGAAAAAGCCACTGGCGTTGGACAGAACTCAAGCAAAGGATAGAACGACTTAGCGTGAGTTGGTTGAGCTTATGTTCCATCATACCCATCAAGGGAAGAGGAACCTTAGTGTAACCGGGTACATTTTTAAACGGGGATAGAGAAGAAGAGGAGACATATAAAAGTAAAGAGAGAGACAGACGAGAAGAAATAATAGTTAAAGGATGTATGAGAGGACAAAAGTTTCTCCTATGTGGAGAGTGTAGTAATAAATCCACACCCCAATTGATCAGATAATAGCCAGTGGAGGTATGAAAGAGAGAGGTATAGTAAAGTGTTGGTATAAAGACTACAGTTCTTCTTCTTCTTCTTCACTTCCTCTTTTACCGCTGTGGGTGTCAAGGGAGATATAAGGTTCTGTTTCTAGCTCTTCTGGCTGCCTCGACCATAGGCACATCGTGCTGTTGTAGAGTTTCTCTGATGTTATCCTTCCATCTTGTTCTTGGTCTACCCCGTGCTCTACATCCTTCTTCTCTTCCCATGTATGCTTTGTATGGTATGGTGTCACAAGGCATTCTCTCTAAGTGGGCAAACCATTTCACTTGCTGTCTTTGTATGTAATCCAGAATTGGTTCTGTGCCGACTTTTTCTCTTATGATCTCATTTCTGATCTTATCTCTTATGGTCACTCCTACAGCCCTTCTCAGACATCTCATTTCCGTGGTTACTAATTTTCTTTTATGGTTTGTTGTGAGTGACCATGTCTGGCACTGGTAGCACAGAGTTGGAATAAATATGCTTTGAATAAGATGTCTCTTTGTGCTGATTGGGATTGTCTTATGCTGTAAGAGGGGGGCTAGCTGTCCCAATACTTAGTTTGCTTTACTGCACCTAATGTCAATTTCTTTATCCAATTTCCCATCTTCGGTAAATGTAGTTCCCAGATATTTAAACTCAGATGCCTGTTTAATGCCTTTGTATTCTATTGTTATGTTTAGATCTGTCTTCTTTTTTCATATTGACATTACTTCTGTCTTTTCAGTGTTGATTCTCATATTATTTGTTTTACATTCTTCATTCATGGATGTTAGATGTTGTTGCAATTTCATGGCTGTATCTGCTATCAAGGCCTGGTCATCTGCAAAGAGTAATTCGTTGATCTTACTAAGATCTTCATTCATGGGCTTGGCACTCTTGCATATACTGTCGATGTAGGTGATAAACAGCAGTGGTGATAAGACACACTCCTGTCTTACTCCAGATGTCACTGTGAAAGGATGAGATGTTCCCTGATTTATTCTAACTACACTTCTACAATCCCTGTATAAACTTTTGCACACTTCGATGAGGTGTTCGCTTACTCCATATCTTGCCATTATTTTCTATAATAATTGTCTGTCGACTAGGTCAAATGCAAAAAAAAACTGAAAAAAAAGACTACAGTAACTAACAATAATAGGACCACTCCTATACTCAACAAACTAACTATGGAATAAAAGAATAACAACTAACAATTATGTTTATTAAGGAACAGAATTATAAAGTCGTATATTTCATATTACACAATCAAAAGATGTTATACTAAATTATAAAACAGTCTATCGTTCATTGCAGCTGACAGCAGAATTTACTCTACTCGACGAACAACTAACAGGTGACTCCTAGAGTCTCCTTCATTGCTATTAATTATTTATTACCAATTAGCCAACTAGTTACGCCTACTCCACAAATAATAAGCCAAATAACGGCTACAATCTAGTCATGCTGCCGATTACAGTCTAGAGACCATCTACCCTATAGCCAAATATCGACTACCATCTAGCCATACTGCTGACTGCAGTCCAGGGACAATCTACCCTATAGCCAACCCAGTACAACCATGACAGAAACTGCTCTGTCACCTGTTAAATATATTTTAACAAAACATTAGGTTCAATTCCTAAGCATATCAACGTGAATGAAACAACAGAAATCTTATTTTAAACTGCAAATAACTGTCCTTCTTTATACGAATAGTTCTCACTTCAGACAGGCATTCTTATACCCTTGAATAAACCTCCACCCACTAACCCACAGGTACTTCTCATTCAACACATATTACTATGAATAACTAACTATACATGGACTATTTACTTTAACCACATGAATACCCATGCATTTCCTCTTCAACAACAACAGTCTGGCTACAGACCTGGCCTTGCGTCACCCACTCACTTCAACATCTGATACTTCTGTTCCGCCCCTTTGCATGTAAATTCTATTTTACCCATGTGCTCCCTTCTCGGCAGATGGCCTAGGAATGTTCAAGCTTGGTTTGATTTTTATCCAAATTGGCTTCTCTGCGTTTTCCTCAATCTAAACATTGCAGACCCAGTCAGCTGCTAGGAAAGGACATCACAGGGCTACCCAGTCCATTCACTCCACAGCTCTCTACCTGTGACATCCGATATTGGGCTTGCATTCCGGAACTGGCCTGCTGTTCATCTGCGCTATAATCATACTGTATCTTATCTAATTATTGCAACATACCTTAAGCTACTTACAAATCATCTAGCAATAGTTGGTGCATTGTCTGCCTCAGGTCACAAAGCGTACATTGGTCTGCCCTGTCTCCAAACCAGTGACATCTCACAAGTGGGACTTCGCACATAAAGCACTGTTCTCTCGTCGGAGCCTTTCTCCCGACTGCCCTTACACAGAACACATCCTCAACTAACCAAACAAACCAAGCCGGTCTTAGTTCATTAAACTGTATCTCCAGCCAAATAGAAGTTTTCAAGTCACTTTGCATAATTGAATGGAAAAACCCCAGGAAATCTATTGTATCTTTATTCGTTGTCCCTTAGGTCCTGCCTATTTAAATTTATGACTGGGGGCCAAGCTTAGCATTTCTTTGTATGTTTTACCTCCACGTTTGCCCGCAAGTTTCTAGGTCATTGACTTTAGATACCCTCTTGTAAACGTTTAACAGAAACTTCAAGTTCATTGACTCTTGTCTAAACTTATCCTTTGTATAGCTGTGTCTACCACTGCCACATTAGGGTAGGCCACCTTGGGCAAACCCTCCCCCTCCCCAACAAAGAAGAAGGCATTTTTTTACTGAGACACCTCCCCACTTCCCCTCCCCCATCTTTTTCGCTGAACATTTCATTATATTCCAAATATCGAAGTATAATTGTTCTGCTGTGAATTGGAACAAATGAACAGAGACTACATAAAAAATTGATTGCACAATTTATTGCCTGATATTTTCGCTGTATTTCGTTCAAATAATTGTCTGACAATCTTTCGCCGCATTTTGTCAAGTGCACACTGCCGTACCAATTGATTAAAATTAATAAAATAATTTAATCCTCTTAGCCGAAGTACAAAATCAAAAGTAACTGTCCGTTTTAAATGGGCAAAAGCTAGCTCACGACCATTTCATTCTGTTTGCACAAATATTAAGAGGACCGGTTTATTAGTGTGGCTTTAACAGAAGGGACATTCTGCGATCGGCTGTGTACGGAATATAAAGAATATAAACAATTCGAAATGCATCGTTTTTGTGAAGAAGTTAACATTTTAATTGCTAACTACTCTTTAGCGAGGTCAGTGTACACATAGATTCTACTTAGCATCTCATCTGCCAACACGTATATCGAATCCACTACCGAGAAATCTGGAAGAGTATGACATAACTGAATTCTTCTACAAGAACAATATCCCGAAATTATTATCTGCAAATGATTTCAAACTCGACTGAATGCTAATTAGACGCTGCCTCTGTTTCTCTTAACGACCCTGTGGTTCAAGTACGACTGACTGCAGAAACGGCAGCTAGCTTTACAATAATAAGTCATGTATGCTGGATGTGTCTGACACTTCCCTGTCCTCGACCACGTCTGACAGTAGATGTGGCTGTCACTGCAAGTTTCAGTTGTAGACTTTCTAGATGGAAGAGAATTCAGTGGAGCTGCAGTCAGTGGAGCTGAGTTGTCTTGGAAAGAACTGTCTAAAAAGAGACAAGAATGACGTCACGGATAATTGCTGTTTTTAAACTAATCATCTTTACCACTCTCCCCGTCATCGCCACGGTAATCATCGACATCGTAATCATCATCATCATCATCATAAAATTATTAGTTTTAATGTTATTTGTCTTCTTCTTCTTCCTCTTCTTCTTCTTCATCTTCTTCTTCTTCTTCTTCTTCTTCTTCTTCTTCTTCTTCTTCTTCTTCTTCTTCTTCTTCTTCTTCTTCTTCTTCTTCTTCTTCTTCTTCTTCTTCTTCTTCTTCTTCTTCTTCTCTTCTTCTTCTTGATTCTTCTTCTTCCTTCTTCTTCTTCCTGCTCTCTTCTTCTTCTTCTTCTTCTTCTTCTTCTTCTTCTTCTTCTTCTTCTTCTTCTTTCTTCTTCTTCTTCTTCTTCTTCTACTGCTTCTTCTTCTTCTTCTTCTACTTCTACTTCTTCTTCTTCTTCTTCTTCTTCTTCTTCTTCTTCTTCTTCTTCTTCTTCTTCTTCTTCTTCTTCTTCTTCTTCTTCTTCTTCTTCTACTACTACTACTACTGCTTCTTCTTCTTCTTCTTCTTCTTCTTCTTCTTCTTCTTCTTCTACTACTGCTGCTTCTTCTTCTTCTGCTTCTGCTTTTTCTCGTTTTTCAGTGTGATGTTTTGAAAAAGATTTGAGTGGGTCCTCATGAAATATTTGAGACCTAATCAAATAAATTATTTTGTATGTAAATAACACATTACTGCAAAACATATCAGAGAGAAAAAAATGGGGGGGGGGGGGGGGGGGGGGGGCCGGGGGTAACTGTATATCAGCATGAGATGTGTGTAAATTTAAGTGGCATAATATCACATATGGATTTACAAGAAAGAAATTGCTAAATTGCACCATTATGATAAGAGGCACACACTATTAGCGATCACAACAACTGCACGTTATGCTGGGAAACCAAATCATTTAGTTTGTACTTGAATCTTTAGGAAGTTCCTATTCTAATGTCCCAACATAGAATATTAAGTGTGCGTACATTTTATATTGCATAATAGCAATTCACAGAAGAATTCTTGAAATTTGACAGACATGATTCAATTTTGCGAAAGTGGGAAAAACTGAAGGAAGACCAGAAGATAACTGATCACAAACATCACAAAGAGACAGTAATCATTGTTGGCTAGGTTATGAGAACAAAGAAGCCGAGACATGTTGTGATAACTGGACAGATGTGAGGGAAGAGGACTAGATACAGATAAAAGGAAAGGACTCTTGGCTGTCTGTTGCCATAACATGGGAGGATGCCAGCATACCAACTGATTCATGTTAACGGGGATCTACTGTTGTGGACATGCATGATCGCCCACGCCGGTCCGTAAAGCATTTGATGATGACGAAAAGCAATAGATGATAAATTACAATCTGTTAGTTCGCACAAGAGTTAGTTAGTTAGTTAGTTAGTTAGTTAGTTAGTTAGTTAGTTAGTTAGTTAGTTAGTTAGTTAGTTAGTTAGTTAGTTAGTTAGGTTATCATCATTGCACTCCGGAGATGTCCATAGGTGCTCAGATCCTCCCCTCAGTATGAACCCCAACGTCCGATGGCTAATAGTACCAGTTCTATGTTGATTAACAAGTCTTCTGACGTGTCCGGTGTGCGTCTCGTTTTTTTGCTGTGCCGATCTTAATTCCCAAGTCTGCCATTCTGGCGAGTGATGTGGATTCACTGCCACCAAAGTCCTCTATCCTTCCCATTTCTCTGAGGGCATTAATAATATCAGCATGATCCATAGGCCGACCGTCGGTAGTGATAGCGGATCCAGCCAACCTGTCAGCTCTTTCATTTCCATCGACGCCTGCGTGTCCCGGAACAAAAATAAAGGTGACTCCACGCAAAGTAGACTTCTGAATTGATTCAAGCCATTGTCTTCGCACTGAACCTGCCTGAACCCTCCGGATCATACTCATTGAATCACTGAGTATACATATGCGGGTGTTCGCACAAGAGTATCTTGTCCTAAACAAAACAAAAATGCATACCTGATAGAAATGACTTCATCTTGAACTCATATTTTCCTGTCACATCACAGTCCATCTTTAAAGTTTGTTCTGATTCAGTAGCTGTGAGTAATGGAACAGAATTGAGTTATTGTGGTCACACTTATAGTCCAGTATCTCGGGATTACGAACACAGTCACACTCTCAAAATACAGTGATTCTAAGTCATTTATAGGCGATCTAGGGGTAGATTATTTTGCTTTGATGAAAACAAAGGCAGGAGTGTTGTTCTGTTCAAGGATACAATTAAAAACTACTAAATATAAAAGTATCCACAAAACTAATACATGCAGAAGTTGGTTTGCTAAGCTCTGTAACGTAAATGTGAATAACTATCTCAAACTTATTAAAGTAATGTTTTAGTTATGCGATTTCTTATAACACTTTCATTAATTTCCTCGACACTTTCGATTAGGATCATATCTTATTTGTCAGTGAATGATTGCAAGAATGAATTAATGATTAAGTCAGTCACAAACTGTTTATTATCTGCCATCAAAGATTTTTTATGGTACAGAAAAAGGGACCTGCCCTTCACTGCTTCGTTCCTTTTTCCTTTAGCAAATAGAGAGCTCCTGAGATAATGATGGTGCCAGTTACAATCTGATTGAAAGACCCTTCAGAGTGTCGTTCCCCCCTCCACTCCCAATACGCCCCCCCCTCTCCCCACCCCCCCCCCTTATTCCCAGCCTTCTTTGACCACCTAACAATATGTATTGTCCAAATCTATTGCTCACTCCACACTGAATAAGTTTTGGTATATGTAATTTTACTATCTATGGTAATGAGTTTTAATAAAGCATGATCTGCATCGCTATGTTGCTATCAATCAATCAATCAGGTGCCGTCTCCACAATGAAGGTTGGCTGCAATGGATCTCCAACAAGCCCTGTCTCTTGCCCTTGATGTACACTCACTCATACTGCTGTTCGTCCATCTCTTGATGTTATGCTCCCACTTGTAAAGCTGTCTGCCTTTTGCTCGCCTACCTTGAACCTTTCCCTCTAGGATGATCTTTACAATTCTGTTATGTCTTTTAATGTGGCCAAAATATTTCACTTGTCTCTTTTTTTATTTCACCTACCAACTCTCTTTTTATTCCCAATTTCCTCAGTACCTCTGTATTTGATAGCTTTTGTTTCCATGAAATACGACCTAATCTTCTGTATATCCACATCTCCAAAGAATTGATAAGATTTTCAAGTTGTTTGTTCATTGTCCATGTCTCTGTGCCATACAGTAAGGTTGAGAATACATAACATTTGACAATTGTTGCTATGAAACTGAGTAAATGATTTAGTACGTAACTAGAATAGACAATAGCCGCGGGACACACATAAGTGTGCACGGATATCGTGGCTGAAAAGAGTGAAAAATAACATTATTTTGATGATTGCATTGTTCTCTCCAGTTTTCCACTATCAGTTGTTGCACTCGTATTTCTTTTCTGACGGCATAATTCATTGCATTCAAACTTGTCCTAGCTTGAGTGAATTCCGTCATTTCTTTATGAATGTTCGGGAAGCAATTGATACATAAATTTCTCAGTATGTACCATCTAAGAATATCCATTGCTTCTTTATAGCATCTCTTTTTCATCTATGCCTAAATGTAATGGGGACTGTACCATCACTTATCTGTAGTGTGAAATCCCTATCTTAGGAATTATAGAATGCCCCAAACTTGTCTGACTCTAAGTTGCAACCTTGGCAACTATACATTTTCGATGATGAATATTAGACAGTTATCAACCTCCCCCTCCCCCCACCCAACTATACATTTTCGATGATGAATATTAGACAGTTATCAACCTCCCCCTCGCCCCACCCACCCACCCACCCACCCACATGCCATTCCCCTCCCCCCTCAAGTTGACATTGAATCTGGACAATTGTCAAATTACAAAGCAAATTACAATGAAAACGTGTAGAATTCAGTTACGAAACAAAACGGACCTTCAAAATCCTATAAAGCACAGTTGGAACCAATGTTGCCCGAAAAAACAACAGAAAATAACAAATTTGCTACGGCATCTAACATATATCTTTGTAAGACTGGCCTGTCAGCTGAGACTTTATTGGATATTATTTTAAGAAAACGATCCTTGCCTCTGAATTTCGGAGGTAATTTATCTGAAAAATAGTAATGTCCGCGAAATAAAGAATACTTATTTTCTTAGTCGCTCCTATTCTACCTTGGGGTGTAGAGGTTTACTGGATAGATGGCCAGACGTCTCTATCAGTGGTTTTCTGTCTTCATTTGTTCCAGTCCAGTCCTCCGTCAATTAGGGAGTGTCGGATGTTGTCTTCCCAGGGGACCCCGGGTCGCCCCGGAGGTCTGGTTCCCTGGTTCTTAGCCTCTCATGCCTGCCATGGTAGCTGAATTTTCCCCAGGGAACCTTATAAAATACCGGTTAGTTCGATTTTAGTCTCCCCAAATAAAGTAGGTCACTTTTAATTCACAAGTTTATTCGACTGGTCCACTTTCCTGAAGGTAATGGATGTGTCAGCAGTAATCCTTTCGGGGTCATGGCTTTCTCCAACACCGAGAAGCTCTGAGAAGGATTCTTTCCATCTGTCCATGATATCATTTGTGAAATAAAGTAATATAAACATAATGTACCAAAGAATACACCAGACTTTGTAAGACATCCCGATGCATTATCAAAATGCTAATTCTTTTCCTGAATTGTCCAGTATAGGACAACTGTTACTTTTACCCAGCCTGGCACAGTTGTTGCTGAAATGGTTCTGCCCTACTTGTTTCAATACTTCAATTCGGCCAGCAGGTTAAAAACGTGTTTGTCATTTCCTTATTGTTACTTCATCATTAAGTGAATTTGACAGATTACATGTGAAACTCACTACGACTTGACTGACAAGGCTTCAGAAAGACATTCCCACACGGAAATAGGAGCTCAATCAGATGATATAAATCAGGGTCATACTGTAGCAGTTTCTCGGGAGTGTTCACAGGACCATGCACGCCGTCTGGTGGGTCGCTGTGAGCGTTCGCGCCAAAAAAACTCTGGACTCCTTCTGCCTAGAACAACAAGAATATCATACAGTTATTATACTTGTGGTCACTACACAACGGAGACTGTATTTATGTATACATGTATCAGCAATAGAGGCGGGGACTAGGGGATTGGGTACCTTGAGTGCATCACCCAATTATCGGGGGATGGATGAGGGAGGGCTTGCTGGGCCTAAAAATAAATTTTTAAGGAACAAAGCCTACCTCCTTCACTTGCAACAAAAAACAGACGACGTTGAAACAAACAAACGAATGGTAAGTTGCTATCCCGAGTTCTGTATTAGATTTAGATAGAACCCGGTTCAGCTCCGTTTACTCTCTTGTCAACATTCATCTGGATTTATTTTTGGTGTCCTCACGTCCCCAATCTACGTGTTATAATATTTGATATTATTTTGATTAGAAGAATAAAAATATTAGTTTTTATTTAGCATTCAGCTTGTAAAAATAAGTATTATTATTTTTAGGCAATATTACAAGACTTACGCCTATAATTTTATAGAAGCGAGGAATTCAAAGGGCTAAGCCTTGGTTGATTGCACAATAATTTTTAATAATAATAATAATAATAATAATTGTTGTGTACAGTTAAACTAGGCTTGAGTCAACCCTGCTCTAAAAAATTTGTTGTAGAAAGCATTTATTCCTTCTGTCCGTTTATCGGATCTTCTATCACAGACCAACTAGCTACCAGCCACGATTATGGATTTGGTCTGCCTTGCCATAACATTGTTTTCATACTTCATTTCCTCGTCCTCGCATAAGTAAGGCTAGTCTCCTCCCCCACTGCACTTCTTGGTCCGATATCGTTGGCACACTATGAAGGGAGGACATTAGATACCAGGCCAACTAGGAAGCCTGACTTCAGAGAAGAAGAAAATGAAACCAAAAGGCATAGAAACACTCACTGTAATAAAAAAAATATAAAAAAACTGGATGGAACCTACTTGGTAGCCTGTACAAAAACAAATTTGCGAGCCTAAACTGAAGCAGGGTAATATACCTTAATCTCATTGGCTGAAGCAGTGAAAATAAACTTCTGCAATCTGTACAAGATTCAAACATGGAGCAGGGTGACACCCCTACCCTCCCCCGACAAACCCCGCCCCTCTCCCACACCCCTCCGCCACTTTTTCCTGTAGATTTTTTTTGTTTTAAGAAAACTATTCTTTATAAGTTCTCTTGATTTCAAAGACAGTGCAAATCTCTTACTAAGTTTAACAAGCTTAAGAGGCTTCCAAACCATCTGCTGAAGCATAGATTTTAAGAAAAAAAAACTCATGCAGCGTCTTTCAAAGCTTTAAACCTTCAAAGACACTCTTGAAACAATCTATGAGGTTGAAGTGGAGAGAATACCATAACATATGCAGACCAGAACATGTTGTAAGGTGTTGGCTGAAGGACAATTCGCCACAAAATGGCACGTAGATTGTTACGTTTGTTCTGTTACACAAGGCCTATATCAATGCAAGGAATAGACTCGAGAATTTGGTGACAACTGGTGAAGTTGATAGAAAGACGACAAAGGGGAATCAAAGAGGTAAGTATCTTGATGGTTTGGCAACATACATGGGGCGGTATAAAAGCATCACTCTATCCATGACAGCTAAATGATTAGGATGGCGATTGATGACCGGCTATGCTTCTTGGCATAGCACATGATAATGGTAATATTTCCAAGAGAGCGGGCGTTTCGCTTCCCTCCCCCCCCCCCTTACCAAAAGGAACAACAACAACAACAACAAAACAACAACAACAACAACAAAAAGGTTACTAAGCACTGCTAAAGGTCACACATTAAGAGGAGGCAAGTCCTGGATGGCGCAGACAAAAGAAACAATTAAGCATGTTTGCATGCTTGCAGATATTTGGTGAGCAGATGAGTGGATCAGTATGGCGAGCAACAGATTTGTCAAGGGTTCTAATCACATTGGCTCTGATGTTCGGGGACTCGCCAGCTCAGCTGTTTACAGATGATCATTCTTAAGCGGATTTTTACAAATATGAGGTTTGTGAACTCCCAGATTTCGGTGCCTAGCATCATATATTTTGTTGTGCAGAATAGCGTTAATGCCTCTCCGAGGATCTTTGGTGCGCGACGCGTTGTCGTGAACAAAACATCGAGAGAGGGCAGGGGGTTGGCGGGGGCGCTCAGTGTCAAACACCTCACCCTAACCCCCCCCCCCCCCCCCCCCCACCCCGCTCCGCCTGCTACATTGTGAAGGGAAACAGCAGTTTAAAACAGAAATACCGTGAAGGAAGCCAAGAACAGTTTTGGATTCAGATGTATTCAAAAAACAATTCCTTTGGCAAGGCTTTAGTGAAAAGACTTGTGCGTTTTACGTCAAGATATCTCTGTGAGTCTGCATTATCAACGATAGCTTACATAAAAAACAGATACAGGAGCAAACTTTTGGGTCAAGTGATATGTGGATGCAATTAACTAAACTTCCCATAAACATTAGGAAAATAATGAACAATTCATCCAGTTTCATTTATCTCGTTAAAGACAATTAAACATTAAATTTGCAATGTGTTTTCTTCTTTTCCTAAATATTCAAAGTGCCTCAAAGGTAACTGCCGCGAAAATATTTTATCGCGACAAGAGGCTGAGCTAGATAGAGATTTCAATGCATGACTACCTATGTGATATGTCAGCATCTTGGTATACTACACTACGTTGTGTACTATCTGCATTAGTAAACATATACTTCAACACAATATTAATTGGTAGATATCAGTTTTTCAGGTTGTTTCATGTAAGCCCTGAAGTATGATAGTCCTCTCAGCCTGGGCATGCTGACAAAAATATCTGTCTAAATCTCAGTTTCTTTTTCCTAAGTCTGTTGAGACAGCGAAGAAATTATTTTTGATACTGGATGTAGTATGGTTGGAAAAGTTTGAAATGAGATGGGTAAACATATAAAATTGACTTCATTGTAACGATAACCACTTGGCGTCAAGAAGGTGACACATGATTTTAGTGACTGTGAGTGCAAACTCTATTCTCTTCTACGCCACTTATGTAATAACAAAATACCATGTATTCTTCCACAGACGTACTACTATAAGTGTCGCTCCAAAGACCAGAAGCGTTAGCCTTCCTGAAAGACTCCACTAGCCGACGTTGCCATTCTGAAAGCTCACGTTGAGCTGCCGTGTGGACGCCGTGGGCAGCCTCGTGTAGAAGTATATCTTCCCCCAAATAACGATCCTCCCTGAAAATTAAGATGCACGCATACATTGTGTCAGACTTTAAGAGCTCACAAATAACGTAGGCGAACATTTCACAACACTAGAGAATCGGGCATATGCTTCTGGGCACGTATTTGAAAAGGCTATATATAACTCTATATATGATGCCATCAACACATGCCGGTCGCCTTGACTTTCCGTGAGTTTTGTAGGTAACCATTATAGACTGGGTCGACCTAAAGGCCCGGATCAGGTATAACAATCTCCGCTACGATAGTTTCCGAGTCTATATACGCCACTCTGTTAATAAAAGGAAGTATGTTCCGTGCCTTCAGGTCTTGTGGGCATTTTGGACAAGCCCTATATTTTATAGACCAATCGGCACTAGGTGGGTGATGTCAGCAGCATCACGATGACTGCCTTTACTTCCCAGAATTTTACCTTGTTACCATTTAAGGCTAGGTCGAACTGGAAGCCAAGATCATTTTTTTAAGTCTAGCTCCATTAGGACCTGAACTCACGACCTTCAGATCCGTAAGCAAGCGTCTAGCAGCTACATAACTGTGGCTTCCTGCTTTCTGATCATGGCATCATGAATTCAAGGAAAACGTCGAAATGGTCCATGTATTATGTAGCGTGCTGTAAAAATACTTCGACACTTGTAGATTAAAAAACAAGTACCCCTCGTAATTGGCGCCTTGAGCGCGCGCGCATACACACACACAAACACACACCTTAAATACACGCACGCACTGACAGAAACACATTCACTATTTTTGTTTTTAGTTATTTGTTATATTAAATTACATTCATTTCAGCTTATTTTGTATTCATTTTCATTAACGTTTGACTGGTGGTTTACATTCAAGTGAAAACCTTTTTTTTTCGAGCCGAATTATCATTCTTTGAATGTATTTGTTGATAATTGATAACTTACCTGGAAATATCACTGTATGCTTTTTAAAATATCTTAAAGCAGACTGGATTAAAAATGCAGATTTAGGTAAAAAGAATTTAAGTAAGAAGTGGGATCGAGAGGGAGAGAGAGAGAGAGTGAGAGAGAGAGAGAGAGAGAGAGAGAGAGAGAGAGAGAGAGAGAGAGAGAGAGAGAGAGAGAGAGAGAGAAAGAAAGAGAGACAAGTGAATGAGTGTCGCTAATGTTTGGAGAAAAAAAAATATCAGTTGAAACTAACAAACGAATGATAAGTAGCTATTCCTCGTACTTTATTCGATTTAGATGTAACCCGGTTGAGCTCCGTTCGCCTCTCTTGTCAAAATTCGTCTAGATTTATTTGTTAGTGTCCTTACGTCCGCAGTCTACGTGTTTCCCGTTTCAGTGCCTGTTTGGTGATAAACAAATCTGGCCAACATGAGCGTCCTTACGAGACAAACTGTGGGGTACCGGTAAGTACCTTCAGCCCACCGTCTTTGTTTAAAACAATTTTGGAATAGACGCATAGCAGACGTTGATCGAAAGAAAAAGGTGATTCTCTGTCTACTTCTCTCTTATAACTATTGAAACCTGTTGTTGTCCAGTAATTTCTACTATTGCCTTCCCTTTCTTGAGTACATCACATTTAATTTTTATCAGTTTCCTAAAGAATATGTTTTTTTTATAATAAAAGTAAAAAAGTAAAGTTCCCTTTTCATGCCTTTCGGCGCATCGGGCATATGGGCAGAGCGTCCCATATTTTTACAGACCATCAGCACTCTGTGGTAATGTGGTCAGCATTACGCGGGCTGTCTTTACTTTCCCAGGACAGCCCATCCTGGTACCCATTTTAGGCTGGGTCGACCTGCGACGTCCCATACCACGATAAAAATCCACGCAGCCTGCAGTGGGTTTCGATCGCGGTATGCTGGCTTACGAGTCGGACTCGCAACGCCTTAGCTATTTTTTTATAACGCTGTACCTAATTCCATGTCATTAGTTATTCTCCTACTGCCACAGCTAATATTTTTAACTCTTTCAGTAGTTGTTTTTTAAAACGTGTCCATTTCTATGGTTGTATACTTTGAAGTATAGAAGCCTGAGAAAGTATTATAAACAGAAAAACCGGATTGATGTACTAGATGCATAAGAAAGAAAAAGCAATGACATGCTACAGAAAACATACCCGATAGTCGTGTGTACACTTGCGATAAGTATAAATAGATACCTGTGCCTACTTGATGACTTGCCTACTAACCTAGATGGGCAGCGTCCTGTTCTTAAATACACACTGTCAGTCTGTCACTATCAAACAAGGCTTACACTTGAGAAACTACAATAAAGTATCGCCTTCTACCGTCGGAATGTGAATTATTCAGCTTTCAAAAATTTTAGGCCAACATTTAATGAGACACGGAGGCCAGGTTTTGTTTTTGGCCGCTTTTGCATTTCCAGACAGTTCCTAGAAAATGCCTCTTACCGAGTACTACTGGTGTGAAATATTGGCTACCCGGGATCTCAATGTTTCTGTCATGAAAATTGCAAAGAAAATTGATTATCTATTTCCGATAAAAGAACTGAATTTATTGTTTAGCTACATTCCTTGAGATCATTACTAGAGCTAGGAAGTCAGCACTTTGTGGAAGGCTGTAGCGTTTGATCGGTTGATCTCCCTAGATAGACCCAGGAATATGGAATCAAATACACACGATGGAATTGATTGTGTCACAATTAAATATATGTTGAACATTATTTTCTACGGTATCACACTGACCTTCAGCAGACAGAGCGAAGACTTCCGATTATAATCTATGTACCAGATTCTGTATAGATTTATCACTGTATTCGTATTTTATTGTGCATGGTTTGTCTCACCTGTAACACAGCACATTTTCTTCGGCTCCGGAAACAACTGGAACAGCCTCAGTGGGTCCCAGGCCACGAGCCCTGTAGTTTATGTCTGGAGGCAGAGCACTGTACTCTGGCAGGTCTGTCACGTTTTCATTCAAACCAATGACCGCAATCCGGCCGTATAGCTTATAGAATGATTGTCGGATTTTGGAATGATCAGCCATTAAAAAACGGAGAACATAACACGCCCTCTTTAGGGCATCGTCTGGGACGTCTCTACTGCCTGTAGAAACAAATCAATTAAATTAAACAGTCAATAAGTTATAGAAGAAGCGGAAAAAGAAGAAAAGTGTGATGGTAATGATGAGTATGATTTTTAAAAAAAATGGGGAAAAAAAGATTTTGGTGTCATAATGTGGTGTAATTATATTGTGAATAGTGTATGACTGAGAACACTTTGATTCATCATATAACGCTAAAGATACAGACAGCGGTGAATTGAGAGTGAGAATCAACAACGAAATTGATAATCACCGTTGATCACTGGCATCATGAGAGCTAATAGACTTAAATAGTTGGGACACATTGAAAAAATTTCAGATGACAGAGAAGTAAAAACTGTATGCACCAGGGAGATAATTGGTCGTAGACCACGAGGCAGACCAAGAAGTCGACAGGGAGATAATATCCAAATAGACCTGACAACACTTGGTGTCACCAACTGGAAAGAGGGAGCCAAACAGAGAGATGAATGGAGGCGGGTGATATCTGCAGCAATGAACCTCAAGGGCTCGGAATGCTAAAGAAGAAGAGGAAGATATAACGCAGCCAAGTAGGACACAAGACAAATGACTACTCGTCCACTATCTGTCATGAAAGTTCAGCAATAACTGTTGTACAACGGTCCGTTACCAAAGATCTTAGTTCTTCTTCTTCTGCCTTTCTATCCCCCAATGGAGCATAGGCCCTCAATCAACTCACGCCAAGTCGTTATATCCTTCGCCATTACATGGAGCTCTCCCCATGTCCTCCCCATCTTTCTAACTTCATTCTCCAGCTCTCTTCTCTGTGTGTTTGTAGCCTTCCTTTATTCTTTTGCCCCTGTGGGTTCCAATGCAAAGACATTCTAGTTATGCTGTTCTCCTGTTTTCTCAGTGTGTGTCCTTTCCAACGCTAGCGTCTTTTCCTGACCTCTTGGTCCACTGGAGCCTGTTTAGTTCTCTCCCAAAGCTCCACATTAGTTATTATATCATACCATTTAACTCCCTCTATTCTTCGCAGGCACCAGTTAATGAATGTCTGTAATTTATTAGTAATTGCCTTAGTTGTTCTCCATGTTTCCGCGCCATACAAAAGTACTGATTTGACATTAGAATTAAAAATTTTTAGCATATAAAACTTCGCGTCCATTTCAGGATAAAATTGTTCGTTCTTTGAAGCCCTACTCTGGCTCTTGCCAGGGGCCGCAATATAGCCTGACCATAAATGTGGCCTAAAGGCTGAACGCGGTGTCTGGAACCTCCCCACGGTGATCCTCAACCACAAGGTGGTACATTGTGTCATCGGGTGTTTATCGCTTGTGTGATGTCCTGGTGCAGTAGAAAGTAAGTCAGTCAAATTTTTAGTTTAGTATTTCTTTTAATTTGTTTTGACCTCCACAAGGGCTCATAATGCTAAAGAAGAAGAAGATATAACGCAGCCAAGTAGGACACAAGACAAATGACTATTCGTCCACTATCTGTCATGAAAGTTCAGCAATACATGTTGTACAACGGTCCGTTACGAAAGACCTTAGTTGCTTTGTGACAATTTGTTGTTATCTTAAGCTGTTTTCTTTGAAGATGTGCTCGGCTCAATACTTCTGCTCTGTTATCCGAAAAATGGATTGAGTTCATGTGTTTTTAAATGACATGATTGCGCTCTTAAAAATTCATGGCTAATTTTGTCGGTGGCACTTAAATGAGTTTCGATACAATTCGACATGTGTGCAGGCTTGATAAATTTAGGCGAGAAGAGGAGTGGGTCAAGGTGTCCGATCATGTTTCAGACTTGTGTAGGGTTCTAATCACTTTGGGACGTGAGTGCAGAGACTGGCCAGCTGGTGCTGCAGAATCAGAAGCTCAACAAATGATTCATGACAATTCCCGCCCAAGTGATGTGATTGTATATACAGATGGCTCTGTGGTGAATGGCAGACGAAGTGCATGGGGGTTCAAAGCGAAGGCGAATGGACGTCGATTGGTGCAACAAAACCTGGCATAGGATATCACAACGTCTAGTTTTAGAATGGAGGTGGCGGCAGTCACTTCTGCCTTCCGTTGGCTTGAGAATCAGCTGTACACACATGTCGTTATTGTAACTGACTCACAGGGCATGCTGAGAAAGGTGGAGACAGGCATGCTCAGTGCAGAGTGGCAAGCATCATTTCAGAGATCCCGGGTTGTTAGCATTTTTTTGATATTTTCTCCAGGTCACGCCGGTGTGTTGGGAAATGAGCAGGTGAATAGACTAGCCGGTTTTGCACCACTTGGTGGTGAACTGATATATGACAAGCTGGATGTTGTGAGGGCCCTTTTTGAGCAAGTGAACAGTAACGAGGAACAGATAGATCATTACGGTCTGAGGATAATGGCACTGCGAGGAGTTATAAGGGGATCTGGCCGACGCTCGACACTCGGGGGAGGGGCGAGACTGATATGCAATCAGACTGTTACTGGTACCATCGTAATTTTAACTCTTCGTTTGCTGCTGAAGATGGGGACGGAGCGCTTATGGGAGTGTCCCGAGTGCTGTGATGTCGATTCTCAATTCAACATTCAACATTCTAATGAGTTTCTAATCTTCAGTCACTGGCAGCCTAGCCATAGAAGGTACGGGTCTACAGCACCGTCCGAGGAGCATGCATTATCTATCACTATAATAAAGTAAGTAAAGTAAAGATCCCTTTTCACGCCTTTCGGAGCATCGGGCATATGGGCAGAGCGTCCCATATTTTTACAGACCATCAGCACTCTGTGGGTAATGTGGTCAGCAATACGCCGATCTATCACTATGCTAATCTATAAATGCTAACTCTAGAATGACTTACCAGCTAAAACTCTGCTTTATACGGATTAGTTGAAAATTTCACCTTAATTATATTTTTGATAAAACATTAAGGAACTTTATAATAAAATTACTTACCTATCACAGGTATTCCATATGCCTCTGTGTACTTTCTATAGAACTGTTGAATCCCTGACGGCCTGAAGACCCAGGAGACTCGTAGACTGGACGGAACCTGTCGGACATGTGCACACGAGTGACCCTTGCTGGCGTTTCCAGTCCTGGAGCCGTGAGGCCCTGAATAGGAAGGTATGATACTGACCATCTTGTGGTAGTCTACGTAAGACACAACATCTGGCCTCCGCGCATCTGTTGTGACAGAGAAATATCACATATTTGTGAAAAACGCCACTCTTTGATTTACCTGTCGACTCTGACATGGTATTAGCACCATTGTGTATACATAATCGAAGTTTGATTCAGGATTTTACTCAACATAAATTTTCTTGATACTCATTTTTAGGCTCTGTTGAACTGGGAGTGAAGCCAATGACGCAAACAGAGTAAATGCAGTCCGACTGATACACATAAGTATAATACTGAAAACAAACTATGACTTCAACAGAGGGAACAGAAAAAATGTGCACAAATACAACTGCTGTATATGTGCAAGTAAGTTCCCTTCATTCAGTTTATGTTTCTAGTTTGTCACTTCTTGAAAACCATGTTCAATTTTTTTTTAAATCTATACCAGTGTGATATAGACATAGACTCGAAACTGTAATGAATTGGCCTCAAGGAGACTTGCTACCCACGGTGCCACACATACGGTGTGGTCAGTATATTCATTCCAGAAAGTTTTCGCTTTGGCAAGACTGTGTCTCCACTAGAGCCATCTGGTGGTTAACATATTTTAAAATTATCACACCCAGCTCTAGCACAGATAATAAATGCCTGGAGATGTTGGCCAAAAGGCGCAAATATCGCAGTATGTTGTAAACAGGTACAACGCAATTGCCTCTTTAGTCGAAAAAAAAATTTAAACAAACGGACTTAAAAAAAGCAGAAAGTAGACGAAGGCGTTACTGATGTCATCCCTTCGATACAATGTGAACATAATTGATTAAATGTTTGTACATGTGCGCGTGCGTGTGTATGTGCGAGTGCGTGTGTGCGTGTGCGTACGCGCGCGCGTGAACATACTTACTTGCGCCATTGCTCTCTAACTGGACGTTGTTACTATAATTTCCTCCCAACGTTACTTCAAAAACAATTGCAATCAGCACTGCATCGATAAATATAATCACTTTGAACCAACAACAGATGAACTGACTTTAGTTCACTAGGTGTTTATCGCTTGTTGCGTGGTCCAAATGGGGTTCATTTCATTTCCAGCTGACAAACTTAATTACAGACGACACACAATCAATATGGCGATTAACGATGAATGAAGAATGTTTATCTGTCACACACACACACACACACGCGCACGCGCTCGCGCATACACGCACATAAATACATACACATACATACACACATAAATACACTCACATATACCCAAAGAAAAGATTCTCAAGTCTCAACAGCAGCTGAAATAACTTTGGGTGTTTTTCATTGAAAATGAGTGCAACGTTAGAATTAGGCATAGAGTTTTTTTTTTAAATAAAAACATTTACTGGGGTTTGAACTTGATTATTCTTCTTCTTCAGCCTTCCGAGCCTTTGAGGTTCATTGCTGCAGATATCACCCACCTCCACTTTTATCTCTGGCTGGCCTTCTCTTTCCAGTTGGTGACACCAAGTATTTGCAGACCTGTCCGGACGTTATAACTCCACGGACTTCTTGGTCTGCCTCGTAGTCTACGACTATTCAGATCCCTTGTGTATACAGTTTTTACTTCTTTGTTATCTGACATTTTCTCAGTATGCCTAAGACATTTCAGTCTATTAGATCTCAAGATGTCAGTGATCAATTGTTATTTAAACAGATTATGAATTTCGTTGTTGCTTCTCACTCTCCATTCCCCGCTATTTGCATCTTTATGTGTCCAAAGACTCATCGTAATACTCTGTTTACGAAGCTTTTTAATGAGGCTTCACCTTTTTAGTTGTGCTAAACTTAATTTAAAAAACTAAACTACTAGCGCCTTTGATTAACTTCCCTCAGTTTATCTTCTCATTTGAAGAAAAAGAAATTTAAAAATAAATCTAGAGAAAAAATTGTTGCCTCCAACTGAGTGTTTAAAATAGTAGATAATTGAAGGGATAAGGCTCGCAGTGTAGGCCCGTGACAGACTATCTACCTCTAAACACACTAAGCCAAACACTTACAGAGCACACACACACACACACACGAATCTTTAATATACAGAACAGTATACAGTAGGCAGTTCGCTTTAGGAGCGGTGGCAAAAACTAAATCTTAAACCTAAAACAAAGGCCGCATTGATTTTACAATCGCCCTCACTCCCCGGAGAATTCCGTTCTGCAGATCCTACCTGGTCCAACCAAAGCATTCTCTAGCTACTGGGCAATGGGGCACTCATGCTCAGCTGTGCCCAGTAGGCTAAGCCGTCGGTGAACTAAGTGTGGTATTTTTCCATGACCAACCTTAGTCAGACGCAAAATGGCGGTCACATGTGTTTTACATGTGTTAGGTTTTATTTATTTTGAAGTCACTGAGCAATAATAAGAAATGATTTTACCTTCAGTTTTCATTTACTTATAAGTTGTGTTTTCTTGGAATAGATTTAGTAAGTTCTTCGTGTGATTATATTTATATTTATATTCAATATGTTGTGTTTTCGTGGAGCAGCACTTCAAAGGTCAGAAAAAAAAAAACAATTATTGTTGCAACATTACATTATGTCCTATGATCTCTTCGTTTACTAGTACAGTATACTTTATAATATATCTGATATTACCAATTTATAAATTACTAAATATTACAAATTTAAAATGGCCTCCCATATGCAAAAAAATATTAAAGGATAATAAATTGCGAATATACTGGGTGGACAAGAAGAATATTGCAATTATACTGCGTGGACAAGGATACCATTTCTTATATACTAGGTAGATAAGAATAATTTTGCTAAATATACTGGGTGGACAAGGATGATATTGCAAATATACTGGCTGGACAAGGATACCATTTCTAATATACTAGGTAGATAAGAATAATTTTGCTAAATATACTGGGTGGACAAGGATGATATTGCAAATATACTGGGTGGACAAGGATGATATTGCAAATATACTGGCTGGACAAGAAGAATATTCCTAATATGCTAGTTGGACAAGAATAATATTGCAAATATACCGGGCGGACAAGAAGAATACTACTAATATACAGTGTGGACAAGGATAATATTGCTAATATACTGGCTGGACAAGAAAAATACTACTAATATACAGTGTGGACAAGGATAATATTGCTTATATACTGACTGGACAAGAAGAATTTTGCTAACATACTAGGTGGACAAGAAGAATATAGATGCTCAGGATGCTGAGTACCAGCCAATTCATTCAATCTTTTCGAACCATTGTAGATAAGTCGAGTGAACTTTTAGATTTTGCAGTAACAATCTGAAGTTCAGGTTTTTCCAGAGGCGTGACTTCATAATACATTGATAGGTGAAGTAAATGTATTTGTTGTCATTTACGTCCCACTATGTTCAGTTGAGCTGAGTCAAGAAAGACATCTCAGCACTCGGGGAATTCCCATATGCGCTCCGTCTCCATATTCAGAAGCCAGCGTAGAGTTCCAGTACTAATGGTACCGGGCGCAGTCTGATTGTATGTCCATCTAGCCATTCCTCTGGTCACATCCAGGTGTTTCATTCTCTCCAGGCCATGATAATCTATTTTCGCTTCTAACTTCATTATTTGTTCCCAAAGGGTCTTGACCACATCCGCCTTGTCATGTATCAAATCCAGCCAGTCTGTCTGCCTTGTTTAATTGTAAACATGCCTCCAGTATGCAACAGTTAGTTTTCCCCTTCGGTCACCATTCGACCTCACGGTGTATTTTAACTGCACTGCAAATTGTATTATGATTGACGCATTTAGATATGGAGATGTATGTGTTGCAATTGTAGCTGTACCTAGCGGCTTGATGATATTGAACCAATCATCGAGATAGAAAAATGGTTTTACTGATTCCGAATCTAAAGATCCTAAAAGGTTGATAATTTTTACTGGCTGAACAATATGTAATCCATCTCGGTGGACATGTTTAACACACTTTTCTAGAAATGAATGTTTTTTTTTTTAGAAGGACTTTTTGAAAAATCAACACTGCGTTGTGATTTTAATGCTAATTTCAGAGAGTAGCAAGTTGATCTGTCTCTAACATTTTAAAGATCTCATGTCCAATGACATCTACATCAAAGTCGTCAACTTGTCTTTTTCTTCCTTGCTTGACAATTGTGTACTTTGTATCCTGTCTAATCCAACGGTTAATTGATGCTCTATCCAGACCAAGCACTAGTCGTGTTCGTTTCTCTGGGTCATGAATATCGCAAATATAAATGACCTATCTTAGATTTTCGGAGGAAATGCTGGTACAGTAAAATGGTAACCTTCTGCATAGATATAAATTTGTATTTCAGATTCATTTTAAAATTGATGTCTATGTCAGCTTTTATAAGCTAGCTATATAACAGAATAACTCGACACTAATTTGTGGATGCGCCTTTGAAAAAAAACCTTGACCGACGTCTTATTTTGGCGCGAGGTCACTAAGAGTGCGACCTTGCACAAGAAAATCATGAAATTTCTTAGGTTTCCTTTGACCCCTTGTTAGACTAGTCATAGTGTGCATTACTTCCTAAAGCTAATGAAAGTAAACCTTCCAAAAGTCTACCAAGACTATTTCTTGATAAAAAAAATATATATTGTCAAGAAGAAAAAAAAAAACGACACATGATATACTTCTTTAGTAAACAACAAATATATATTTTTTTAACCTCATTGATATCTAAGGCTGCATGCAAAAATCATTGCGATATAATAGGCAATCTACGAGAAAATTGCTGGTATGTGTGTTTATCTATTGTTGAACGAACTATAACACATTAATACACGAACTATCCGTCACTACAGTTAAATCAATACACTCAATATTCTAATAGTCAAAACTACTCAGAAAGTCAATGGTCAAAAGTCGTGGAATCAACTCATCAGTCATTGCGCTGTCCTTTGGTTTTGTTTCGCTCCAACAGTTTAGTCCTCAGTCCGTGCAGCCTTCGTGGCTACGTTAACAATCACCACGTACAGTCATGGATTTCTGTGAGTCTGTACCCGTCTCTGAGCTATCGGTCGAATTGAGGTCACTAAGTACAGACATAGATATTGACTATCATCACCCGCTATGTCTCATAACCTGCACTAGACTCTGACGGAGTGACGAGAGGCAGGGAGAGACCAAGAAAATGTTGGACGGTTGTGTACCATGCCATGGCTAAGATCGTGTTCCATTAAAATTGCAGTGTAATTTTGGAAGAACATATAGCTGAAGTATTTGTGAACCACAGGGAGTATTCCGTCATTTGTCTTTTTCATAATCTCTTTTCTCACCCTTTCTCCCGCTTCTTCTTCTTCTATCAACTATTTCTGAAAAACATTTCTTTTGATGTTTTACTTATAAATTTTTATGTTTTGGATACAAAGATAATTAACGACTCTTCCCACTCCGATAGTGAAAAACACATGTACGTATTTGTGTGTGTTTTGTTTTTCTTTTGCCATTTGTCGTTCGTCAAAATAGCATATTTGAACATTACTAGACACAGTATCAAGAATATCATAAAATGTTTATTGTTGGCACATTGGGTTCTCCTTAAAACTACGGCCACTTATTATGGAGAACGCCGGAGTTCAGTCCCTAGGCCGCATTGCAATTACGGAGTGGAAAAGGGGGAACGATACAAATAACGTAATTACTGTGTGTTGGCGATAGATGCACTACTGTCAAAATAGGGTTAGGGTTAGGGTTAGGGTTAGGGTTAAGGTTTGGGTTTGGGTTAGGGTTAAGGGTAGGGTTAGGAGTGGTCGTAGTTTCAAGGAGTACCAATACCCTAACCCTAACTCCAACTCACAAACTAACCCTTTTATGACAGCTGTGCATCTATCACCAACACACAGTAATTACCTCATCGGTTCACGCTGTCTATCGCCAACACACAGTAATGACGTTATGACTGACTGACTGACTTTCTACTGCACCAGGACATCACACAAGCGATAAACACCGATGACACAAAGTGCCATTATGTGGATGAGGATCGCCGTGGAGAGGTCCCAGAAACCGCGTTCAGACAATAGGCCATATTTATGGCCTGTCTTTATTGCGGCCCCTGGCTTCAAATAAAAAAAAAAATTAAAAAAAATCGTCCTAAAAAAAGGACGAAACTGGATTACAATTTTTCCTAATTACGTTGTGTCGTTTCCTTTTGTCCACTCCGTAATTGCAATGCGTCCAGGGGACTGAACTCCGGCGTACTCCATAATAAGTGGCCGTAGTTTTAAGGAGAGCCATTCGGCACAAGATGGGTTATGTGGTCAGTATCACGCCGGCCGCCTTCACTTTCCTAGGACTGCACCCGGTAACCACTCAAGGCTGGGTCGACCTGGCAGCGAAGGTCCTTTTTGAAACAAGTCCGGCTCCGCCAGGGAGCGAACCCACGACCCTCCGATCCGCGACGAGCGTCTAGCCGCTCGGCCACGGCGACTTGGCATAGTGTTACTTAAATTTAAAAAAAAAAATCTTTTTCTCGTGGATATTTAATTTGTTATTAACTCTCCACCACAATAATCATTTGTAAGTAAATATTGTGAATACTTACTTAATGTTGGGCTAGTTGCACCGAAATGTGTTACAGAAACCAGAGAAAGCAGGAACACATAAATCCCAGATGACATTCTATCGATCCTGCATGCCATTTTATGTCACAAGTAATCACAGGGAACAATATTCATCTGACCGTAGGCAACCTACAGTTTGTGTACAAGTCATATGTTGAAAATAGTGACCACAAGTATACGGAAATTACATTTGTGGTTCTTCACCTTTTTCTTTCGAGGTCGTTGTTTGACGTGTTAGATCAGTGTTTTTCAAACAGAGCTATGTGCTAGGCACCCCATTAAAGGCGACTGTGTTGAATTACATTCACAACAGAGAAGAGGACATGCGTAGATAAAACAGCATGCACTATAAAAGTGACAGGATTGATATACACTGGCATACTGGACACGTTAATTTTAAATGTTTTTTTTTTTTTAATCGCACAGCAGATGGAATCGATTCACTCTGAGGAGAGCGATTATCCTTTAAACAAATATGTCAAGCACTTCAGACACAGTATAGGTGAATCGAATACTGAAATGTCTGTTCTGTATGCTTAATTTAGAAGCAATGATGAGCCTAATTGTGACCTTGACAAAATTCTACAAAAACGTCTGCACTTTAGCACCTTCCGTAGGTGTCAAACGGAGATAGCGTCTTAATTTTTCATTTGCTCTTAGTGACATTGAAGACTTTACAAAACGTGGCCAACCCAAACTTGACAAGTGCTTTCTTTGAATATTTGCAAGCGAACGCCTAAAATGGTAAGAAAAAAAAAATCGTTTTTTCCCCCCAAAGATTCCTCCAGAATAGAAAAGTTGAGAAACACCTGTTTATAGCCAGCTGATTGCTAATGTGTTTCGTAAATCATAAGAGATATGTCAGCTTGCCAGCTCTGGTGTACTTGTCCTGTGAATAATGTATCTATTGCATGTAATTAGTTGTATGCTGTAAGGTAGCACATATTTTAGTTCTTTCTGTCACATAAACGTGTTATATCTTGCGCTGAGACTGAGTTATTAGTTTAACATTGCCTGAATTCGCATGTTGTTACTTAGTGTTCTTCTGTCCCAGACAGGGAGCCTGTTAACTCTTCCGACCATTAGTATCGGAACTCTTCGCTGACTGCTGAAGATGGGGACGGAGCGCTTATGGGAATGCCCCGGGTGCTGTGATGTGGGTTCTTGAATCAAATCAAATCAAATCTTCCGACCTGTGCATTTATGACTCCAAAGCAACACCTGCCTGCCACAGGAAGTTACAATAAAAACGGTTTTCCGAGCTGTCACATAGGGAATTTTCCCAATGTGTCAGTACAGTACAGCTATTCAAGCTTTTACGCAAATGAGTAGCAGAGATGTCTCCCAGACGACTAAGAAGCTTGGCTTTGACCCATGTTTCTCACGGTAAATGGAAAGATGAGTTTACGATACACATTTTCCGACGGCACCCTTTGTTTTACTTTAATACAGTTTTGTTTAATAAATGCATGTTTAGAACAGGGATTAGTACTAGCAACTGCAGAAGTAATATTAAAAAGGCGGTTGTAGTGGTGGCGGTAGACGTAGTCGTAATGGAAGTAGTAATATAAATAGTATTAGCCTAACATTTGTAGTAGTATTGTAGTAGCAGCAGCAACAAGAGTAGTAGTAGTAGTAGTAGTAGTAGCAGCAGCAGCAGCAGCAACAGCAGCAGCAGTAGTAGGAGGAGAAGGAGAGGAAAAGGGGGAGGAGTAGGAGAACTAGGAATAATAGTAGCAGCAGCAGTAGCAAAAACGGCACCAACATTAGTGGCGGTAGTACAGTAGCTGTTGTTCTAATGTAAGGGAATGCGTGAAACATGAAAGGAGAGGTAAGATAACAGGTAGGTTTGCTACTAAAATTGAAATTATCTGTAGACTGAAGTGAACCCGTAAATTGCATTTAACTACGCTAATTGTATGTTTCCATTGCACACAATAAACACAATGCAAACATTCACACAGACTTATACTCAAGTTATTTTATGCATCAAGAAGACATGAAAAATAAGCTTCCAGAATCAGACGACGTAAATACTGTACTTGTTTATTCACCTCACGGATTCACTGTCTGAATGTCGCTACATTAAAACATACAACATGACCCTAATAACACATTACTGCCATAGGCGTCAACCCGGACAAGTGCGAGGATGGAATTTCCTGTGCTGCTGAAGGAAGAAATGGAACACATCGTAACAATAAGTGTGGTTAGGAAACATGCACTGTAGAATTGTGTGACAATCTATGTGCGATATTAGCTTGGATAAGGGCATGTTTTTAGGTTTTAAGATCACATGTTTACTTACATGAGTAAGAAGAAGAAGATGCATATGAGGAGAACAGAGAAAGACGGAGATTTAAGTTTACACGCAAGATAAGACACAGACAGCACGTTACAATTTTAACATTTTAAGAGAAAAAGACATTGCCACTAAATTTATAGTAGAACTCAAGAATAGATTTCAAACCCTATCAAGTGACCCAGAAACTCCAACTACAATCAGCATTCGAGACAGATGGAACCAGATCAAAGAAACATACAAATCAACTAGCAATAACATATTAGGAACCAGGAAACAACACCACAAAGAATAGATAAGTAGTCAAACCATGGACTATATTGCCAAGCGAAAAAGAATAAAGAGCCTCATAAATCACACTGCATCAGAACGTCAGAAAGACAAACTAATGTTAGAATATAGCAAACTAAATAAAATGACCAAGAAAAGTGCCAGAGCTGACAAGAGAAGATTTATGGAAAATCTTGCAGAAACAGCAGAAAATGCTGCTAAAGCACATGATCTACAAACCCTACACAAAATTACCCAGCAAATTTGCGGAAAACGTAAACAATTATCGCAGCATACCCATCAGAGATAACCAAGGCAGACTGCTCACCACAGAACAAATACAAGACATGCAGTGGACTAAACACTTCTCCGACCTCTTGAACAGACCTGATCCTGAAAATCCCCCAGATATTCAACCAGCCTCTCAGGACATTGACATTATTACTCAACCACCAAGCAAACAAGAAATCCTTAAAGCTATCCACACTTTAAAGAACAACAAAGCACCAGGCAAAGACGAACTGCCAGCAGAACTTCTCAAAGTAGATCCTAACACAACTGCTAGCATTCTAGAACCATTGTTCAAGGATATTTGGGAAAAAGAAGTGTTGCCTGATGACTGGACTGAAGGAACAATAGTCAAAACCCCCCCCCCCCCCCCCCCCCCCCCCAAAAAAAAAAAAGAGACTTAACAGACTGCAATAATTGGAGGGGAATTACTCTACTCTCAGTACCAAGCACAATATTTTGTAAAATCATCATAATGCGGCTTGAAAAAGGAGTAGATAAATGCCTACGAGTGGAACAAGCAGGATTCAGAAAGGGCAGAGGAACAACTGAGCACATCTTCGCCTTACGTAACATTTTAGAACAATGCAACGAATGGCAGAGAAGTATATTTATTAATTTTGTGGACTTTGAGAAAGCTTTTGACAGCGTCCATAGAGACGGTCTGTGAAAAATTATACGACATTATGGAATTCCAGAAAAAATAGTCAACATAACTGCTCTCTTCTATAGAAACTTTTCCTACAGTATAAAAAATTACAATACATCTTTCCCAGTAAAGACAGGGATGTGTTATGTCATCTCTCCTCTTCAACCTTGTGATTAATTGAATACTAAACAACACAGTAGACAGGACATTAAGAGGCATACGATGGACTCCATTCACCATGCTTGAGGACCTTGATTTTGCAGATGATATAGCACTCCTATCACATAAACATGAACATATACAAGAGAAAAGTAACAGACTAAACTGCACAGCAGAAATGGTGGGACTGAGAATAAATACAAAGAAAACTAAGATCATGACAAACAGTCCTAACCAACAACCAGTGACCATAAGTAACCAATCACTTGAAAATGTAGAACATTTCACATATCTTGGCAGTGTGGTGTCCCTACTGGGAGGGACAGAGGAAGACATACAGTCACGTCTGAACAAAGCTAGAGCTGCTTTTGGAAGGATGAGGCAAATCTAGAAATCCAACAATTACTGCAGAGGAACGAAACTCCGACTCTACAAGAGCATCATTTTGCCAGTTCTTCTTTACGGAGCGGAATGCTGGAGAATGACCAAAAAGGATGCACACAAGCTGTCCACCTTCCACCACACATGTCTACGTAGAATTATCAAAATTGTCTGGCCAGATACAATCTCAAACACTAAACTACTTCAAGCCACAAACCAAGAAACTTTAGACAGTATGATTACCAAGAGAAGATGGGAATGGCTTGGCCACGTTATGAGAATGACTTCTGATATACCTGCCAAAACAGCTCTCACATGGACACCAGAGGGAAAGAGAAAACAGGGGCGCCCAAAAACAACATGGAGGCGAACAATGGAAAGTGACCTGAGCGCGGCATCTTTGACATGGAAAACTGCACTGAAGATTGCACAGGACAGGATAGCATGGAAAGTCCTCTCTGAAGCCTCATGTGCCACTAGGCATAACGAGAATTGATGATGATGATGATGTACCCCAATCCTTTTTTTCGCTGTGTGTGTGTGTATGTAATTAGGTGTGTATATATATGGCGTATATATGTGTGTATGTATGCGCGACCGTAATGTATATGTTCGTGTGTGTGTGTTATGCATTTATCGCACGCGCGTGTAATGTGTTTAAATATGTGTGTGTGTGTATATATATATATATATATATATATATATATATATATATATATATATATATATATATATATATATATATATATATATATATATATATATATATATATATATATATATATATATATATATATATATATATATATTTTTATGTGTGTATGTGTATTTATATATATATATATATATATATATATATATATATATATATATATATATATATATATATATGCGCGTTTATGTGTGTGTATGTATGAGCGACCGTAATGTATATGTTCATGTGTGTGTTTCTTGCTGTAATTCTTCTTGACGCTCTACACTATCAGCTCCTGGACAAATATAGTGAAACAGCAGGCTCACTTCAAAGGCACGATTACTGGGATATTGACTATGTGAACAGATAGATTATTATTGAGTTCAAGTGGCTGGCGCTTAATGATAAATGTTTCAGCTATGGCTGTTGGACGGAAAATAACTTATTCTACTATTCTAAGGAAAAGCGGGTTCTGAATATGTAGTTCGGAATATGAAAAATTAAAACCATACCCCGGGTAGAAATTTAGACTAAATTCACAGACCCTGAGCTCAGACTCGACGAGCCACATTTCAAGCGTCAATCCACAAGGACAAATCCCAGAAACCCTGTTTAACCATAACGAGTTATACTTACGGCATCTTGGTTACTCCAAAGTACTGCCCTGGTGTGTGCTTCGATTCTTTATCATTATAATACGTGTAACTACGACTAAGAATTGCGTGGAATTACAAGAAGACTTAAAAACAAGAAAAGTAATATTATAAAGAATCATTTTATCAGTTTGTGTGTGCGTGCGCGCGCGCGCCTGTGTTTGAAAGCATAATTGATAACAATGATGTACTGTTTGGGACTGAGTATATGAAATACAATAATTTTGTTAAAACCATAATGCTTGGAGAAGTTGAAGGTAAACAATCCAGAGGTAGAAAGCGACACAGTTGGGCGAATGATGGACAGAGAGCAATCAGTCTAACAACCAGCGTGCGAGACAGCGAGCTTTCACCCAACCTTCACTATGGGGACAGTATCCTACTAGCGGATAGTGGGGACACACATTGTTCAAAAAATAGAACAGGTCATCTGGAAAATTCTATTGAACCCTTAATGTGAGTTCTTGTGTCTTTTTCTTTCCATTGACTTAAAATCAGTTCCTGCAAGTTTGTTTATTCACTCTGCAACAGTCAGTGATGTCTCGTTGCCACAGTGAAAGCTGGCTTCAATAGATCAACACTTTGTGTCTCTTGTCGTGGTAGTTCACGTTTTATTTGTGTTCGTTCTATCGAGAGATCTTGAAAGATCTGAACATCAAGGAAGATTGGCTAATAAACAGCATCCTGTCTCGGAAGCTGAAATATTTTGGTCATATCAAACGCCACGACGGATTGGAAAAGAACTATAGCAGAAGGCATGGTACCAGGAAGGAGGGGCAGAGGCCGACCGACGCGAAGATGGGGACAGGATATAAGTGACTCCTTGAGTATGAAAGTACATGGGGCGGGAGAACTGGCGAGAGACCGATTTTCTTTCAGGCAGACTGTGATGAGAGCGACGTTCTGCAAAGGATCTGTTACATGATGATGTCTATTGTAAAGCATGCTGATATACTTTTCGTTCGGTTTTGTATCTCTTCTTGTCATTTTTAATGGGATGTTTATCACTCTAGTTGTCAACAGTGTCCACATGTTATTTAATTAAGCTTTTAGCCATTTCTCTTGCTGATTTCTGTTTCACGGCAGCTATCATCTATTTGTACGTGTCCAAGATAAGAGAAACTTGCTCCTTTTTCTAATATTTGTCCGTTCACTGAGGGGCGTACGACAAGGATGTGTACTGTCACCTGATTTGTTTTCAATATACAGTGAATATATATAATGAGATCTTTAATTGATAAGCCCGGAATTGTGGTTGGTGGGCACAATATAAACAATTTACGTTATGCTGATGACACAGTCTTGATAGCAGCAAGTCAGAAAGAATTACAGGAAATGATAGACATTGTGGTGTTAGAAAGTGGAAGATTGGGCCTCAGTTTGAATAATGGGAAGACAGAAGTGATGGTGGTATCAAAGAAACAAATTATTCCTAAATGTGTAATAAAAGTCAATGGTGTTATTTTAGGACAAGTACAATCTGGGCACATGGATAACATCAGATGGAAGATGCATAACTGAAATAAGAAACAGAATTGGACAGGCAAAAACTGCATTTTTAAAAAAAAATAAAAAAACATCTTGTGCATATATCCTTGTCATTGAGAGTTAAAAAAAGAATTCGTGCTTGCTACATACATCCAGTTTTAGCATATGGATGTGAATCCTGGCCAATCGGTAGGCAGGCCAAACAATTTTTAGAGGCATTAGAGATGTGGTTTTACAGAAAAATGCTTAGAATACCTTGAACAGTCAAAAAGAGCAACCAAGAGGTTTTGAAAGAGGCGGAAGCCCGAAGACAATTTATCACAGACATCAGAAAGAGACAGATCATTTTTCGGCCATGTTATGAGAAGTGGGAAAATAGAACATATTGTGACCACTGGAAAGATCTGTGGAAAAGGGGATAAAGGAAGACAACGAGAGAAGATGCTTGACAGTCTTGTTGCATGGCATGGAGGTGTGTCGGCACATGAACTGATACATGCTGCAGGAGATCGCAGATTATGGAGAGGCATGATCGCCCGCGCCAGTCGGCAAGGCACCTGATGATGATGATGATGTCTGTTTACTGTGATGTTCACTGTTCGTCGTTCATATCCATTATTAATTATCACTGTTTCACTCTACACACCACCACCACCACCATCATCATTATCACCATTAGTGTCTTGCTGACTGGCGTGGGCAATCATGCCTCTCCACAATCTGCGATCTTCAACACTTCAACAGCATGTATCAGTTCGTGTATTGATACACCTCTCCATGCCATGACAAAAAGCTGTCATGAATCGTCTAGCGTATTCCCCCTATCTTTTTCCACACATCTTTTCAGTGGTCACAACATGTTTCAGTTCCATTCTTCTCATACTTACTTTACTTTTTCCTTCCACGTGTGCCGCTAAGCGTTGTGGGGAGATGCAAGTTCCTGTCATAAGCAAGGCGGGCAGCATCTGATGTTCTGAGGCCATGCTTTTGGCAGGTTTCGGAGACCCCGTCAATCCACCGTTTTCTTGGTCTTCCTCTTGCCTTATATCCTGAGCTTCTTTGGTTGAAAATTTGTGATGTTATTTGGTCATTTTTCATCCTGGTTAGATGTCCAAACCATTTCATTCTTTGATGTTCTATGTAGTCTAAACATGGTGTAGTTTTGACAGTGTTTCTAATGTCTATGTTCTTTATCCTGTCTAGTCTGGTCTTATTCGCTGCTTTTCTTAGACATTTCATTTCACAGGCTTCTATTTTTCTTTCATGGTTCTTGTTGATTGTCCATGTCTGGCACTGGTAGCAGAGTGTTGGAATGAAGATGGTGTTTATCAATTGTCTTTTGGTCTTCATGGTTATATCTGGATGTTTAAGCAGAGGTGATAGTTGGTATGTGACAGCATTTGCTTTCTGTATTCTTGTTTCTATCTCTCTGTCCATTCTTCCATCCTCTGTAAATATACTGCCCAAGTATTTGAACTCTTTGGTTTGCTTGATTTTGGCACTTCCAACATTTATATTCAGTGGCCTGTGTGTTCTGCTGATCTTCATAACTTCTGTTTTTTCTGTACTGATTCTCATATTATGTTGTAAACAGCTGTTGTTGAGAGTAGTCAGATGTTCCTGTAGATCATATTCATTTATTCTTCTCATAATATGCCTAAAATAACAATTGTCTCTTTATGATGTTTCTTACGTCTTTGAACCCTCGCCTTTTTCAAAAATTTTTGGTTCCTCTTTTTGGTTATCAGAGGAATTCTTTAGGAACTCTACAAGAACAAGTCGCCCGTCTGTTGCTTAGACGTTGAGAACTCGCTTCCCAATGCCGTGAGTCGGGTTCGATCCCAGCTGCATGCGATTTGGCAGCAGACCGTCTTAAGTGGTATTAATAGTCGATCGTTTAGGGGCAATGACAAACTACTGAACGTAAATTTCCCTGGGAAAAAACCCACAACAGCCAACAAAGAATGGGGGTGGTCTGGTAACGTCCTAAAGACAAAAATGTTTTTAGGACTTTAAGAAGGGGCGTAATATTAGGCCTAAGAAATGAATACAGATTTACTCCCCTCACAGTGTTTTGACTGCATCCGGTCAGTGATGCCACTTTGGATCTTTTATATCAAAATTTAAATCTTTTTCATTGCATTTAGATACTGTTTTTGACGTTTAGATCGTAAATATTTTTCTAGATTCTTTTCATTGTGAGCTAGATATTTTATAGATTTTTTTTCTTTCATTCTCAATTTAATAATTACTGTGTAAAATATTTACTACAATATTTTTGTTTTGGTCTGGCACGTACATTGTGACAACTGCCATTACTTGAACTTTGAACTATCACTGGGGTCAACGCACAAATATCTGGCAGCCTCGGTACTGATTAATAAAAACGTGCGTAAATCATACTAACTTTGTTTCAACCGTATCCTCACTGTGCTGACTTTGCGTTTCTTTTTCATGTGATTAAAAAAAAATAATTGCTCACCTTCTTATGTGGCTTTTACTTTTAAAAAACCTTTCAACATGCAAAAAGTAAAGTATGAGCAAAATATTTGGAAAGAGTGTTTGCATGATTGCAAAATTAAAAACTGGGGATATGACCAAAGCTTGTTGTAAGTACTGCGAGTGTGAAATTATAGCGAAAATACAAAACAGACAACAGCAATACAATACATTATATACAGCCTTGAATGATGGTTTCACACCACCGAAAATTCTGTCAGATTGCAAACTAGATGGTTATCAAATTAACCAGCTGTTGAAAGAATTATGAAGCAATGCCTGAAGTTGAAGACACACTTTGAAATAACAAGACAAAGTGAAAAGTGCTACACAGCTGAAATACTATATGGCATGTACAGTGATGAAAAAAATGTGTCATTCATTATATTTTTATAACCTATTCTAATGGAAGTGCAAAAAGTTAATAAACTGTTCGAATCTAAACTTGTTGATAAAGTTAAATTACTTGATGATCTCACCTTGCTATTTCACTCGGTAAAAGACTGATGTTGCCAACTTCTGAAGCTGATTTGCTCACTTGCACTATAGAGAGCTATTTGGCTCCTAAGCCACACCTTGGATATCAAATTGAATCAAAAATTGATGATTTAAAAACAAAAGGACTGTTAACAGAGAATGAAGAGAACAACTTAGGAAAACGTTGTCAAGATTTCCTTATCTCATTATTCAAGCAATTGAAGTAGAGACTTCCTGAAAATCTAGATGTTTTGAAAAATATTTCTTTTTTCTGTGAGCAACATACTTCAGCCAATAAAGGACATACCTAAATATTGTAAAGTTATGAAATTTTTAGGGGCTACTGATAATAGTGTCGCGGAAGCAGAATATCAATTAGCTGAATGGACAAACAAAAAGGAAACTAAAGCGTTTTGGAGTGAAGTGAGACAATTTAAAGATGTCTCATCAAACAGTCCATTCTGTAAGCTCTTTAAAGTGCCACGTCTGCCATGATACTACCCCACTCAAATGCTGACGTAGAAAGAGTTTTCAGGGCTAGGAATTATATCAAATCTAACCTAAGAAACAGGATGAAATTTGACCTCTTAAATGCTATCGTGCCATTAAAATTCGGCCTGATGAGACTAGAGAAATAAGCCTACTGTTCCACTTATAAAGAAATTTGAACAGCTAAAGCATACCAGGGTCATTTTGGATCTGAAGCTTCAACTTCATTATCCAAGCTAAGTTTATCCTGTGGATCTTGTGAGACAGACATCAGTGAAGGTGAGGACATGATTATGTAGGGTAAATCATAACAAAAGCTATGTAATTTTTGACTTTTTGAATTTGGATGTTTTTTCTAGATCTTTTCCATGCAGATTTAGATCTTTTTATATATTTTTTGACACCGTTTTGGATATTTTTTGTCAAAGAAAAGTGGCAACACCAGAGCTGCCAATGCTTGGGTTTTCCCCCCAGATCTGGGTTTTTATTCGACGCCTTAGGGAAATCTGGGTTTTAAAAAAAATATATCCTTATATAAAAGTGGTACATTTTTCGTTTCGTAACTATACATTTTGTACATTTTTAACAATCTGGGTTTTTTATTTTGTTTTCTTGTTTTTTTGTCTATGTATTGCTTGGGTTTTTGTTAAAAAAAGCTGGGTTTTTCAAAAAAATCCCATTGACAGCCCTGGGCAACACTGCATCCGGTTTGTCACAGCAAGATGGCGACGAACAAGAAGAAGCAAGATGAAAAACATTTAAAGATGTTGAGGGAGATGGTGTCTCTCCCTAGTAACAAACATTGCTTTGATTGTAATCAGCGGGGTCCAACTTACGTGAACATGACGATAGGTTCATTCGTATGCACAGCTTGCAGTGGCATTTTGTAAGTTGACCGTTGTTTTGCATCGTTGTGACTTATTGCTAGGAAGAGGGCGTCTCCTCGTAGCAGTAGGAATCTCACAGAGCCAACTAGGGTTACTAGGAGAGCATCTCCTTGCAGTCCTGGTGATTCTCTCTTAGCCTGGTAACCCAGAACATGCACATCCTTGGAACTATGGAGATATTCATTCAAACTGATTACGATAGAAAAGGTAATCTCCTTGGAACCATGACGATCTTCTCTCACTCTGCTAGAAGAGTATTTCTTTAGAACCATAGGGATTTTCTCTCACTCTGCTAGAAGAGTATCTCTTTAGAACCATAGGGATCTTCTCTCACTCTGCTTGGAGAGTATCTCTATAGAACCATGGGGATTTTCTCTCGGTCTGTTAGAAGAGTATTTTCTATAAGAACCATGAGGTCTTTTCTCCTCAGTCTGCTATAAAG
>CAJHNH020000578.1:0-87500 GCA_905116865.2 Candidula unifasciata
TGCAATAAATGTTTCCATTAGAGTTAGTTGCGTATCCTTTACAGGACGTTTGCAGAACCAAACCCCAGGCATTTGTTGTCTGTTGTGGTTTTTCTAGGCAAATTTACGTCTAGTAATTTGCCATTGCTTACTGGGCGGTCGGCGTCTCGATACCACTGTTGAAACCAACGCAAGGCCCGCAGTTGGGATCGAACCTGGCAACCCGGCATTGCGAAGCTCGTTCGCAACGCCTAAGTCACATACGCCGACGCATGTTTCCATAGGAACGCTAACAGATCAAACCTGCAGTCTCTCAACTAATGTATAGAGCATGTGCATGGGACATGTTTTATGTTTCGGAGTGCCTGTCCATAATTTCTAAGTCCCCAGTCTTGAATGTCTGGAACTGCGCAAAGAAACGCTAATTAACACATATTTACTAGTAGATAAGCACACACTAGACAAGATAAAGAAGCTGAAATATTTTGGTCATATCAAGCGCCACGACGGATTAAAAAAAATTATAGCAGAAGGCATGGTACCAGGAAGGAGGGGCAGGGGCCAACCGACACGAAGATAGGCACGAGATATAAGTGACTCCTTGAGTATAACAGTACATGAGGCCGGAGAGCTGGCGAGAGACCGACTTTCTTTCAGGCAGACTGTGATGAGAGCGACGTTCTGCAAAGGACCTGCTACATGATGATGAGGATGAGACAAAATAAACATCCACAGATAAAGTTAATTCGAGAAGCTCAATCTCTAGGCAACCATTTGTCCCACATATGGCTCGGTCTCTCTCCACAAAACCGTCAGCCACCTGTCGAGATCGATTCACGAATCATGAATCTCTTATCATTGTGGAGTGCCTGAAAATGAGAAAGCTGATCAACTGGCAGGGAAAGGTGCGATAAAAGTGCAGCCGGATGTACCAGTCACATACCAACAAAAGAGAAGAATCATTAAATCGATCAGGAAACCACCAGCCTCAGCACAAGACGTCTATATTATTATGGACAGGCCAGAACAAGTCATTATCCTCCGCCTCAGAACAGGGCACAACCGATTATGTACCCACATGTACACAAAATTCAAGATAGGTGTATCAGCCATGTGCACCTGTGGAAAGGTGCCCCAGACAGCAAAGCATGTACCGAATTTGACACATTAAGGCAAACCTTTTGGCCAGAAAGAACACCAGTGGAACGTAAACTCTATGGACCACTGAATGAACCGAAGGTCACGAATGAACTAACAAACGACAGTGAAATTTATACAAGAGACAAAACTGCTGATATAGACAACTTATTTCAGGCGAACGAAAGAAGAAAAAGATGAATCTCTTAGCTTCAGCGACTATCCCCGTCCATCCGTTTATGTAAAACTAGAATGTAGCTATGCGGGTCATTCTGGGTTGCACCAGAGACACCCCAGGTGTGTATGCGATACATCCTTGGTTTGCCGACTGTTGCAGGTAGGCACAAGGTGCTGCTGGCGAAGTCATATCTAATGGTAGCTGCAGACACAGACCACCATTTACACGAAGCGCTGGGTGCAGTTAAGGGTCAACGGCTAATAAGAGGGAAGTCATGGATGGCTCAGGCAGAAGACACAATCAGACAGGTTTGCATTCTTGAGAACATTAGGCGAGGACCTCCTGCAGCCTGTATTAGTTCGTGTGCGGACACACCTCCATGCCATGCATCAAGACTGTCAAGAATCTTCTCTCGTTGTCTTCCTCTATCCCTCCTTCCACAGATCTTTCCAGTGGTCACAACATGTTCTATTCTTTCTCTTCTCAAAACATGACCGAAAAATGATGACTGTCTCCTTCTGATGTCTGTGATAAGTTGTCTTTGGGCTCCTGAATCTTAAAAAAAAATAGACGAATAACAAAGATGGAAGATGTATTAAAGAAGTTAAATGTCGAATAACTCAAGCAAAGACAGCATTTGACAACATGAAGAAGACTGGTTTGCAACCTTTCTTTGTTAACTGAAACGAGAAATAGAATTCTTAAAAGTTAATTAAATCATTTCTTGGTCCCCCGTGTGGGTTCCGGGGCCCCATTGTGGGGGGGAAACAAGAATGGACCCACTGCCTCCCCAAAAGCATGTCGTAAGAGTCGACTAATTGGGGAGCTTCCTTTGAGGTCGGAGTGCATCTGCCGGAGAGGCAAGGAACCAACAGTCTGTATTCAAGAGAATGAGATCTGTAAAACTGATGCACACGCAACACTCAGGTTCTGGAGCAGGACTGCAGTTCAGTACTGGAGGAGCAACCAGAACTTTCCGCCAGAGTATACAGCTGGTGAACGCGAAGAAGAAGAAGATTTCTTGGTATACGGAAGTGAATCATGGACAGTTGGAAGAATAGTGAAAAATTATTTTGAGCTGCAAAGATGTGGTTTTATAGACGAATGATGAGAATGAATACCAACAACACTAGACGAGACAGGTGCACGAATACAGGCATTAGAATGAAAGACCATGTTTGGATTACATTGAGAAAGAATTAATATATGGTGTAGCTGAAACCTGGAAGAAAAAAATGAAAAAATCCACTACTCAAGCCACCCGAGAAGCGCCAGACAAATACAGAAAACCACGACACTGGGCTACAGTCTGGTATCAATAAGACGACAAAAGAAGATAAGAATACACTCGACAGATAAAAAGAGTAAATTAAGATGTCTTGAAAAAAAAAAGTTCCGACTCACGAAAATAACTGATTGCCCATATGAAAGAGACAATCTACATTCTTTGGTCATGTCATGAGAAGGAGAAAACTGGAGTACATCGTGACAGTAGAAAAGTTGGAGGGGAGGAGAGGCAGAGGGAGACCAAGGGAGAAAATACTGGACAGTTTGACATTCTGACATGGAGGATCATCTGTGTCAGAGTTGACTGCGAGTACACGAGAAAGAAGGTTGTGGAAAGACACGACTACCAGCTACACACGTCAAGGACTTTCAGAAGAAGAAGAGGAACGTTAAGAAAATTTCTTCCCGTTCACCTTCTAGAGAAGAAGGAATGTCCTGTCAATACTACTGCAATATTTTTTTAACCATCGTTTATTTTATTTCATTTATTCCTCATCACATTTTTTTTAACGTTGCTCACGTCACCCATTAGAGATCTACATACTCTCATCTCCTCGTTTTTACGTTCACTTATGTTTATGGGGTAGGAGCCTTCCTACTACAAGGCGCGTCCACCAGGTGGCGGATGGAGGAAAGGCCTCTAGACATAGAGGTTAGCCACGAATATATTGAATAAGTGGCCGTGGACCAAAACAGGTGATGGTCATTGAGAGGAGGCGAGTTAGTTGGTGGGACAGCTAACTCTATAAAATACCTCAAAACTCTACGACATGGCCATCGGCGGGTAAGAGGCGCCATAACCTCTCCCCCCTGCTGCCTTGCAGGGTAAGTCTTTTTAGACAAAGGCTATTGGAGTCAAACCATATACAAACCGGCGGAAGGCAAGGGGAAACCACCGCTGTACTATCCCAAGAAAATCATGCCTCAAAATAATACGTATTCAGATAACGACGTGAATGGGGATTCCGGTGGAATCACCTCGTCCGGTAGGGAGCATCATGTTCTACGGGTGATACCCGACCGTCATCCAGCTACTGTAGAAAAAGTAAATGGTAGAAACATCATGAACATTGGTACATGGAATGTCAGAACACTCGTGCAAAACGGAAAACTGGATAACATCAAGATGGAAATGAAGAGAATGAACATCAACATACTAGGAATTAGTGAAATGAGATGGCCAGGAGCAGGGGAAAAGTATTCAGATCAGCACAGAATTATCTACTCGGGAGGGAAAGAATATAGTAAGGGAGTTGGTATTATTTTGGATCCAAAGAACTCAAAAACAGTTAAAGGATTTTGGACAATATCAGATAGAGTACTATTAGTAAAACTTCGCGGCAGACCGTTTGACATCAACTTAGTACAGATTTATGCCCCAACAGCAGATAGTTCAGAGGAAGACATTGACGCATTTTATGATGAGTTAGACATGGCTGTTGATCAATGCAAAAATTGTGAAGTAACAATGGTACTTGGAGATTTCAACGCAAAAGTAGGAAGTGAAAAAGTGTACGGAATAACGGGTGGATATGGACTTGGAGAAAAGAATGTGAGAGGTGACAGATTAATAGCATGGGCTGAGTCGCGCAGCATGATAATAGGTAACACCTGGTTTAAACACCATCCTCGAAGATTGTGGACTTGGAAAAGTCCTGGTGATAATGTCCGCAATCAGATTGATTATATTTTAATTTCAAGAAGATTTCAGAGCAGCTTAGTTGGAGCTAAAACTAGACCAGGGGCAGACTGCTTTAGTGACCATGTTCCAGTTGTAGGAAAAATTAGAATAAAACTAAAAAACATTAGAAAAACACCACACAACGTCAAGTTAAATTTAGGAATTCTTAGAACGGATAAAGAAATTAAGGAACAGTACAACGTCACTGTACAAAACCGGTATAATGCAATGGAAATTATACAAACAATTGATGAACAGTGGGATATGTTGCGTGAGTCAATTCAGCAGACATCAAAAGAGACAATCCCACCAACCCATACAGTTGCAAAAAAGAAATGGATGTCAACCGAAATTCTGCAGTTGATGGATGAAAGAAGGAAGAAAAAGAATGATAAAGAAGAATACTCTAGAATACAAAAAGAAATAGTGAACAAATGCAAAGTGGCTAAAGAAGCCTGGCTGAATCAAATGTGTACAGAGATTGGGGAAAATCACGGGAAAGACTCACATTCCATGTACCAACAGATAAATATGTTAACAGGAAAGATGACACGTAACAGCACTGGATGTTTGATATCAAAGGATGGTGACTTATTAATGGGACATAGTAATATAATTAACAGATGGACAGAGTATATAGGGGAATTGTATGATGATAATAGACCAGACGTAGAACTGCAGAACAACAATGATGGTCCACCAATAATGACTGCAGAAGTTGAGGATGCAATACATCATATGAAGAAAGGAAAAGCACCCGGGCCAGACAACATCTCACTGGAAGAAATCGAAGCACTGGGAAATTTTGAAATTGAAATAATAACTAAACTTTTAAATGATATTTATAACAGTGGGTATATTCCAAATGACCTTTTAAAATCCATATTTATAGCTCTGCCAAAGAAACCAGGCACTTTAAAATGTGAAGACCATCGCACAATAAGTCTTATGAGTCACATGACTAAGATTTTACTAAGAATAATTATGAGAAGAATAAGAAACAAAATTAAACCAGAAATCAGCGATGAACAATGTGGATTTGTAGAAGGAAAAGGAACAAACAATGCCATATACATCCTAAGGACATTGTCAGAAAGAGCTATAGAAGTAAAGACTGATTTGTACTTATGCTTCATAGACTATACAAAAGCATTTGACTGTGTGAAGCATGAAGAAGTAATCAAACTGTTAGAAAAATTAAACATTGATGGGAAAGATCTAAGAATAATAAAGAATATGTATTGGCAGCAAACAGCAGCTATAAGAATTAACAACTGTTTAGGTACATTTTAAAGCATAAAGAGGGGCGTACGACACCTGATTTGTTTTCAATATACAGTGAATATATTATGAGATCTTTAATTGATATGCCCGGAATCGTGGTTGGTGGGCACAATATAAACAATTTACGTTATGCTGATGACACAGTCTTGATAGCAACAAGTCAGAAAGAATTACAGGAAATGATAGACATTGTGGTGTTAGAAAGTGGAAGAATGGGGCTCAGTTTGAATAATGGGAAGACAGAAGTAATGGTGGTATCAAAGAAACAAATTATTCCTAAATCCGTAATAAAAGTCAATGGTGTTATTTTAAGACAAGTACAGAAATTTAAGTATCTGGGCACATGGATAACATCAGATGGAAGATGCATAACTGAAATAAGAAACAGAATTGGACAGGCAAAAACTGCATTTTATAAAATGAAAAACATCTTGTGCAATATATCCTTGTCATTGAGAGTTAGAAAAAGAATTCTTGCTTGCTACATACATCCAGTTTTAACATATGGATGTGAATCCTGGACAATCGGTAGGCAGGCCAAACAATTTTTAGAGGCCTCAGAGATGTGGTTTTACAGAAGAATGCTTAGAATACCTTGGACAGCCAAAAAGAGCAACCAAGAGGTTTTAAAAGAGGCGGGAGACCGAAGACAACTTATCACTGACATCAGAAGGAGACAGTCATCATTTTTCGGCCATGTTATGAGAAGAGGGAAAATAGAACATGTTGTGACCACTGGAAAGATCTGTGGAAGGAGGGATAGAGGAAGACAACGAGAGAAGATGCTTGACAGTCTTGTTGCATGGCATGGAGGTGTGTCGGCACACGAACTGATACATGCTGCAGGAGATCGCGGATTATGGAGAGGCATGATCGCCCACGCCAGTCGGCAAGGCACCTGATGATGATGATGATGATGATGTTTAAAAAAGGCTGCCCGGCCGAAACGTTACGTTGTGTTGACTGACTGACCTTCTACCCCACTAGGTCATCACACAAGCGATAAACACCCGATGACACAAAGTGCCACCATGTGGATGAGGATCGCTGTGGAGAGGTCCTAGAAACCGCGTTCAGACAATTGGCCATATGTATGGCCTGTCTATATTGCGGCCCCTGGCTTTAGCCAGGGTAGGGCTTCAAAAAACAAAAAATTTCGTCCTAAAAAGGAAGAAACTGGATAAGATCGTTACGTTGTTTTGTTTTGTGCATGTTTTTCTGCTTCGCCATTTTGTCGAATTTTCTGGAATTCCTTGCAATATTTCGACGGATTAATGAAGCGTTGATTAAGGTCAACATGGGCATACTTACTTTACTTTTTCCTTCCACGTATGCCGCTAAGCGTTGTGGGGAGATGCAAGTTCCTGTCATAAGCAAGGCGGGCAGCATCTGATGTTCTGAGGCCATGCTTTTGGCAGGTTTCGGAGACCCCGTCAATCCACAGTTTTCTTGGTCTTCCTCTTGCCTTATATCCTGAGCTTCTTTGGTTGAAAATTTGTGATGTTATTTGGTCATTTTTCATCCTGGTTAGATGTCCAAACCATTTCATTCTTTGATGTTCTATGTAGTCTAAACATGGTGTAGTTTTGACAGTGTTTCTAATGTCTATGTTCTTTATCCTGTCTAGTCTGGTCTTATTCGCTGCTTTTCTTAGACATTTCATTTCACAGGCTTCTATTTTTCTTTCATGGGTCTTGTTGATTGTCCATGTCTGGCACTGGTAGCAGAGTGTTGGAATGAAGATGGTGTTTATCAATTGTCTTTTGGTCTTCATGGTTATATCTGGATGTTTAAGCAGAGGTGATAGTTGGTATGTGACAGCATTTGCTTTCTGTATTCTTGTTTCTATCTCTCTGTCCATTCTTCCATCCTCTGTAAATATACTGCCCAAGTATTTGAACTCTTTGGTTTGCTTGATTTTGGCACTTCCAACATTTATATTCAGTGGCCTGTGTGTTCTGCTGATCTTCATAACTTCTGTTTTTTTCTGTACTGATTCTCATATTATGTTGTAAACAGCTGTTGTTGAGAGTAGTCAGATGTTCCTGTAGATCATATTCATTTTGATACAGTATGCTTTGATCATCAGCAAAAAGTAATTCGTTTATAGCATACACGTCTGGGTTTGCTTCTACAGTGATCTTATCCATGTATGTTATGAAAAGTAATGGTGACAGTACACATCCTTGTCTGACACCAGTTGTGACTTTGAACCATTCAGAAAGACCACTAGATGTTCTTACAGCACTTTCACTTTTTTCATAGAGGGCTCTGATGTTGTCTAATAATTGACCCTGCACTCCGTAATCGTCAAGAATTCTCCACAGCACATCTCTGTCCACACGGTCGAATGCCTTCTCTTGATCTACAAAGACCACGTTCAGCTCTTTATCGTATTCGAGTGTCTTTTCACAGACTTGTCTTAGTGCAAATATGGCATCAGTGCAACCTCGCCCTTTCCTGAAACCGAATTGTGCTTTACTCAGTAGAGGTTCAACCTTTGCTCTTATCCTACCTTCTAAGATCTTTGCATACATTTTCCCCACATGACTTAGTAAAGATATTCCTCTATAAGTTCCACATTCTCTCTTGTTTCCTTTTTTTCTTCCAGATAGGTACCATAACTGATCTTTGCCAATCCACTGGTACCTTTCTCTCTGCCCATGCTCTATTGAAAATTCTCTCCAGCCAGGTGATCATAGTGTCCCCTCCAGCCTGGATGACTTCTGTTGTTATTCCGTCGATACCAGCTGCTTTGTGTCTTTTACTTGTTTTGATAACTTTCTCTACCTCATCCCGCAGGATATGTGGTTCTAGATGATCTGGAGCCCTTGAACGGAATTCTGCTGTTTCATGTACTCCCGACGGGTTCAAAAGTTCTTTAAAATATTCCTCCCATCTTTTTTTAATTTCTTTTTGGCTGAATAATGGTTTCCCGTTTTTATCATTTATGACTGATGTTGGATTGAAGCTTTCTTCTCTTAATCGCATCGCTTTCACACTCTTATAAAAGTCTCTTGATGATTCTGTACATAGCTGTGTTAGGTGTTCACCATACTTTTTCCATAAATCCTCTTTGGATTTCTTTATTGTTCTCTTGGTGTCTCTTCGAGTTAGTCTGTACCTAATGTAATCCTTTTCGTCTTTTGTTTTTAACCATATTTGAAACATCTTCTTTTTATTTGACACTGCTTCTTTGACTTCTTCATTCCACAAAGCGGTACCATTTTTCTTGCCTTTGCCCGTCTTTCTGGTACCACACTTGTCTTTTAATATCTTCGTGATGGTTGATTTATAATAATCCCATTCTTCTTCAATTCTTACTGGTTCCTTGGCAATATCTGCAAAAGCCTTTGTTATTTCTAGTTCAAATTCATGTTTGATATTCTGTTCCTCTAATTTCTTAGTGTTGATGATTTCTTCACGTTTCTGTTTATGTAGACTGTTTCTACTTGAGTTGCATATGTTCATAACTACTGGGCGATGGTCTGAATCCAGTCCCGCATTTGGGACAGCTTTTGAGTCTCTTACCTTTCTCTTCTGCCGTTGTCTGACTAGTATAAAATCAATTTGTGACGCTTGATCTAAGTTGTTCCACTTGTACCACGTTTTAACCTGACTTTGGCGATGTTGGTAGAATGTGTTAGTAATGTAGAGATCTTGTTCAGCACACAAGTTTAGCAGGTGTTCTCCATTTCTATTGCAATCTGTGGTTGTGTCGCTATATGGGCCAAGGTATCTCTCCCATGGTGATCTTCTTTTACCTACCCTACCATTAAAATCTCCCATTACTATGATGTCCTCTTTCTCTTTAACATTATTGATGGTGTCCGTAAGTCTCTCGTAAAAGTCTTCTTTTTCTTCTTCAGAGTAACTATCATTACAAGGTGCATATATCTGAATAATCGTTGTAGTTTTACTTCCTTCTGTCAACTTGATTAAAATAATTCTTTCTGATATAAATTCTGTTCCTGTTATTAATTTTGCTGTCTCGGGATGAAGTATAAATCCGACACCATGTTTTGCCCTATCTTTAGTGGGTACTCCGCTCCATACTAAAACATAATTTTCATGTATTTCTTTTGTATTATATCCTTTCTTTCTTGTATCCGCAAGACCCATGACGTGTATATTTTTTCTTTTCATGAAATCCACTATTTGTGGCTCTTTGTTGGCAATACCACATATGTTCCATGTGCCTATGTAAGTCGTTTTTCTGTCTCGTCGTCCTTTAACGTTTCCAGTCCATTTTCCGTTTGGGGCTATCCGTTTATTTATCTCCTTTCTAATTTTCGTAGCAATAAAAAATCCACTGCCGGCTTGCTAGGCCAGTCGCAGTTTAAGGGAAAATCTGATCAGATGGACCCCATCCCATCTGGCGAGCCAGAGCCTCGTTCGCCTGTGGCCTCACGGCCACAGTTTCCCGGTCTGCACCACTGGGAGGAGAGGTTGACTTATGTGTACTGTGGGTCATCGGCAGGCTACTAATTTTCACTTTTCACCTCTCCTAAGAGAAGCTAGCCGACCCCAACCCTGCTGGATGCAGAGCCAGGCACAGTCCACAATGGGCATACACAGCATAAAAGATGGGTAGGGTGAGGGGAGGAACAATAAAAGAGAACAGCGGCGCTTACCAGTCAACTAAGTCAAGCATGCCCATGGGAAAAGCCGCTGCTTCTAGAGCACTAGCATGGGTATCCGAGCAAACCGCCACACAGGCAGTTATTGTATCAGACTCCATGAATATGCTTCAGAAGATAGCAACAGGCGGTAGGCGCTTTGAATGGGTAGATTGCACTCGAAAATCGCAATCAACTTCTCTCACCTGGATCTCCACACTTGGCAGTCGATAGGAGACTCGCTTTCAAATCTAGCTGTAGTCCACGGCCGGTATTCGAAACCGGACGGTTTCCTGTATTCATTCAGCCTCTAGATAATGGGTACCAGAGTTAAAACTCTGGAGTAAATGGAGGAACTTCGCTGTAGCTACGGAGCACGTCCGACTGCATATCCTCAAGATGGCTGTGCTACGGAGTTGCGTGCGGACGGCGATACAGGTTTCTTATCAACCGTCCGTACTGGTGGCGGAGCACTTATGGTTTACAACCGTGTACAATGACGCTGGTACACATCTCCCCGGTAATGAGCGAGAGGACCAAATGGCAAGTCATGCACCAAACATGGACAGAGTAGATACCAGCGACGCAGGACGGACTGGGCTAGTGAATAATGACGAATCTCAGGCACTAACACGTCTGAAACACGTCTATGCCGCGAGAGGAAACAAAAATCTCATGGGAACAATTAGTAGAAGTACCTTGGAGCGGCTGTTGCATCGGAGGTCTGGGCGCCCAGTGTGCAATGACGTAGTCTGTGTTAACTTAACCTAGTTCCTCAAATGGTATCAACTGACTTTCTACCCCACTAGGACATCACACAAGCGATAAACACCTGATGACACAATGTACCACCATGTGGGTGAGGATCATCGTGGAGAGGTCCCAGAAACCCCGTACAGCCTTTAGGTCATATTTATGGTCATGTTATATTGCGGCCCCTGGCAAAGCCAGAGTAGGGCTTCAAATAACGAAAAATGTCATCCTAAAAAGGACGGGAAGTATATTATGGTATCAACAAAAAACGGCTTGCTATTATCAGAAACGTCGTCGCCTCGAGAGAAAAAAAAAAGTAGAGGGGAGCGCTTTTTGCCCCCCTATAATTTTCTAGGGAGCGGGGATGGGGAAAGAATAAAGGGTTCAAACGAGGCTGTGAACCATACTAGAAAGATGTTAGCAATAATAATGGAATTTAGAGCTCCACCATTACTAGAACCCCAGTAAAATTAGAGGCAGATAAGAGAAAAGCCTATTGAACATTTTTAAAGTCAACTTCTTATATTTAAAGTTCAAGAGAAGGCATATGATCGAGTCAGTAGATGAACACTGTGGAAAATTCTAAAAGATTCTGGTTTTCAAGATCAACTGTTGGGTAACATCGTGGCTCTTTATCAAGATAGTCAGTACACAGTACCGACAACAGAAGGATTGACAGACCGGTTTCCCATGTCATCAGGTGTCAGACAGGGTTGCTCACCATTGTCATTACTTACATGGATAGAACTACAAAGGAGGCAAATACAGACACTGAACAAATCAATAAATTATTTTGCAGGCGATTAATGTTCAACACATCACCAAGAACAGAATTTACTACATATTGACTTCCTACAGCAAATCTGCACAAAGTATGACATAAGAATAAACACCACAGAGGCATATCTCTCCTCAGCGTTCCTGGAAAAAGTTACTCTAGCAGAGACTTAGAAGTCTGGCAAAACCACAGGTGGATCAGGCCCAATGCGGCCTCAGAGCAAACCCAAGTCCTTAAGACCTTACCTTTCACACTCAGATGAGTGAAAAATCTCTTGAATACAGTAGTGAGGTACACCGCTTTAAAAAAAAAGTAGGGGGGGGGGAGATGGGTGGGAGAAAGATCTAGAATAGGCATTAGATAAGATTCCTTAGAACAAGCTCTGGGACTGCTTGGCAGAGAAAGACATTCCAGCGCAATACAAATTTTCTCTCACCTTACCTCTTCATTCTCATGATGGATGATGTCATCAAGACCTGTAAGAAGAAGACAAAGAAATACTCAGTAGGGCACTAGAAGAGAGCAATCTGTATATCAGAGCTGGCATTTGCAGAGGATGTGGTAAAAACAAGGGTCTCGTAACATATTGCTTCTCTTTGTCAGCTATCCAATAAAGACGGTAAGGATGACTGTTCCATAATTTACCTGCCGTGTTGGTAGCAGAAACCAGTGATGGACTATCACAGGTGTGTGTGCAAAAGTTTAAGGTTTGAACAATAAACGGATCAACATCATGGCACAGGAATAGTAACCCATATAAGTGCTTCGTTCTTCTTCTAACTCAAGTCCGGAGAAGCTCAGCACAGTGCACGGGCGATGTGTGTGCAAAAGAGTCAGGAATGTATTGCGAATAGGATGGTACACCCAAGAAAGGTGGAAAGTGGTGAATGAATGAACAGATAGATGAATAGGGTGAGTGGATCAGGATGACTAGATAATATCTATTCGTGGATGGATAGATGGTACTGGATGTATACAAATATATGCAATTTGAACAATGGTCTCGTGATACCATGCTTCCCTCTGACTCAGCTTGCACACCGAGACTGTAAGGATGTTTCTTATGCACAGTATCTGTCCAGCCCAAACCGCACACATACAGTGTGAACACAATACTTGCCACCTCGGTAGCCAAAACAAGTTATGTAGTCGGTGGAGAGTTTCTCACTATCGCGAAATTATTACATATGCATGTGTGACGGGGATGAATGAATATGTATGGGTGGGGTAGAGAGAGGAGAATGGAAGAGAGAAGATGAGAAAGACAGAAGATTTATAAGTAGATCTATGGAAAGAGAGTGGAGGGAGGGAGGGAAAGAAAGAGGCTACGTAGTATCCAAATGTATGCACAATGTCAAGCAACTAGGATGTCATGTAATTATGAGGCATAATGATCAGTCAGGACCCATTGAATAACCCTCGTTGAAATCTAGGGTTTCTTTTCAAAAGAGAAATTGGCAAGACGACGAAAATAGCTGTCTACTACTCTATGTACCAGTCTTGACTTACAACAGGTGAGTCATGGGCAATAACAGCTCACAGAAGCCAGCTTCAAGCCCTCTAAGGAATGAAAAAAAAAGTGGTCCAAGTGTCAAGAAGGTAGAAAGTCAGCAATCAGACAATACGCCAAAAGCTTGAAACCCAGGGTCCGCTGGGAATACCCACATCCAACACAGAAGAAAAACTGACATGGAAGTCTGGCAAAACTACATCAAGGTAGAAGAGGAGCGACCAAGTTAAGTCATAAATGACAAATCCATCACCTAAACCAACTGCAAGACAAATACAGAAAACCTTGACAACCTGAAAACAGCAAGAAGACACCCCCCCCCCCCCCCAAAAAAAAAAACCGGCAAAGCGGGCTTCATGTCTTGTTTAACTGTACAATAATAGAATCTTCTTGTTCATATATAAACAGTATTCCTCCCAAACAAGCACATCGTAAACGACTGAGGAGACTCCTGTAAAGTTTGAGTGTATCTGCCTGGAAGGTGAGTACCCAACAGTCAAATAAAATAAGCCAGATCTACGAAACGGACGTGCATGCAAAATGCAAGTTCTGAAACAAGATTTTCTGCCAGAGGTTTAGGCCAGTGAACCAATTTATCACAAACATACATTGTGTTTTGGTCACGTTTTCAGAAGAAAACTTGCACATGCTGTGACCACTGGAAAACTTACAGAATTCACAGCTAGTGAATATGAGGAAGAAGAATTCATTGTTGGTGTATTATCTGCATCTCTTTGCTACGGGAGATGGTATAAACATGAGATTGTACCCACGAGATACAAAATAAATCTGACAAGGACAGTACATCCATACAATTCTGTTGCAACACGGCAGTAAACATTAAACACTTTTTATTGGACATTCATATTTTTTTTAAATGTACGAATTAAAAAGTCATTAGTCATGAATAAAATGAGACGAGCTTCAATGAAAAAGCTTTGTTCATTTTGTATACTACAGCAATATGATGATTATGAAAACCAGTGAACCAAAATGTGTGAGATGATTTCTAATGAAAAATGGTATACCGATGAGGCAATTAACAAAAATCAAACAAAAAAAGTGGGCATGTATATAGATAAAGACGTCTAAAAAGGTGAAAACAATTTAACGTACACCAGATTGAAAAAAACTCCCTAGGGGGGCATATCGCTAAAAAACAAAAATAATTAAAAATCATGTGACCATTATGCACATAACCACATCTAAGCCTTTAGTTGCGATTATTTATACATGCCGCGAGGACTTGTTTCTTGTCCTACTAACAAAAAATGTGACTAGGTTATAGTGGCTGAATGAGCAGGAATACAAATGTTACTAAATAAAGTCCTGCCAACTTTTAGCCATGAGTTACGCTTCCAGTCAGTGAAAACACAAATCGATGAAAGTGGCTAACTCATTTTTTTAAACTTTACAAGAGCTAGCTGTCATGATTAGGATACCTAACTGCTTGAGTCCCAATGTGCAAGTTAGTGACACTTACTAGTGAATCATCACCTAAAGGGTAGTCACTCATTGTACGTTTGGCAGGAGCAAACATGAAATCTGGCTCTGAATGGCTACTTCAACATTTTTATCGCCTTTTAAACTATTAAAAAAGGCTAGACAATTTTTTCAGTGGTTTATTTTCTCACAAAAGCATTCACTGAAGAATATTTTAGGACTGGCAGATTGGTAAATTGGTTTTAAAAATAGAAGAATAAAGGGAGTGACAAATGCTCGCAAGATTGTCCTCATTTTCTAAACAAAACAATATAAAAATGTTTTGATCTATAAATTTGTACAAAGTTGGCCATTACAGAACAACAACCAGTTTGAAGAGTAGGAAAAAACAGGACATATAAACAAAAGAGTGAATGGGACCACTTGCTTCGTGCACATCCCTGAGTCACAGGTTGATTATTGCAAATCTTTTTGGCCATTAATAAGTCTGACCTCCACGCTTGTGTAACACTTTTGCAGACAGAACTGCCACACTCAGACTGATAATTATAATGTAGACCAGAGAAGTGACTTTAAACAAAAAAAATGAAGAAAATATGAAAACCAGACATGTAATGTCCAGCGGTGATAGGATACTGGGTGTCAGCCCAGTTGAATTAACACTGGCATCAAAAATTTGTAACATAAAAACAAAAATGTGTATTTGTTGTCGTGGTACTGAACACACTCATATATCAGAAGACAGTACTGGCACCACATCACTGCCCAATATGCTCTGACAGCACTGAAATACAGTTTATGTTAATGGCACACTAAAACTGCTGTCGGCATCCCAATGAAGTTGGGGGAAGGGGGCTTTAAAAGAAATGGATCGCAATAACGGCAGAAATTAATATGTGGTGCGAACACACAAATATTGTGTTACACATGCGGCTACAGTGGTGATAACCAAAGTTAGAAGACTCCATGTGCTCATTTAATTACACAACTATGAGTCAGATCTAAAGCCTTACACTGGGTGATACTGTCTCACAAATCAACAATGTTAAAAATAGCAAATTAGGAATTTACATTGTCTTCGTAGCATTCACGAGAACAGCAAGTGCATGGCATATGAAACAATATATATACACACACTCAATAATGTATGTATATATTTTTACACACAACACTTGTATCTTGAGGCTAAAGATTTACTCATCATCGTCCTCCTCTTCATCCTCATCTTCTTCATCATCCTCCTCGTCTTCATCTTCTTCCATTCTTGCAACAACCTTTTTGGGAGCAGGCACACTGCTAGCAGCACCTCCACCGGTCTGCAATAAAAGAAAACATGTTAGGGATTTTGAACCAGCAGAGGGAGCTGCTGTAGTGTCAGCGGCTGGAGACGTGCCTTTGGCCCTGTGTTTGTAGGTTTAAACATGCATCCAGCCGGATTTTTCTTCAAAAAATTTTACTTTGGCTTCCAGGTCGACCTAGCCTAAAATGGGAATTACAGGCGCCCAGCACAACATCACACATGGAATGCCAACTGGCTATAATATATAGGTCTGCCTATTTGCATTTAAAAAAATTTGGCTGGCATACAGATGTGCTCTAAATTCCGCTCTTACAGACATTCATCTTTATTTTTTGGTCACGTTATGCATGTTATGTTCACACAGAAAAAAACATAGTATGACCTACAATTAAGACATTCAGTCAAACGTAAAGTTTAGATTTTCTTGAGCAGCGTTTAGAAGACTTGAGCACTTATGATGTGCAATCTGGATGGTCTTAACATGAAAGCTGACTGCAACACAACAATCTCTACCACTAGATAAACGCTGTGGTTAATAATATATCTTCTTCTTCTGCGTTTGACATCAGTCATGGTAAACACTGAGTCCTGTCTGGGTCACAAATAGAACTGTGCGTTTAATGTCGCCACCGGTCCCCCATAGCTTCTCTTGCAATGTGGCTCCCTTGGGCCAGATCCAGTCTTTGCTGAGAGAGGTTAAGGCAGTGCTGCAGTATGTGCTCAGGGGTATGTCTTTCTGTTAATAATATATAAAAAGTTAGTGGTCCTTGTGTTCACCGACTGTAAACTGGGAAACGTGGTTGTTAAACTTCTAGACAGTTCCAGACTTTTCTGTGCACATCTGTTCTAAAGTTTCTGGCCAAATGCAAGCAGACGATTGGAGCCTAATCTCTCAGGCAGATGTACTTTGACAGCGGGGAAACAGTCTTCATATAAATAAGCCAAATCTGTAAAAGAGATGTCCAAGCACAGCACTACAAAACTGTCTGCTATATCCTGTTGCTATCTTTATTTTCCCTTAAGGCTCTGGTAACACGCAGGCAAAATCCGGCGTCAGTTCAAAACAAAAAAAAAATTTGTGTACTGCCGTAACAAAATCTAGCAAAGAAAAAAAATAATTACTTACTCTTCTGTATTCAACCATGTTGGCCTCATATTTTTTAGACTCCTCCAGAGCTTGTTTCTCATATGGTTTCTTATCTTCATTGGTCATGGATCTCCACTCTTCACCAGCTTAAATAGGCAAATAACAAAAATGAATATATCCTTTATTTAAAAATTAAAACAATGACAAATGCTCAAAAAGGCAGACATGAGGTTTTCTCATCGTTGAAATCGGACATCACCCGTGCCTCAGGTCTGTTTATATAAGACATTTGTGCCTCAAATCTGTTTACAGAAGACATTATTCCATCAAACTCCGACTGCCTTTGCAGGACAGGCAAGGAACCGACAGTCTGCAGATACATAAGCCCAATGTATAAAACAGAAGTGCACGCAAAAGCTCTGCAACTAAGATGGAAGTGGACAAACTTGTCGCCGGAGTTTACAGGCAGTGAACGCTAAGAAGAGATCTCATGATACAAGTCTGATTTCTGAACACTGTGTCCAATTAGCCTCTTCTAGTACCAAACTTAAGAATATTTTAATTAAATGTGAAATAACTGCAACTGTGAGTGGCAGTAATATAGAAAACAAACCAAATATATTAAACTACAATCTTTAGCTCCTGCCCATTCAGAATTTTGCTATCCTCTGAATAACAGTCTGAAATTATCGTGACGGAAAATATACCCTAACAGGGCCTCAGTCACGTATCAATTGAGCACTTCCGTCATATTAAAATGCTCGCTTCCGCCAAATTGTAAACTTTCGGCAACTTCCACCACCACTTGAGTGTCCCCTACGCCGCGTGGATTGGGGCTGAACTAGATGGCTAGGACTCACGAGCAGCTGCTACATTTCCTGCAGCTTCCTTCATTTTATTTGCCCGGGAGTCCAAGCCATCTAGTTTAGCCCCCAATCCATGTCGCGGGGGACACTCAGCAGTGGCGCAAGTTGCTGTAAGTTCACAATTCGGCTGTGGCGTTATAGTCCCCGGAAGTGCGCAATTAATTGACACGTGACTAAGGCCCTGTTAGGGTATATTTTCCACCTCTATAATTTACGGCCGTTATTCAGAGGATGGCCCAGAATTTTAAACAGTTAGTTGTGTATCCTTTAGAGAACTCGCTAAACCAACACCAGCATGTTTAGGTTGTGATTTTACTGATTTTACATCAGAATTTACGAAGTGTGTTAATAAAACACAAACTGGCTTATCCAGAATAGAAGGAATGAAATGACATGACAGAATCATTAAATGAAACTAAACAAAATGCATGTGTTAATGCACAGAGATAAAACATGATAAAAGCACAGCTACAATCTTCTTGCTATGCTCCCAACATGTATGGAAATTAGAGACAAAAATGAAAAAAAAAGAGACATTTTGGCTAGTAGCCAACCACTTTACCGATTCCAGAGTTCCCACTCTCTGCAGCGATAATCAGAAATGTATCAGCCTTTCCATGTTTAAAGCACATAGAATTTGAAGTGGAAGCCAAAGGTTTAAAAAAATTATGAAACCGGTAAAGCACATAAAATTTAAAGGGGAAGCTAATAGTTTAAAAAAATTATGAAACCGGACTTGCAAGTGACCGCAAGCTCAATAATTATATTTCTATAAACCTGAATAATTGAGCACTTTTACATGCGACAGATAGCGGTAGCAGTATTTTATGCAAAAAAAATATATATTTTTACCAACTGTTCAGTCAGTTGCTTGTCGTTTCAATTACCAACCCCCTCCCCTATCCAATGTTTTCCTAAGGGCCCATATGCTGTATGGCGACTCTAAAAAAGAACAAATTCAGACCACTTACCCATTTTAAGCAGCTCCTTGTGCTCAATGCCCTTATTTGCCATCCTGATTCGGAAGCCGGCCAGGAAAAGAAAATACGCAGTTGGTGGCCTCTTGGGTTTGTTGGGATCTACAGACTTTCCTTTGTAGGCTGCCATCTGAAATATAAGAATAGGTTCCCTTCATATCTGAGACAAATAGCATATGCGAATACCAGACAGTGTCTGGATTTTAATGACAGAGACAGATTAAAACCAGACCAAGCTGCAGGACAGGTTATAGCACAACATCTAGGCGAAGGAAAGACCCAAAAAAAAAAAAAAAGAATGACATATCTGAAATTTGATACAAGACAGTTTAGATTAGTTGATTTTCATGTAAAATTTTAATTCGACTGCATCATTATTTTGATGCCATTTAGATGTTCAACAGTTATTGCAGCCTTATGTCCATTCCATCTTATTAAATCTGTTAGCTATCATAGATTACTATTATTATTATTACAAGCGTTCGCCACCTGTTAACTCCAGCAGAAATTTCTGGTTGTTCGTCCACCAGTTTCAGAACCAGAGGTGTGCATCAGTTTGATAGATCTCAATATTGCCTAGTTCCAGATCTCAGGCAAATGTGCCCCAACTTTAGAGGGAAAAGTTAGTCTTCCACACCATAGATGAAATTTTGTCTAGAACATCTGACCTTGCATGCACAGGGTGCCCCATAAGCCAAAATTTTTAACATCAGGTCATAGTTGTGCAGTTCCTAATTTTCAAATTCACTGTGCAGGGACTTATGGAATAGCATTTGGCCCCCGATAAGAGACAACAGAACTATTCCTATACCACTAGAATATTTGATGCATTTTTAGGAAAGTGTAATACGATTGCTGCAGCCACTGGCACTCACCTCAACTTCATATCTCTTCTTGTCCTCTGCTGCAGCAGCCTCGAAGGGCTTCTTCTTGTCTGCAGTTAGTCCCCTCCATTTCTCTGACGCTTCCTTGGTGAATTCTGCAATCTGTAATATTAGAATATTATTAACAAATGTCTATATAATACAATTAATATTTTACCTAAGACTTAAGTCTGGCAAGGTTTTTCTACCTATGTATTGATTAATGTAATACAAGAGACTCACTTCGCATCTTTATCTTTGTAATTTACAATTAAAACAAGCATAATTAGGCATATAAAAGAATTAACTAAAGCTTAAATTTGTTACATGATGAACTATAAAATGAATAAAACAAATGCTTTGATATAGAAAGACAGGAAAAAATCACATTGATACATGAAAAAAAAAAATTTTAAACTGATAATTACATCAATCTTAATTCTTAACTGCTTACCTTTGTGGGAGGCTTGCCAGCCTTTGTGGCTTCCTTTCGGCATTGGGCCAGGAAGTAGAAATATGCAGAAGTCGACCGTTTAGGCTTGTTGAGATCCTTAACCTTCTTTTTGGTGACTTTTCCAATTGCTACCTTATTACGACCTGGACAATTAAAAAAAGCAATCAATAACAAACAATGTATTACGGTACTTACAAAATAGGACTAAAAAAAATTATTTTGATAAAAAGGGTAACGTATACAGGGTTGATAGTCAATTTCACTAACTCCTTCCAAGGGTTACAATGTGTCTGATTCATGTATAAGCATGCAGATACATGAACATGGTGTTTCTACTTCTTTTCTCTAGTTTAAGAGGCAAAAGAGGGCTAGTAGAAGGAATGTCCATTATTAATATTTGCAAAACTAAACCCATGGTAGTCCTCAAGAGAACTGAAATTCCAGTTTGCCTTATGCAGAGTAAGGGCAAAACGGTCAAACCAGTAGTTCATATGCTAACTATATGTAGAGATACAAGTATTGAAAAGTGTTAAATACACTGACAGCAGTAGATGCTAAAACCACCAGGAAATGACAGAGAAAAAAAATTTTTTTAACAGGCAAGCAGCCACACACATAAACTAAAAGAAGAGAAAAAACTAAATAAGAGAGGCAAAGGTAGGCAGAGACTCCCAACTTCGAAGGAAGCCTCCAATTAGTGAACGCCATGCTTGTTGGGAAGTTATGGGCCCATTCTTTATAAACTTTATATTTTAACAAATAGGAAAATAATTTTTAAAAAGGGGGGCTTGCTTTCCTAGCAACGCGACGATAGAGGGTAAACTATTGTGGGTTAATACTGTAACTGTAAGTTCTGACTCCTGGGGAACAAAATTGAAAATCAATTGTTTAAGTTCACACAAAACTGATGATCTTTTATAATTATTATTGTTTAATATTAGGGCTAACACTAACTAAAGCCCTAAACAACAAGTGATTGCATCCCCTAAGATCGACTTTGCAAGGATTGCTGACAAAGACAATGAGTAATGAGGAGTACACTACACTGAGTAGGGGGAGGGTAATGAACATGTAACATCCGGGAAGGAATTTATCACATGTAAAGGAAGACAGTTTGAGAAAATCACAGTATGGCAAACAGTGTCTATGTGCTGATGTCAATTAGAAATTGCAAGATCATATGAGGAAGCATGCTGGTTGGCAAGGCACATGATGATGGTGAATATAAAATTAAATATAACTTTTATTTGTATAAAAGTAAGGATTGTGAAAATTTGACTAACATACCTACACATTTTGTATGGTCTGCAGGAATTTTCATGTTATAGTTTAACAATTATTTTGAAAATAATTTATGAGGTAATTTTTCAATATGAAAGGCTTATAAAATAACTATACCAATTATGATGAAAGTAAATAAAAGAAGTTATTTCTATAACAATTCCCACTTAAATGGATACCTGAAACTATTCCTACTAACCAACAGTCTGGTTCAACAAACTATAGAAGATTGTTGATTGTAAAATAAAAGGCAATTGTACACAAGAATTAAATATATCTGCTGGTACAACGAATAAGGACACCTAACTTTTCATAAATGATTTATGTAGCTATCCTGAAGTATTTAAATATTTATTGATGCGTTAAATATATTCTTTCTAAATCAGAAATAATAACTGCATATTTTGCTCATATAAAATAAATAGCACGTGCTACTATTACAGAAAGTTCAAAAAAAAAATTTTCCCATCGCGCCTTTATTTTCTGTCTTAAAAATGGAGCCTGAAATTTATTACAATGAAATGTTAATTTATTTCCCTAACCACAATAAATGTAAAATCTTGATCTATATCAATCAACTATATATACCTCACATGATAAATAGTTCATAGAGAACAGTACAAAGCCAGCGCCCTAAAATAGCGCCATTTTTTCAAACTGATGGCCTCTACATACAACAATGCTTGAACATCAAATTTCTTCTCCACGGTTCCTCGCCGACCTTGGAACAAAGAAAAACAGATTCCTAACAGCCTGCCCCAGATTAAAACCACCACCCCAATTCAAATCTGTCATTACAAAATCGCACGGTCATATTTCTATCTCTAAAACAAACGTTAGCCGCTACTATATTAGATGGTTTTCCCTATAGTTGGGTTAACAGAGTAAAATATAGAGAGAATATAGCGCTCTATGAAGCCCTTATTAATCGCATGTCCCTTATAACGGCCAACCAAGATGGCTAGAGAAGAAAGAAGCCGGTGCGTTTTCCCGACGCACAACGACCTGAAAAATTACAAATTCACCGATTTATCGACTGTACACGCGTAACAAAATCACTTATCTATGATATTAAACAATTTGTACAAATTTTCTTTACATCTTTAATAGAGAAATATGAAGCGAAACTCACCCATGGCTGTAGAGTTGAAGTATATAGGGAATGAGAAGAACTAGCTGTGAGAGCAAGCAAGCGGCTGGTGCAGAGTAACGCTATGTCGTTCTACTAGGCGGCTGGGTCTCGAATAAACTATTCACGTGAACTGGGTCTAACAAAGAGACCCGTATGCGTCTTCCCGCCTATATATTATTACTTGACGGGGAGTAACTGTGGCAAAGAAAGGGTCCGGGCAAAGGCAGATGTTAGGTCCCCTTTACTGGCTGGCTTTGCAACATCATAGGGAGTCGCCGCGGATCGGAAGGTTCGCTCCCTAGCGGAGCCGGACTATTTTCAAAAATGACCTTGGCTCCCGGGTCGACCCAGCCTTGAGTGGGTTCCGGGTACAGTCCTGGGAAGTAAAGGCGGCTGGCGTGTTGCTGACCACAACACCCATCTTGTGCCGAGTGGTCTAAAAAAATATAGGTCTAGTCGTATATGCCCTATACGCCTAAAAACGATGAAAAGGGTACTTTACTTTTATTTTACTGCGCATTATCATGTAGCATGTCATTTTCAGAACGTCGCTGCCATCACGGTCTGCGTGAAAGAAAGTCGGTCTCTCGCCAGCTCTCCCGCCGGATGCACTTTCATACTCAAGTAGTCACTTTTATCCTGTGCCCACCTTTGTGGAATATTGATGCATGATAAGGCAGACGTTGTGGCTAGGGCCGTGTACAATTCGGAGGAGAAAATAGATCACCATAGTCTGGTGAGAGTGATGCAGTTGGGGAGTGACGAAGGGGTCTGGCCGATTCTCGACGCTCAGAGGAAAGGCAAGACGGACGTATAATCAGAATACTACTGGCACCATTGGTTCTGGAACTCTGCGCTGACTGCTTAAGATGAGAGACAGAGGGCTTATGGGAATGCGCCGAGTGCTGTGATGTCGGTTCTTGAATAGACTCAGTTCAACTCAAATCCCCTATACTGTGCCGTGGGAAGAGATGAAAAAGACATGAGGAAAAACATCAAATATTTTGGTCATGTAACAAGATTGGCATCAGACAGGGCACCACAGACAGCAATATCAAGTATTTTGGTCATGTAACAAGATTGGCATCAGACAGGGCACCACAGACAGCAATATCAAGTATTTTGGTCATGTCACAAGATTCGCATCAGACAGGGCACCACAGACAGCAATGTTAACAGAACCACAGTCGAGCACAGCTGATGAACTCCATAAATATCAGACTCTGAAAAGTAATATGTACGAAGCGACAAGAGGGCATGTCCCAGAGATCTCTTTCTTCCCTGACGCTGCGAGGCATTCCAGAAGTAGTGGAAAGAAGACCGTCATGGATAAGGGATTGCTTTCTTACCTCTCAAGCAGATAAACCCTGACTTCAGAGGAGAAAAAAACGCCTTGTATGACATGCTTATTAAGGAGGATACTGGACTTTTTTGTATTGTCTATAATCACTTTTGGTTATTTACTCTTACAGCATAAGATAATCCCAATCGGCACAGAGAAACATCTCATACAAAGCATATTCTTTCCAATGCCATGCAACAAGTGCCAGACATATTTGCCCACAACAAACCATCAAAACAAATTTAAGATTTTAGTAATCACAGAAATGAGTGTCCGAGAAGAGGTGCAGGGATGATCAGAAGAGGAGAGGTAAATGAGGGGTCATAGGAGAAAAGGGAGGCGCATAATCAATTCTAAATTACATACAAAGACAGCAAATCAAGTGGTTTGCCCACTTAAAAAGAATGTCTTGCCACGCCGTACCACACAAGTTAGTCAGTAGCATGTCCTTTTCAGAACCTTGTTACCATAACAACCGCAGGAAAAACTTCTCGATCAGAAGCAAGATGTCTCGCATCCGATTAACCCATCTGGAGATCATCCGCCATATCCTGCACCCATATTCTCTTTGGCCTTCATCTTTCTCTCTTTCCAGGCATATACCCCTCCATTGTTGTTCTCTCTAAACTTTCGTGACGTTTCAAGTGACCAAAATATTTAAAATTTGGTGTTGCTTGAGTCAATTCAGCAGACATCAAAAGAGACAATCCCACCAACCCATAGAGTTGCAAAAAAGAAATGAATGTCAACCGAAATTCTGCAGTTGATGGATGAAAGAAGGAGACAGTCATCATTTTTCGGCCATGTTATGAGAAGAGGGAAAATATAACACGTTTTGACCACTGGAAAGATCTGTGGAAAAAGGGATAGAGGAAGACAACGAGAGAAGATGCTTGACAGTCTTGTTGCATGGCATGGAGGTGTGTCGGCACCCGAACTGATACATGCTGCAGGAGATCGCAGATTATGGAGAGGCATGATCGCCCACGCCAGTCGACAAGGCACCTGATGATGATGATGATGAATAGCCAACCTTCTTCAATATTCAGTTCTTGAAGTATGGATGCATTTGTTCTTTTCTTTACCCATGATATTCTTAGAACCCGTCTATAACATTCCTATTCAAAGGCATTTATGAACTGCCCAGCTTGTTTGGTAAGTGTTCAGGTCTCACATGCGTATGTTGCAATGAGAAAGACGCTTGCTCTTAGAAATCTAATTTTTACAGTTCTGTCTGTCACACTCCATAATTTATTCAGTTGTTTTAGTCTTTGAATAGCAATTGATAGTTGTCGTTTCATTTCTTTCACTGTGTCACCATTGTTGCTAATCAATGACCCAATATATTCAAAATACCACAAAAGGCATTCACACACACACACACAAAGGAAAGGGAAGAGAGAGAGAGAGAGAGAGAGAGAGAGAGAGAGAGAGAGAGAGAGAGAGATAGAGAGAAAGAGAGAGAGAGAGCACAGATTATGGACGAGGCGACCAGAAGAGCAAGAAGCAGAACCTCATATCTCCCTCGACACCCCAAGTGGTAAAGAGGCAGTGAAGAAGAACAGCAGAAGACAATTATTTAATATTCTTAGATTATGCATAAGCTTATTTGTAATAGGTTGTATGGGTATAGTATAGATTGTTAAAAATTATACATTTTAAGTGTACTATTGTGGTCACAAAAGTCCAAAACCCACGGGCTGCTCCCCAATGACTTCCTGAGGGCGCAGCCCCTGTCGAGCGGAAGGCCTGATACGGTTGTGAGGTTAAGCAGGCATGTGCAGGACGTGACGATTCCTTGGGTGAGCCCAGAACCAGAGCGCCATGTGCCGGCTCTGCATGCATGGAAGCCTCCTTGGATGGCGGGGAATGCCCATGATCTGCCCCTGCCTTCCTTTGAGGGCTAACTGTTCTACAGGGGGCTGCCCCAAAGGGGTACTCCGAGGGCAATACCTGCGGCGAAGGAGACAAAGTGGACACCACACAAATCAGGCAACGTCTCGACCCACACAAAACAATGGCCACAGTCAACCTAGAAATAGGCCTGACGTCTTCCTTCGAAGTCGGAGTACAGCTGCCCATGAGGCAGGGAAATGAAAAACGGTTGTACACGCAAAAATCAGGTCCAGGGGAAAGCCAAAAGTCCAAGCGGACGATTAACCTGACCTTCCACTGGAATTCACAGCCGGTGATCGAAAAAAAAAAAAAAAAAAAGTGTACTATTTAAATAACTATGATAATCATTTAAAGTATGCATGTATGTTGTACCCCACCAGGACATCACACCCGGTGACACAAAGTGCCACCAGGCTGATGAGGATTACTCGTGGAGAGGTCCCGGAAATCCCGTTTAGCCGTTAGGCCATGTTTCAGTCCCGGCTATATTTAGGGCCCCCAGCAAAAGCCAGGGCGGGGTTTCAAAAAGGCTAAAAACTGCATCCCACAAGGGGATGACGAGATTGACAAATATTAAAAGTGATCTGGGAATATTTAAGTAATATGGGACACAGTTTGTCTCATGGCGTGTTAATACCTCTTTTACAAACTTTTATTATTTATACTTTGCTATATCTTTGGAAATATTAAAAGTGATCTGTAATAAACTTAAGACTGTCTAATGGCATGTTAACACCTCTCATGCAAACTTTTATTGTTTATACTTTACTATTTATGTAATCTATTTTTGGGAATTTTTACAGTGATCTGTAATAAACGTTAGACTGTCATACGGGCGCCGGAATCTAGCGGCTTAGGCCTCCCTCCCCTCCCCCCCCCACACATTTTAAAAAAAAGGGGGAGGGGGTGTCACCCGTCACCCCAGCGCTCACAAATCCTCCTCTTCTCACATTTTATGCCCCGTAGCGTTGGTATTTATATCTGTCCACAAAATGCTGTCTTCTGTACTGTCAACCAGGGCTGCCGAAATTGTTTTCAGGAATAGTACCAAATTGTTTCATCCGTGGTTTAGGCGTTGCGATTCGGATTCGTAATTCCAACGTACCGCGATCGAAACCCACTGCTGGCTGCGTGGATTTTTAATATGGTATGGGGCGTCGCAGGTTGACCCAGCCTTAAATGGGTACTAAGATGTATGACCTGGGAAGTAAAGATGGCCGGCGTAATGCTGACCACATTACCCACATAGTATCGATTGGTCTGTATAAATACGGGCGCTCTTCGCCTATGCCCGATGCGCCTAAGCGTAAAAGGGATCTTTACTTACCAAATTGTTTGAAAAGGTACCACACCAAAAACGTCTATAAACCCACACACAGACACATGCACACACATTTTTTTTTTTTTTTACGTATCCAAAAACCATGAGTTGTAAACCCTTTGGCTAGGTACTATGGATATCGCAACCCTTCGGCATTGATTCCATTATAGGTACCGTTAATCTGGGAGAAAATGTGGCTTTTCTGCCTACCCCCGGGAATGAACCCAGACCACAAGGAGTTGGTCACCCAGCCGCCGCGAAAGTCAGGTTTAACCAACTACGCTAGAGAGCCGGGCACGAAGACACATCTAAACTGGTTTACCCTATATTTCATCAGGATTGTCCAGTACACCATTGCTGTACTATTTTATTTTGCCCATCTTGTTACAAAGTAGCTGTGTCGGCTTTCAGTTTATGCAGTTAATGTCATGGATCAATAACTTCGATCTCACCAGTGCACTTATTTATTGTGTAAATCTTAATATTGCTAAGCAGAGAGAGAGAGAGAGAGAGAGAGAGAGAGAGAGAGAGAGAGAGAGAGAGAGAGAGAGAGAGAGAGAGAGAGAGAGAGAGAGAGAGAGAGAGAGACTGTCTACAGCTGCAGATAAATGAAGTAAAGCCGAAAGACAGCATAAATTCTGATAAAATGGAAAACGATTTTCATATTCTCATTTTGCTTCTGAAGTTATCTTCTTCTTCTTCGCATTCACCAGCTGTAAACTCTGGCGGAAGGTTCTGGTTGCTCGTCCACTATTGAACTGCAGTCCTGCTCCAGAACCTGAGTGTTGCGTGTGCATCAGTTTTACAAATCTCATTCTCTTGAATCCAGACTGTTGGTTCCTTGCCTCTCCGGCAGATGCACTCCGACTTCAAAGGAAGCTCCCCAATTAGTCGACTCTTACGACATGCTTTTGGGGAGGCAGTGGGTCTATTCTTGTTTTTCCCACAATGGGGCCCCGGAACCCACACGGGGGTCTGAAGTTATAACCCTAAAACTGTCGGTTTTTTCTCTTTATTTGACGGTGATTGATCGTGCACTGTTAGTTCACTCCGTTATTACACCGGCCTTTGAAATTGAAAGAACCATGTCAAATGGTACATTTGCATCAATAACTATATAAAATTTACCTTTAGTATACGCCACAAACTATAAAAAAAAAAAAATTTGAACACAATGCCAGAATTTAACAAATGAATACAACATTTCTAAAACGTACCCAAAGTAGTTTTACTCAGCAAGGGCGATTTCTACGAAAGTACCAACTTCGGCAGCCCTGCTGTCAATCATTTCTGATACAAATGTTCTTTCATGACAAGGTACTGAAATTTCCAGCACAGTCTCTGTTGGTCTCCCCCACTTCTCTTCCTTTCGCTCTTTTATGTTTCCATCACGCGCTCCAGTTTTGCTTTCAATATGACTTCACCAAAGATAAGGGTTGCCAGTTGTTCCGTTTACGCATGCATTCCTGCTGTTATTCAACCCAGTCATCTATCTCATTGTAAGACGCAATTTTTCATTATTTGAAGCCCTAATCTGGCTCTTACCAGGGGCCGCAATATAGCCTGACCATAAATGTGGTCTAATGGCTGAACGCGGTTTCTGGGATCTCTCCACGGTATCCTCATCCACATGGTGGCACTTTGTGTTATCGGGTGTTTATCGCTTGTGTGATAAAAATCTACTACTACTACTATTACTACTACTGCTGATTTTTATTTTAAATCCCACATTTTGTTATTGTGGAGTAAGTTTAGCATGTTGATATTGTTTTCTAAAACATTTGCTCCCAGGTCGACCCAGCCTTGAGTGAGTACCAGATGGAGTTCTGTGAAATAAAGGCGACCGGCGTGATGCTGACCCCATCAACCACTAAGTGCCGATGTGTCTATAAAATATAAGTCTAGCCCTATATGCCCAAAAAGCCAGAAGGCGTGGAGAAGGGTCCTTTACTTACTGGACTATGGGACGAGTTCACTAGGACAGCACCTGGTGTAACCGTTACTGATGACCTAATTATAACTCCACAGGAGCTTGAACCTGGGATATGGCACCCAGGGCGCCACTCGTGAAATCGCAAGAGTGGTCGAACCTTTAGGTAGCATCCCAGAGGGAAACATACAGCTAAACAGACTATTGGTCGGTTGGCAGCTAGCAAAGAGTGTTGCACAAAACACGAACTCTAAAGCTCCAGCAATGATATTCAGGCACTTAAGAGTAATAATACACACACACACATGTGTGTATATAGAGAGACACAGAGAGAGAAAGAGAGAGAGAGAGAGAGAGAGAGAGAGAGAGAGAGAGAGAGAGAGAGAGGGGGGGGGGGGAGAAAGCAAGAGTAAAAAAAAAAAAAATGGGGGAGAATTCTGCGCTTCGACTTTTTACTTGACAGTCAAGGCTAGTAAAGGATACTTTGGTACAGTCGGTTATCTCCAGGTCAGCCCTGTGATGAATTTCTTTATAGTTCCCTAGGACTCAGTTAGACGCACCTAAAACAAGAACAAAGAAATGTGATTGGAAGTAAAAGTGACCCGGGTGATGTTGATCACATCACCCAGTTAGGGCGGATTGGTATATTAAAAAATAAAAAAAAAATATATATATATTCTGGCCTTTCTGGAAATAGTATACCCATGAGTGGCACGACAACCTGCCACTGTCAGTTAGTTAGTTGGGTTATCATCATTGCACTCCGGACATGTCCATAAGTGCTCAGATACTCCCCTCAGTAAGAACCCCAACGTCCAATGGCTAATAGTACCAGTTCTATGTTGATTAACAAGTCTTTTGGCGTGGCTGGTGTGCGTCTCGTTTTTTGCTATGCCGATCTTAATTCCCAAGTCTGCCATTCTGGCGAGTGATGTGGATTCACGGCCACCAAAGTCCTCTATCCTTCCCATTTCTCTGAAAGCATTTGCCACTGTCAGTGTGCTGGTCTGGCATACATGTCCGTCTGATACATGCCCTATACCACAGAAACTAAGTCCCGAATGTTTGACAGAAAATAAGACATGCTAATTGGCCGAAAGGTTGACATGCTGGCTACTACTGGCCCACTCGCCAGTGTGGGACCTAAAAGGAGGAGTCGTGCTGGATGAATGTTTTGCTGTTTTGTCTTACTAAGTTTCTAGATGAAACACATTAAAGTTGTTCAATGTGCTGAAGAAAAATGTGCCCAGTTGTGTGGCCACAGAAGTCCTGGACCTGTAGACTGCTACCTGCTGATCTTCGGAGGGGGCACCTTGACCACTGGGAAGCTCAGCATACGGATGTGAGGTTAAGCAGTTATGTGCAGGATGTTACTGAACCCAGGACCAGAGTGTCATGGTTGGCTCTGCATTTATGGAAACCTCCTTGCATGGCAGGGAATGCCCATGATCTGCCCCAGCCTTTTTTTGAAGGTCGACCTGTCTACACACAGATGCCCTGGACGGGATCTCCATGGGTAATACCTGTAGATAAGGGGACAAAGAAAACAACACACAAATAAGGCAACATGTCCCTGAAATATGAAATTATCTGGGAAGTTAACCTGGTCAACAAATGCAAAATGAAGTCAGATGTGTCAGCCAAAAGGCCCAAATATCGCAGCTCTGCTGTAAACAGGCACGATGTATTTACATAACTCTGGTGAACAAAAATAAGAAGAAGCATTGCCATTTGTCCATTTGTAATCCATGGATGTGACAGAGTTAATGACTTAACTAACAGTGCTGTCATCTACTCATCATCAAGTGCTCTGCCGACTGACGTGGATGATCATGCCTCTCCACAATCTGCGATCCGCAACTGCACGTATCAGTTTGTTTGTATACATCCCTCCATGCTATGACAAAAGTTTGTCAAGAATCTTCTTGTACTGTCTTCTTTTGTCTCTCTTTCCACAAATTTTTCCAATGGTCACAATATGTTCCATTTTTTCTCTTCTCATAACATGACCAAAAATATTGACAGTCTTTTTTTGTGTGTGTGAAAAGTTGTCTTCAATCATCTGCCTCTTTCAAAACATCTGGGTTGCTCTTCTTAGCTGTCCAAGGTTGAACAGGGTTTCTGGGATTTGCCCCTGTTACTTTTTCATCTGAAAACTTTCGGGTCAGTGGGACTGTTCTCACAATTTATTTTCATACAGGGAGGACATGGGTTGAGCTGTATGAAACTGCAAAGTGTAGGAAGAGTTGGCATAGGCTGGCTGAAGGCCTGTGCTCCATTGGGGAGTATCAGGCAGAAAGAAAAATAGAGCTGTTTGGTAGTGAATGAGCTGATTGATTGATAGTCCAGAAAAATCTGGCATACAGATCATTCTACATTTAATACTAATTAGAAATCATTAAAAATAAAAATTAAATTAAAAAAACGTGCCAAAAAACTGAAGTCTGAGAAGAAAGTTATGTTCAATTTTCTTCAAAATGTATGTGATATGAACAAGTTTATAAGTACAAACAACATATTTATCATAATAGATTCATTTATATACAATTTATGAATAAATTACTCATAAAAAATACAAACAGTTAAATGGAATGAATACTGTATGTGCATCATCACATGTGCTCAAGCAATATAAAATATGTAGATGCAGTTTACGAACATATACTGCAATTTATTTCTGCTAGCCCCAGATTTTTAGAGAAGAAATCAGTATTTTATATCAAGTCAGCCACCTTTACCTGACAACTTTTCCTATTATCTGTTTAAGCTAAGTGTTGAGCTGGAAGTGCAGATTACATTGATAAATCTACCTCACACTCAAACATTCCAGTGTGGGTTACAGGGTTTCATTTTGGAGAACAAAGAATAGACCTACTGTTTCCCGTGTGGGTTCTTGGGCCCTAATATAGGGAAAACAAGAATAGACCCATTGCCTACCCAAAAGCATGTTGTAAGAGTTGGGAGCTTCCTGAGAGGCAAGCAACCAGCATTTGCATACAAATGAGTCAGATCTGTGAAACGGATGCACACGCAACACTCAGGATCTTGAACAGGACTGCAGTCCAAAAGTGGATGGACAACCAGAACTTTCCACCAGAGTTTACAGCTGGTGAATGTGAAGAAGAAGACCCACTGTGCCCTTATCAAGCATATCATAGAAGGCAACTAGTTAGGACAGTTTCCTTCACAGTCAAAGTACATCTGCTTGAGAAGTGAGGTACAAACGTTTTGCTTACAAATAAGCCAGATATATAAAATGGAGTTGCACACAAAAACTTTTCCTTTTGGAGCAGGACCAAAGTACAGAAGTGGGTGAACAACCAGAACTTTCTACTGGACTTTACAGCAGGTGAAAACAAAGAAGAAAAAGGAGAAGAAATGATACTTTTAGAAACAAATAATTTTCACATATCAGAAACAGAACAGAAATGGAAGCTTTTATAAAGATTCAGTGTTCTATATCATTAGAAATAGCACAGATACCATGTTAAAAAATTAGATAGTCTGGACACAATTTAAGAATGAAACATAATCAGCTACCATTTTGTTTCTTCAATAACAGAAGTTTTTTTTCTACAGAGCTACAGGAGGACAAGAATTAGATGGATCAATTATACTTAGAATATTTGACACAATTACACATAGTATGCCAACATACTGGTAGCAGAGCATTTATGGTTTATAGCTGTGTGCAATGATGTTGGTTTACATCTCCTGACTTTACCTTTTATCTTTATACATAGTATGCCAACAAAGGCTTTCTAGCAGCAAAATCATTCCATAATACAAAATCATTCCATATTTTGTGATTGTCCTTGTAAAACTAAGCATGTTCACCAATCATTCTTGTTGATTTATCAGGTTTTGAGGCCCAGTGACAGGGAAAAGAAAAAGAACAGAACCACTGGCCCCAAAGGTGACTATTAGGGGTTTGAAGAAATTGGTCGTTTTGGACTGAAAGGCACAGATACTGCAGCCTAACTGAAAACCACAATATAATGTTGTGGGTGAACACAGAAGAAGAAGAAGAACTAATTGTACATTTTTTTTTTTCAAACTGCAGTTCAATCGAATTCATGTTTCTCTTGTGTGTCTGAGGCTTTGTATAATCTCATGTATTGTTATTTTTTCTTTCTTTTGTGAATAAAACTGTACAGGTTAAAAGAAAACCTATTTTTTAAACATCTTTTAATTTCAATAAAAAATGCAAGTTTTGTGGTGTGGGTGTCTGGCCCCATTGTGAGGGAAAGCAAGAATAGACCCCCTGCCTCCCGAACAAATACAAGGTTTGACAATTAAGTAATGAAACTAATTCTATCAAAATTAAAATAATCAACAGTTGAAGATATAACCTATATTAAATTCAAAGTAAGCCCCTTGTGCATTGATACAGCAAGTTCCCCGTGTGGGTTCCGGGGCCCCATTGTGGGGAAAACAAGAATAGACCCACTGTCTACCCAAAAGCATGTCGTAAAAGTTGACTAATTGGGGAGCTTCTTTTGAAGTCAGAGTGCATCTGCCTGAGGGGCAAGGAACCAACAGTCTGCATTCAAGTGAATCAGATCTGTAAAACTGATGCACACACAACACTCAGGTTCTGGAGCAGGACTGCAGTTCAGAAGTGGATGAACAACCAGAACTTTCCGCTGGAGTTTACAGCTGGTGAACGGGAAGAAGAAAAAGAAGAAAAAAGATACAGCAAGTGGCACCTGTTTTTGGGCAAAAAAATTCCTGTACAACTACCGCCCTTTGAGCCGGTGCATTGTCACGAAGAAGAAACAAATTGCCAGGTGTTGAATACAAACCGGCAAGCAACTTTCTTCTTGCTCAAATCTTTGACTAAAATTTTACAAATTCATTTACCATCATCTTCAAAGTCGAACAACCATCTTCTTGTATCCGTTCTCGGACATTTAACCAGATTGTGACTGGTACCATTAGCATTAGAACTGCGCTGGCTGCTGAAGATGAGGATGGAGCATGCATGGGAATGCCCAGAGTGCTGTGATGTCAATTCTTGACAACTCAACTCAACTCAACTCTCAGAATTTTGCAATGAGTTCCTCACTACGAGCAGAATTTGGGCTTCTAGGTCTAGCTGCATTAGTAATCATTTCCACACCACTTTTGAATCGTGAAAATCTGTGCAGGAGATAAACAATTATCCCCATAAACTTGTCACATCAATTCAACTGCTGCAATGGCACTTTTTCTGAGTTTTAAACAGAATTTAATGTCATATTTTTTGGGAGCTCCATGCTGATTTCATAACAATGCCCCTCTGACTAGGTTAACAAAATGGCGGCTTGTTTGTTGTCTGCTTATCGGGTGGCGATCAAAATTTGCCAGATCATAGACTAAGGTTACCTCTTTGGATTCCATGCTGTGAATCATAGACTGCATTTTTGTCTTAGCCATAATAAAATCAGTCTCATTACTTAATTGTCGGACCTTGTATGTCCTAAGGGTCGGCTAATTAGGGTTTCTTTCAAAGTCAGAATACATCTGCCTGAGAGGCAAGGAACCAACAGTCTGTGTACAAGTTGGCCAGATCTCAAAAATGGATGTGCATGAAAAACTCACATTCTGGAACAAGAAGTCCAGAAGTGGACGAACAACCATAACTTTCAGCCGGAGTTTACAGCGGGTGAACACGAAGAAGAAGTTTAAAATACAATCTATCTGACCATATGAAATACTTGCGGACATCTTTAAATAAGACACCTATGTAGAATAGGAGTGTTAATAATGCATCTTAACTAATGATTTCTTTAAAATCTCGCCGCGGAGGACACAGGTGAGGAGTATTGTCTGGATTTTTTCACCAGGGTACGCCGGTGTGTTGGGAAATGAATAGGCGGGCAGACCGGCTAGCTCTTCACAACTTGGTGGAATACTGATACATGATAAGGCAGACGTGGTTAGTGCCTTGTGGGAGAGCGTGTACAGTTCGGAGGAGCAGATGGATCACAACAGTCTGGTGAGATTGATGCAGCGGGGAGTGACGAGAGGTTCTGGCAGATGCTCGAGGCTCAGAGGAAAGGCAAGATGGACGTTTAATCAGAATGCTACTGGCACAATTAGTATCGGAACTCTTCGCTGGCTGCTGAAGATGGGGATGGAGAGCTTATGGGAATGCCCTGAGTGCTGTGATGTCGGTTTTTGAATCAAATCATTCTTTAATATAATTTACACCACAGTCAAACGTAACCTTGCTCACAGCTTAAGTTCCAGGAGCCTGTGAAGCAGACGTTTTGGTGACAACACTACACGGCTTGAAGAAAGGAAAAAAGGAATTCTGGTCATGGAAGTTAAAGGTTAGTTGTGTATCCTTTACAGGACTTGGCGGTTTTTCTAGGCAAATTTATGTCCAGTAGTTTGCCATTGCTTTCTGGACGGTCGGCTTTCTTGATACCACTGTTGAAACCAATGCAAGGCGCATGGCACCCAGCTGGGATCGAACCCAGCATCCTGGCATTACGAAGCGTTTGCATCGACTTGGCCACAGAGCCGACTCATGGAAGTACACACTTCATTTTTAGTAGCTCATGAAGTAAAATGTTGTTTACAACACGGCATAGCTTAAATTCGAGAGACTTGTGCAGTACTAGTTTTATTCAGGAAATTACAGAGCTTACCTTGGAAGTGGAAGAAGTAGAAAAACAGACCAGGTCACCATATTTCGCTAATGTACCGGACATTGCAGACTAAACTGAACAAACACATATAAAGTAGGTATCAGCCAAACAGCTCTCTGCTAGAGTCTTCATGTTAAACAGACTCCAGAATATGCTCCACAAGACTATTATCTCCTGGAGCAACTGCAAAACAACATGTGGTCAGGACTTCTGGCCTAAAATGGCGGAGGCATGGCAGAATGTTATGCTTCAGGGTTGTTTTTGCCTCCTACAGAGCTTTGCTTCTGCAGTTTCCACATGTGAACGATAGTATAGTTTTGCTGCCTGAGCTACTGAGTTTAGTGCTTGGTGCAGCCATGCGAGCTGATTTTAACCCGTGCAGCGGTTGTGTTGTGATGTTCAATATGGCTGGTAGCTGGTTTACGTGTGAGCTGGTGGAATACTTTATGTAGTAATTCTACGTGTGAATGGCCAACTTCTTGTGCCCGACTACTTCCATCAACGATGGACTGCATTTCTGGTAAATAATGTTGGCTTTCACACCTCTGGTAACTAAAATGTGCATCTGCTGTGAGGATATATTTCTGGATTGAACTGGGGCTAATTGTTCACCACTTTTCAAATGCGACAGTGGGGGACATTTCATTTGATTTTTTGCTGGCACAGAAATAGAGTAAGAATGGGGAAACCTGATTGGGGTGAAGTTGAAACCTCGACTAAGACTAAGACTAACATGTGGTCAAACCCAGTAGACCCGATAACTAAGCTTTGGGAAAACCCAAGTGACCTTGAGCTGACATCCCATAATGGATTTAGTGCATGACAAGAGATCACAGAAGAAAAAAGAGTTGGAAGATTTTCTTTGAAGAGTTTTATGATGGATGTAGTTATTCAGTAGCAAGTAGACAGGCTGAGGTAGCAAACTGTCAAGGGGTCAAACATATATATTTAACCATTCAAATAATATTCATATACCTCTCACTACGCTCTATTTCACTCTGTAATTACAAATGCATAGGTCATAAGATGAATGTTTAACCATTCAATTAATATTCATAAACCTCTCACCATGCTCTCTTTCACTGTGTAATTACAAATGCATAGGTCCTAGGACGAATGTTTAACCATTCAAAAAATATTCATAAACCTCTCACTACGCTCTATTTCACTCTGTAATTACAAATGCATAGGTCATAAAACGAATGTTTAACCATTCAAATAATATTCATAAATCTCTCACCATGCTCTCTTTTACTGTGTAATTACAAATGCATAGGTCCTAGGACGAATGTTTAACCATTCAAATAATATTCATAAACCTCTCACCACGCTCTCTTTCACTCTGTAATTACAAATGTATAGGTCATAAGACGAATAACACTTGCAGAATTACTTTAGTCAAAAATCTGTCTGTATTTATCAAATAGTAAACTAAGCTTTCCAAGTATTTCTTTGAACACTGTATGGTTTTCACTGCATCATCATGTAGCAGGTCCTTTGCAGAATGCCGCTCTCATCACGGTCTGCCTAAAAGAAAACTTTGTCTCTCGTCAGCTCTCCTGCCTTGTGTACTTTCATATTCAAGGAGACACTTATATCCTGTGCCCATCTTCACATAATTCAGAAAACATTAACTCTATCCGGCTAAACTGATGCCTCCGGGGATATACTTAAACTGATGCCTCCAGGGATATACTTAAACTGATGCCTCCAGGGATATTCTTAAACTGATGTCTCCAGGGATATACTTAAACTGATGTCTCCAGGGATATACTTAAACTGATGTCTCCAGGGATATTCTCAAACTGATGCCTCCAGGGATATACTTAAACTGATGTCTCCAGGGATATACTTGATGTGAACATAACATCATCCTCAAATGAAACTGTCGTTAAGCTCATTTCCTGAAAAGTGTAGGATATAAAAATTATGTTAGAAATTTGTTACCAGTATTATAACAAATATAAAGCAGTAAAAAAAAAATCAACTGCAATCTGAGACAATATTTTGCAAATTAAAACAACTGAGTTTAATGCTTTAGTAATATTTTAGTTCTTTCAGATCAAGGCAGCTGTTATCTAACACTGTCTTTCTCAGTGTTTATATCTCTGGTTACTTCTGCTAACAATATCACGCATAGACAGAAACAAATGAATGGGGTCCTCCATCAAGAAACAGGTGAAAATTGTAAACTGACATACAATTAAGACTTAGTGACGACTGGTAATATTGGTGGGAAAAGTGCAAAGGGATAAAAAATTGGATGGCTTAATTACATGGCATGGGGAAGAAAAGAGCTGATTACTGTTTTGAGAATGGAATCACAGAATCGCCGTCTCCCATATCAAATGTCTGAAGGTGAGGTAGTCTTTCAAGCGGGAGTGGAGAAGACAGAATGGAGATTACAGACCAGAAAGTGACAGCATAAACAAACTCAACAGGAAAGAACAACATCAATTGTTAGGTTTCGGACAGGACACTGTGGTCTTCGAGCACACCTGCACAGGACAGGCATAAGAGAATCTGCTGCCTGTGATTGTAGAGCAGAAAAACAGCAACTTCTCCCAGCAAAGTGTGGATCTGCAAGAGAAGCTATAGGGGGCAGGTGGCGGGTCACCTGCATGATAGGCAGAATAGTTAACAACTACACTACCAAACACTCAAGCAAATAGTGGAAATTTTTTTTTTTCCAGTGGAAGGTCCCGGTTAATCGTCCGCTTGGACTTTTGGCCTTCACCTGGACCTGATTTTTGCGTGTACAACCGTTTTTTATTTCCCTGCCTCTTGGGCAGCTGTACGCCGACTTCGAAGGAAGACGTCAGGCCTATTTCTAGGGTGACTGTGGCCATTGTTTTGTGTGGTGTCCGCCTTGTCTCCTTTGCCGCAGGTATTGCCCCCGGAGTACCCCTTTGGGGCAACCCCCTGTGGAACAGTTGGCCCTCAAGGGAAGGCAGGGGCAGATCATGGGCATTCCCCGCCATCCAAGGAGGCTTCCATGCATGCAGAGCCGGCACATGTCGCTCTGGTTCTGGGCTCACCCAAGGAATCGTCACGTCCTGCACATGCCTGCTTAACCTCACAACCGTATCAGGCCTCCCGCTCGACAGGGGCTGCGCCCTCTGGAAGTCAGCGGGGAGCAGCCCGTTGGTTTTGGACTTTTGTGACCACACAGATAGGTACATTTGCCCGGCAGAATTTCACATCCTGAATCGGGCATATCGTTATCAGTTTTGTCACAACACTCGGGCGAGTGGGGTCTTTGGGTGTGGACATTCGGCCTTTTGCATTTCAGTGCAAATTTTGTTGGTCAGATTTTGATCCGTATGATCTAGTTTTGTCGGACATTTAGGCTTAGCCATCCGATGGATGGTTGCTGTTGTGGTGTACCACAGCGCGGTGACGACGACACTGAGGGTTAACCGAGGATGTACGTGACTGGCCAGCCTATGGATGGTTGCTGTTGTGGTGCACCTCAGCGCGGTGACGACGACACTGAGGGCCAACCGAGGATGCACAAGAATGGCCAGCCCATGTATGGTTTCTGTTGTGGTGCCCCTCAGCGCGGTGACGACGACACTGAGAATTAACCGAGGATGAGCATTGAGCAATGATCTCTTTACTCAGCAGTCTTTTAACCAAGGGTTGTGATTTTAGCTGTACTTTTGTCGAACCTACTCATGTTCCTAATGAGTTTTGATAACATTTTTCACCCAAGCGTTTGGGGGCGGGCTGATGAGAGCCACAAGGACTCATCACCTCTGGGGGCCGCCAAACTCCGAGATCCCCTGACAGCTCTGTTAATGCTCATTTGAGACATTATCCGTGGCGCACGACGAGGACGTGCTGTAGGGGTCTTGCGTGAGGTTCCCTACAACCAGGATAGTAAAGGACTGGCGCCCGAGTGAATATCTCCTTATACACATCATGTTGGACTTAACTTCCCCTCACGCCTGTGACATAAATCACCGCGCCACAATAGTGGAAATGAAATTATATAATAATGCAAAGTTCAATAAGAGCTCAGCAGTCAAATTTGGCCGATCACATAAAAACAAATACAGACCGGCAACGATACAAATAATGATTTGGCCGTTGCTGGAGCTACGTCATTCGTGGTTTGTGCGATTTTCTGACAAAAAATCACGCTTAGAGTAGTTTCAGAGTTTTTAGCTTAGCCTACATCATCGGAAAATTAACATTTTTATTAATATAGATAATAAAGCATAAAAAAACTCAACGGAATACAAAATGGTCTCTTGCGACCCATTGTTATCAAACTACCTGGAGTTCATGATAATCCCATGACTTACGAGGGTAACTTCAAATCAACAATCAATTCTTTCTGCCTACATAAGAAAGGATTACATATTTTTAAATAAAGCTTTTAGCCAGTCTTAAAATTTGCCTGTTAGGTGTGTGGTAAAGCATACAAAAAGCATTCTCATAACATGGTTAAAGATTCGTGACTTTGTTTTTCTGATGTCTATGATGTGTTATCTTTTCCTCTTGATTTCAGCGAGTTTTAAATTGATACTTAAATGTTTCAAGCCTTACCCTGGTCATCTGAGATCCCTGGTCATCACAGTAGACATTGGAGTATGAACTGCTGCTGTATGCCTTATTCACATAAGCCAGACGTCTTTTGTCTCCATTAGGGTCAAGGACAAAATCTTTCACATAGTCAACCTTCCGTCTGTGTTTCACTAAGGCCGGTCCCCAGTACTTATTAGGGATGATCTGGAACTTCAATTTCTGTATTGAGGAGAAGGTTTTAAAATAGCATAAGAGAAATATAACATATAGATAAAATGTGAGAACAATATGTACAGATAAGTCGCAAGAGGGTTAAATAAACTGTTTCTGTTCTTTTTAGGATGAGTTTATTTATGGGGTTTGGACAGCAATAAATTTAAGCTGAACTTTTTTACTGCAACATGACAAAGCTAAAACCTTTCTGAAGAAAAGTACTGTCTGTATAGAGACAGATATAAAATTAAAGAGAAATTAATGCAGAATAAATCTAAACTATTCAAGTACTAGCATTACAAAACATTCAAGGATGTTAAACACATATTAAGATTATTTACACGTGAACTGTTGTGCTTACCTTATATTTTACTTGTTCAAAAACATTGCTATTCATTTCTAAGAATTCACATGCCTTCTTTATTCTATTATGCATCAGCTAATCTTTATTTGAAACAATTAATTTAAATACTTATGATTTTATTACCACTTTTGTATTGCTTGTCAAATTTCACAATAACTGAAATCAGAAAAATAGCTGATCAAAATGGAGATGCATCAGATTGAAGAATTTTTTAACTTCATCCTAACCTATATTATGGCCAATAGGTTTGTCACTTGCATTATCAGCCATAACACTAGTACTACTGTCACTATCTGGCTGAGATGTATCAACGACAGAGCAGTAAGAACAGTTCTAGACCTTTTCCCCATCATTTGGTCTGGAAAAATCCCATAAAAATTTTATCACTCTCAATAAATTTCAAACAGATCAGAAACTAATCCTGTGACCATGTCAAACTTCAAAATTGAAAAGACTTAATTTGCTAATTATAGTTTTTCAAAACATGTTCATACAAATTCATTTCCCCAGCAAATGAAACAATATTAGAGTGCCTCTATGAAGAGCCATTATAGAGGTAAATGGTCTGAATGAGATGGATTCAAAAGCCACTAAAATGGCGACCAGTCCGCAAACAGTTAATCAGTAGTTAACAAATTAACACAAGCTATGCAACCAGTAAACGACAGGAAGCTACATCTCCTCTCTGTGACACTTTATAGCACAAGCAGAAGGACAAAAGAAGAAGAATGAATAATACATTAAAAAATCTAAACATTTAAAGCTTAAATAATGTGAGAGGTTAATTCAGAAATTTATCAGTTTCAAATTGACTGTTAAAGAAAAAGGGGTAATAATTTGAATGACTTTAAACAATATACTGAAGCTACAAGTACTAATATAGGAGATATTTAAAACTTTTAACCAGGACAAAACAAAACAAAAATTTTAGCACAGTTATGCAGTTATAAATGTAAAAAATCCTGGCTCCAAATACAAGTGTCCTTGAGTTTGTACGACAGAGATAATAAAAAAAAAAAAACAAGGACACATAAATAAAACAAACATTGAATGAATTATTAAAATAATACCATTTTAACATGAAATAAAAAAAAAAAACTTTATAATTGAGTTGAAATACAAAAACAACATAAATAATAGGTACTTTTACCATTTAAATATTTTATTGTAAAAAATAATTAGATGTTTCTCTGTGTAGAGAATATTTATCAAAGAATTTGTAAGAGAGAAAATGGAGACAAGAAATTATTTGAATTTATTACTTGAAGATTTGAAACAACAGTCTTCATCAATGATCAAGGAAGGACCCAAAAAAAAAAAAATGGAAAATCAAGCAATGACAACAGCGAAGCACTGCATGAAAAATATAACAAACAACATACCTCTATAAATGTCTTCCCCTCATCTTCTTGAACGAGCTTGTAAACTGCACAAAAAGGGATCCAGATCAGTGAGGCTAGCACCATGAGCCAACCAAGAGCTTCCCCTCCAGCTGGGTATGTGTAGGTCCCAAAAGTAGTGGGGCTGTAGTCAGCACAAGCAAACACCAGGATGAACTGAAAACAGGCACGCAATAAAGACAATAAAAATGGGGCTGGTTGATTTATACTCGTACAGGGAAAGGGGGGGGGGGGGGGGGGAACGCAAGGGGGGTGGTAAATGTGGTGGTACATCAGACTAAAATCTGTAAATTCGAACAAAGAAGACACAAACAATAGATTGCACAATTTATTGCCTGGCATTTTTCACTGTATCTCGTCAGGTGTATACTACAGTAACAATTACATAAATAAAGCAAATAAGTGAATCCTTTATAACTGAAGTACAATTTCAACAACGATCAAACATGACTGCCTGTTTTTACCAGGGCAGCTGTAAAGACAGAACCATCTCTTTCTGAATACAGAGTTCCGGGCGCAGGTGACGAATCGTGGAAGCTTCGAGAAATCTTAGCGTTCTGCCATTGGTTGACATACGAAGGATTTGAAATGCGTTGCATTTAGTCATCATGTGTCCAGATTTTAGAAGATGGAGTGCTATTGCAGAGAAGTGATTTTTGCGGCCAGTATTCTCATTTTGAATATTAATAATATTGAATTTTCAAATTGATGTCATCACTTCTGTCTTCTATGAATATCAACTTATTAAATAGGGAATACATACTTATTAAATATTAATTTACCGAATAATAAATGCAAACTTATTTGCTCACAGAACACTGGTAATCTAGTTAATCTTGCAGTTTATGTAGATTAAAATACTGGGATTTAAAAGTAGCAGAACGTCAAATTTTTTTGCTTCTTTTTAAGAATGTACATGTTTCTTACATCTAGACTGGGTTGGAAAACATCCATATACTGTTTATAATATGCCAAATTCATCCAAGTTCAAATGTAGCAGTTTTCACCTAGGTGCTATTTCAGGGCTGCTATTTGTCACCGTGTCGGCTCTGTGACCAAGTCGATGCGAACGCTTCGTAATGCAGGGATGCCGGGTTCGATCCCAGCTGCGGACCATGCGCCTTGCATTGGTTTCGACAGTGGTATCAAGAAAGCCGACCGTCCAGAAAGCAATGGCAAACTATTGGATGTAAATTTGCCTAGAAAAACCTCACAACAGACAGGTGATGTTGGGTTTGGTTCTGCAACATCTTGTAAAGGATACGAAACTAACCTTATCTGTCACCGTACAATATGCCACAGGTACATTTGTTAATACCTCCAACAAGTGCAAAATTAATTATTATTTTGCAATTTTTTTCCACCTAATGTTCAAACATGATTTCATCAAAACAAGGATTTCTGGTGCACTTCCAATATATAGCCTATAAATATTAAAGAAAAGACAGATTTCCAAATCAAGGCATTCTAAGAACACTAGAAATGACAAAACACTTGAGTGCATTGTTTTCACACACCAAAATTAGGGCGGGAGTAAGTGCCATCCAACAAAGCTTCCACCACAACCCAGGCCTTGACCCATACATCAAGGTCATGTCCTGAAGAAATCTGTTACACCCTGAAAAGTAATTTATGGAAAGATTAAAATAGTTGTCAGTAATGTACAAATGAGTGGCATGGCTAAACATAATCTGCTGCAGGAATTATTGCCTTCAATTTGAGGATCATAGAATTGTTAAACACAAAAACTAACCTCTAAGCTAATATACTTCATGAGTGACAGTTCAGGTTCTTCTGTTATTTGTTATCTTCTTCTTCTTCTTGTTCACCGGCTGTGAATTCCGGCGGTAAGTCACGGTTGTTCGTCCAAAATGGACTTTTGGCTTTTACCTTGACCTGAGTTTTGCGTGTACATCCGTTTTACTGGCTTATTTGTTTGCAGTACTCGTTCCCCGCCTCTCAGGCAGATGTACTCCGACTTCGGAGGAAGACGTCAAGCCTATTTCTAGGTTGACTGTGGCCATTGTTTTGTGTGGGTCGAGATGTTGCCTTATTTGTGTGGTGTCCTCTTTGACTTTTAACAAGTGTGGCCCCCGGCATGTCGTCCTTAAGGCAGCTCTATGTAGAGTTTTCAGCCCTCAAGGGAAGGCAGGGGCAGATCATGGGCATTCCCCGCCATCCAAGGAGGCTTCCATAAATGCAGAGCCGACACATGATGCTCTGGTTCTGGGCTCACCCAAGGAATCGTCACGTCCTGCCCATGACTGCTTAACCTCACAACCGTGTATTGAGCTTCCCGCGCTACAAGGCTGCGCTCTCCGGAGATCAGCGGGGAGCAGCCCGCAGGTCTAGGACGTTTGTGGCCACACAAATAGGTACATTCTTTTTCATCTCACGTTAGACACCTTTAACGTTGTTTCAGCTGTGCCCTTAGCACGACAGAATGGGGAAGCAAAATGCGTCAGGCGTGGCTTCACCTGTTTGGTCCCAACACTCGGGCGAGTTGGACCAGTGGATACGGACATTCAGACGTTTCCTAATCAGTACGAGTTATGATCGTCGAACTTTGAGCTTGCATGTGTGCCGTTGGGTGTAACTTTGTCGGACATTGTTTTCAAGCCAGCATATGAATAGTTGCTGCCATGGTGTACCTCAGCGCGGTGACGACGACACTGAGGATTGACAGAGGATGTACGTAGGTGGGATCTTGCTGCGAGAAGTCGGAATATCTCCTTATACACATCACATCAGACTTAACTTCCCCTCATGCCTGTTACCGAAATCACCGCGCCACTGTTATTTGTTATGACTTGTGTTATTCTTTAAGGCAGAAATATCATAACATATATGATTAAATTGCAACATTTTTGTTTTTCTTCGCCATACTAATCTACAAAAGCTATGTATATGTTATTACCATAAAGATAAGATAACAGTACAATGATGAATATCTGATGCTGATACAATTGTGTGACTTGAGAGTAAAGCATGGTAAAGAAACTATATGCAGCCTTTGAGGCCTCATGGGAACAATCAGTAGAGGTACCTTGCAGTAGTAAATGAGGAATGAGCACGTAAAGGAATGCCTAATGTGTAGTGATGTTTAATTGTGATAACATAACATAAGAGAACAGTATAGTATCCCCCCGTGTGGGTTCCGGAGCCCCATTGTGGGGAAAACAAGAATAGACCCACTGCCTCCCCAAAAGCATGTCGTAAGAGTCGACTAATTGGGGAGCTTTCTTTGAAGTCGGAGTGCATCTGCCGGAGAGGCAAGGAACCAACAGTCTGTATTCAAGAGAATGAGATCTGTAAAACTGTTGCACATGCAACACTCAGGTTCTGGAGCAGGATTGCAGTTCAGTAGTGGACGAGCAACCAGAACCTTCTGCCAGAGTTTACAGCTGGTGAACGCGAAGAAGAAGAAGTATAGTATCATAAGTACACCATTTTTATAAAAACTTCTAGATCTGTGACTGTTACATCTGTACTTGAGAGTAAGAGAGAGAGAGAGAAAGAGAGAGAGAGGGAGGGAGAGAGAGAGGGAGGGAGAGAGAGATGCATGTACACACACACACACACACACGCGCGCGCACACACACACACACACACACACACACACACACAACCTTTTGGCTATGCCATCTCATATTCATGCTCAAGAATGAAGTCATTAAAAGTAATCAGTCAAACAACCTTCGCCCTCATGTAGGTAAATTGGCCCAATCATTCAAGTAGGCATGTATGGTGACCCTAACTTTGAAAAATAAAATTATGGTAAATCAGAAAGTATAAAACGTAAAAAAAGAAATATATTCAATTTTAAGTACATGTAATGTTTTGATCAGCAAAACAAGAGTAGCTTCCCTTTCCATTTATGCCTCATCAGGTCACATGGCCTCTTCTATGGTGTGGGGGTGCCATGTATTCCTTATTGTCAACTCTTTAACCGTTCTCTCAGTTCTTGTGTTATAACTGCTAATTTGCGCGATTATTTTCACATTCTGCTACTTGCGCGGTAGTTGGGTAGTACAGAAACTGTGATGTTTTTATATACACTGATAAAACAGGAGAACAGCATTACTAGAATGTCTTTGCATTGGAACCCACAGGGGCATAGGAATAAAGGAAGGTCAAAAAACACATGGAGAAGAGAGCTGGAGAACGAGGTTAGAAGGACTGGGAGGACATGGGGAGAGCTCCATGCAATGGCGAAGGATAGAACGACTTGGCGTGAGTTGGTTGAGGGCCTATGCTCCATCGGGGGATAGAAAGGCAGAAGAAGAAGACATTCCATGTCAGTGGCTTCTTTTTCGGGGGTGGGGGGGGGGGCACTGCCAATGAACACAGAAATAATAAAACATCCCAGTTTCGATACTCATAAACTGTCAGGCCTGCGGCGCTTCACCCTGCAGAACTCAAAGAGACTCACGACAACCCAACTTCCCACAAACATTATATACCGCGAACAAAGCCATATCCTAACACCCCCACAACATAGGAGAGGCCTTGTAACCCCTACCTCCTTACCTGAAGAAACCGATCATCTTATTATAGTCTACATGTGGGTTTCATTGCTTCATTATGGGGAAATATTATTACATCGACTTCCTCCATCCTTCCCCCAATCAATTATAATATAAAAGGGGACTAAAAAGGAGTGTTTCATTCAAAGTTAGAGTGCATCAGTCTGAGAACTGAGGAACTACTAATGTGCATCAGTCTGAGAACTGAGGAACCACTAGTGTGCATCAGTCTGAGAACTGAGGAACCACTAGTGTGCATCTGTCTGAGAACTGAGGAACCACTAGAGTGCATCTGTCTGAAAACTGAGGAACTACTAGTGTGCATCAGTCTGAGAACTGAGGAACCACTAGTGTGCATCTGTCTGAGAACTGATGAACCACTAGTGTGCATCAGTCTGAGAACTGAGGAACTACTAGTGTGCATCTGTCTGAGAACTGAGGAACCGCTAGTGTGCATCTGTCTGAGAACTGAGGAACCGCTAGTGTGCATCAGTCTGAGAACTGAGGAACTACTAGTGTGCATCTGTCTGAGAACTGAGGAACCGCTAGTGTGCATCAGTCTGAGAACTGAGGAACCGCTAGTGTGCATCAGTCTGAGAACTGAGGAACCACTAGTGTGCATCTGTCTGAGAACTGAGGAACTACTAGTGTGCATCTGTCTGAGAACTGAGGAACCGCTAGTGTGCATCTGTCTGAGAACTGAGGAACTGCTAGTGTGCATCAGTCTGAGAACTCAGGAACTACTAGTGTGAATCTGTCTGAGAACTGAGGAACTACTAGTGTGCATCTGTCTGAGAACTGAGGAACTACTAGTGTGCATACAAATAAACCAGATCTGACAATGGATGTGCATGCAAAACTCAAGTTCTGGAACAAGACGAAAGTCTAGAAGTGGTCGAACAACCAGAAATATCCCTGCAGTTTACATCTGGTAAACACTAGGAGGAAAAAAAAAATCTTATTACAGAAACAAAGACTAAACAATTCTAGTAGATACAGAGTAACAAGGGGAGTCACTGTGGCGTAGCATCTAGATGCTCGTGTGTGAATTGGAAGGTTGTGGGTTTGCTCCCTGGCGGAGCGGGACTTTTTTAAAAAATGACCTTGACTCCTAGTTTGACCCAGCCCTGAGTGGGTACTGGGTGCAGTCCCGGGAAGTAAAGGCCGCTGGCATGATGCTGACCACATTACCCATCTTGTGCCGACTGGTCTATAAAAATATAGGTCTAGCCCTATATGCCCTAAAGGCGTGAAAAGGTTTACTGCTTAATTTATTTTTTTTCAACTCACTGAGCAACAGTTAGAGCAAATGAATGGTTTGCAATATGGCCACTGGCAGCAACTTCTGTTTTTACTATTTTTCCAAGCACTGTCACACTGAATTAAGTGAACTGTGTTTTGTATGATGGAAAAAGTTGTGCAAGTGGATAGTTGGCTCACTCGCACAGCAAAATGTTCAGTGGTGGGAATGGTGTGGATGCTACTAAAAACAAAGCACTTTCATAAGATAGGAAACAGAAAGTCGGAAACCTTTTTTCTTTACTTCCTGTGCTGTAGGTCCCGGATTCAGGCCACACTGAAGGCTAGGATTTTTAATCATGTGGACTTCTACTTATTTCCCCTGGTCTCTGATAATAAGACTGAACGCCCGTGTGAATTGTTGCGCACATAAAGATTCCCTAGGCAGTTGGAAATAGAAAAGAGTAGCCTAACGGCACTGCCCGGGCAACATTTAAAGTTAAAAATCTTTCTAAAGTATTACAGGATCCTCGCCGGTGCTGCAGAGTACGTGCACTATGCTGAGATTCTTTGGACTCAGGCTTGAGTTAGAAGTAAAACGGAGCCCTCATGGGTTACTATCCTTGTGCCATGATGTCGATCTGTTGTATAAACCATTCCTGTCTTCATTTTCTTATTCTTTACGTAATCCATACTATTTTGTTATATTTTAAAACAATTTACTCTCTTGACATAAATAAGCAACAACAAACTTATGAAATGGTAAAGCAAAAAACTTACCATAAACATAGGACAATGCAAGTGTTTCTGTAAGACCAATAACCAGCAGTGTCCATGTAGCTGCGTATGCATCCATCAGATTTAGAATATATGCTCCGCCCTAGAGTTGATGCATGAACAGCTTGTTACATTTTCTGAAAACTATGTCTCTCTCTCTTTCTCCATTTCTTTTCTTTTCCAGTGATGATTAACCGCATCCTCATTACGAGCAATGATAGCGTAGTGGTTAATGTGCTTGCTTACCGAGATAGTGGTGACGGGTTTAACCCTTTCGTCCTGGGCACCTTGAAAACAGTCGGCAACCGGGTCACCCACTGGCTCGCCAGTAGATGACTTAGCCTCCAGTCGGGACAGTATCTGGGACTGTCTCCTTTGATCGCATCAACACTTCAGGTGTCCTTTTCAGGCGCACAGTGTTAAAAGCTATCTTATGTGATCCACATAGCCTAGTCACAATTATAACCTAAAGCTCCCCCTCGGGGATGCTGGTTGAATGTGATGATTAATTTTCTTTTTCCAGCAAAGCACCAACCTATCTACCAAGAAAACATGACGACCTCATTGGAATTCAGAAAAAAAAATCTTTAAAAAATAAAGAGAACAATTTTACACAGGTCAGTAATGAATTCTTTAAAAATTAATTTACCCACATTGTTACTTGTTTACCTGAAATACATAAAGACACATGAAGGGAGTAATCAATAAACATGGAAAGGATAGAGCTTTAGATGAAATACATTATGTGGCCTAAAAACACATGTATCGAGTGATTCCTGTTTTGACCTCTACCAGTGAGGATTAGGGTAAAACTTGACATCAAACTGGCTTTAAAAAACAACTATCTGGCTCAAAGGAAAACCCCTTAAACACAATTTTTAGTTCTGTGTTCATTTTCTGACTACCTAAACATTTTCACAGGTGCAAAAACAGCTAATAGCATTAAATATGTATCTTCCCCGTGTGGGTTCCGGGGCCCTATTATAGGGGAAACAAGAATAGACCCCCTGCCTACCCAAAAGCATGTTGTAAAAGTCGACTAATTGGAAGGTTCCTTTGAAGTCAGAGTGCATCTGCCTGAGAGGCAAGGAACCAGCAGTCTGCATAAAAAAAGAGTCAGATCTGTAAAACGGATGCATATGCAACACTCAGGTTCTGGAATAGGACTATAGTCCGAAAGTGGATGAACAATCAGAACTTTATGCAGAGTTTACAGCTGGTGAACATGAAGAAGAAGAGGAAGAACTATGCATCTCATAAACAGGTCACTATAGACAAGTCAGAAAAGTGAGATTTTTTAAGGAATTTGATCCAACTAGCAGTACTGGTTTTGCAGTGTCTCAGGGCAAATGGTTCAATACCAGAACTCTCTATAACTGATTTGTTTAAGCGAAAAGTATCATGCCATTCACCCACTTCATTACGACATGATGTAACATATGTAAATGTCTAACAATTCACAACCAGCAGAAGTATTCTGCTATAGGATTCACAAAATTTAAAGAATATGGTATCCTCTGGCTGACCTTAGATACTGTGTTTCCCTCAAAATAGTACATAACATAAAAAAGAAGCCTTAGTTATTTTCTTTTTTAGGATGCTCATAACGTAAATCCGACTTCAGATAGAAGCCATTGTTAAGATCATCAGCTAGATGGATGGACATGAATCCATGAAACACACAACAGACATATTGAATTATGAAGCAATAAATGTATAAATTCTTGAATAAATATATATTTTGTACTTGAATGAAGGTATATTTTTGTACTTAAATAAATATTGTTTAATTTGAATAAATATAGATTTTTTTACACCTCAAAACACACCATCTTAAAAAAAGGCCCTGTGGTATCTTTTTTGAGCAAGATAGTATAAGACCCTGTCTTATTTTGGGAGAAACACAGTAGTTAGATTAGATAAGATAAGAAAAGTTTTTAACATTTAAATAATTAGTGATTTAAAGATGTGAAGACTGACTTAATTATATCCCAATTACAACCTTGAGAGCTGACAAGGATATTTTTTAAACTCTACTTTATTGCGCCATAATTTGAATTCAAATAAATCATCCCTGTCTGCAGTGTTTGGTGGCACATAAGTGCAGCACAAAGCCCAAACTCCATGTATTCATTCACTCACTCATTCATTCACTCATTCATTCATTCATTCATTCATTCACTCATTCACTCATTCATTCACTCACTCATTCATTCACTCATTCATTCATTCACTCACTCATTCATTCATTCATTAATTCACTCACTCATTCACTCATTCATTCATTCAATCACTCATTCATTCACTCATTTATTCTTTCTTTCATGCATTCATTCATTCACTCATTCATTCTTTCTTTAATGCATTTATTCATTCATTCTTTCATTCATTCATTCATTCACTCATTCATTCATTCACTATCCACTTAGGGCTTGTAGTCTATTCCTCCATGCGATCAGTTCAATATCATGGATGGAATCCATTCCAGCAGCTTTGGTCTCTCATCAACATTCGTTTGAGAGTTTCTTTTGGGCGTCCTCACCTCCTTAATCCCTTTATTTCCCATTTTAATGCTTGCTAGTTTCTTATCAGGATGTGTAGGGCTTTCTTCTCTGTCTTATAACTGTTTATACTAGTGGTTGCCCAGACATTTCTCTTATTTCTTAACTCTTTTTTGAATTAATCCCATTTTATTTTCATCATTTTTCACAGAAATTTGTTTTTGAATACATTTAACTTTTGCTCCATTTACCCATAATCCAGCAGCAACAGTCAAATCACAAGCTGCAGTGTCAACCAAAGGCTTATAATTTTACAAGGAATATTGTCAAAACTAATGTAGTTTCAAGTTCAACAGATGTTGGTAATAAAAATAAAAATATTATTATATAGTTCGGACTCATTTGAAGACATAACACTTATAAAAAAAAATCACTGGGGAGAAATCTGAAAGACAGTCAAGAAATGGGTAAACAGTGATATGAGACACATTTATTCTCCCATTTTCTTCTCAAACTTACATTTGTTGTAAGTGGAAGACCCAGCAAGAACATGGCAGCACACAAACATAAGGTCACCCATAGTTTTCTGGATCTGTAAGATGGCCACTGGTCCAAAATACCTGTTAATACTGTCTCAACCAATGTGAACTGTAAGGGTAAAGGAATATGTCACAAAACAGGTCAATGGGGAAAGGCTGGAGAAGCTTGTGAAAATGTCAAACTGAGCTTAACAAATAAAATTAACAGAATTAATAAAATGTCAAACTGAACTTAACAAATAAAATTTACTGAATTCATGAAATGTCAAACTGAACTTAACAAATAAAATTTACAGAATTCATGAAATGTCAAACTGAGCTTAACAAATAAAATTAACAGAATTCATGAAATGTCAAACTGAACTTAACAAATAAAATTAACAGAATTCATGAAATGTCAAACTGAGCTTAAAAAAAAAATTCCCTGAGAGTCAGGCTTGCCTGGCATTTGTTTACAGTGATGTGTTTACAAGACACCTAGTTAATGTCAGTTGTTGTTTTTGCACACAACACAGCATCTAGAAGGTCAGAATATAAATGTATTTATTCAAAATAACTGTTCGGAGGGTTGACTTTTGAACAAAATGGCTGTTGTGAAGCCATGCTGGTATCAAATTTTCCCACAGTCCCAGTAACAGAGGTTACTGGGTCACTACATGAGTAGCTCATTGTATAGTTTCTTTAGGCCCCATCATGTATTCTATTTATTGCTTCACTGTTGGTATTTACTGATTACTCCCTTTACATATCTTTATATATTTCGGGAAAAAAAATTTTAAATGCAGATAAATTTACACATAAAGTTTATTAGCGACCTATGTAGAAATTCATTTAAAAAAAAAGATTTGTGTGTATGTGTGTGTGTGTGTGGGGTTCACCATGGATTCATGACCTATTATTTTTGGCATTAGATGGATGAAAGGATTAGAAGGGCAATTAGCATGCTGTGTTGTGATCTTCTGCTAGGTTGCAGTATTTGCACTTTTGAGCCCAACAATGTAGATTTTAGCAAACCCTGAATTAGTCACCTTTTTAAACATGCTTGTTAAGAGACAGCGGGTTAATCCCTCCCCCCCCCCCCCTCCCACCACCATCCAAAACAGGGTCATGGAATTCCCACTGGGAAATGGTAATACTAGAAAAGGATAAGTAATGAAGAAAATATTCGTAATGCAGTGGATACCGTCTCATTGTGAAGTGCCTGGAAATGAGAAAGCTGATCAACTGGCAGGGGAAGGTGCGACAAAAGTGCAGCCGGATGTAACAGTCACATACCACCAAAAGAAAAGAATCATTAAATCGATCAGGAAACCACCAGCCCTAGCACAAGACGACTATTTTATAATGGACAGACCAGAAGAAGTCATAATCTTCCGCCTCAGAACAGGGCACAACCGATTACATAACCACAATTCAAAATAGGTGTATCAGCCATGTGCACCTGTGGAAAGGTGCCCCAGACAGCAGAGCATGTACTTCAGGACTGCACCGAATAAGGCAAACCTTTTGGCCAGAAAGAACAACAGTGGAATGTAAACTCTATGGACCACTGAATGAACTAACGACGATAGTGAAATTTATACAAGAGACAAAATTGCTGATATAAACAACTTATTTCAGGCGAACAAATAAGAAAATATAACTACTAATCCATTAACTACTAATCCATACCTGGCTATCTAATCCTACTAAAATCAACATGAAGAAAAATAGAAATGACCAAAACGGTGGTGCAGGAAGTTGCGTCACAGCTTCTGGATACACTATAAATGCCAAACCTGGACCTGTGAGTTAAAACAGAAAAAAAAAACAAGTTTATATGTTTTTCTTGATTCTTATCCTTTCTCTTTTTATTTAAAAGAGAACAACAATTAATCATGTGGTATCAAATGTCAATTGTCACCATTATTAAGACATCCAAGCATAACTATGAGTGCAAAGAGACAAATTAAAAACAGCATATTCATCGCAACATTAAGCCTTCAGTGCCAAACATGGATACTATCTAAAGCCCATATACGCAAAATCACCACCTGAGATGCCTGAGAAAAGCCGTCAACATAACCATCCGAGATCGAGTGAATAATGATACTATCAAACAACTTGTGAGAACGACACCTTGTACTAGATTCATTGAGAAACAGCAGATCAAGTGATTTGGCCATCTCGTTACAATTCATACTTATGTATAGACTTTTCTAGGTCACATAAATCTGATCCAGTCTGAATTAGAAGTACAGGATCACTTTGGCTTTGACTAACAGGTTATAAGTCAGACTGGTCATAAGTCCAATTATATTTTTCAACATTCTTTTCATTCAAACGGGTTATAAAAAAACTGTACAAAAAAAACCCCCACACAAATTCATTCTATGTACATATATTTATTGTACATAATGGGAAAACATATGGAACTTTTTGATGCTACCAATGTAGTTATCTTTCTTAATTTACTATTTTTATTTATTTATTTTTTGGGTGGTTCCAAGTGCAGTTAGTCGTAAGTTTAGAAGGTGTATAAATAAAATAAAAATATAAAATAAACGTGGTGGTTCACATTATGCTGACCACCTTTACTTTCCAGGACATTACCTGGTACTTATTTTAAGAATCAACATCGTAGCACACCCACTGATGCTCTGTCGTCTGCAGTTAATGTCTTTAGGTGCAGATGCTAACTGGGTCAACATGGCGGCCAAGGTCTATTGTGAAATAAATGTGAATTTGAACCCAGGACCTTTGGCCTAGCAGGAGAGAATCTCACCACTTTGCCACTGTGACTCCCACTTAGCAGTATGTTGAATGTTGAATTAAGAATCGACATTACAGCACTTGGGACACTCCCATAAGTGCTCCTTCTCCATCTACAGCAGCAAGCGAAGAGTTCAATTCCGATGACACCAGTAGTGACTCCTCGCAGCGCCATTCTCCTCAGACCTTAATGATCTATCTGGGCCTCAGCACTGTTCCCTTGTTTCCAAAGGGGCCTCACAATATCAAGCTTGTCATACATCAATTCACCAACAAGTGGTGCAGAACCGGCCCACTTAGTAGAATCAACTCAGGTTTTCTGCCAGTCATGTCTGGTCTTGTGCTGATTCGTTCTCCACTGTCTTGAAGAGCCTGTAGTGATGCAGACGTGCTGGCCCTGATTGGCTGCTCTGGGTTTTTACATGCTATTTACAGATAGGCAACTGGATATGATGTCTGACTGATTTGGTTCCTGTACTGTATCAATAAGATGACTGTGATAGCTGTCGTGCTGCTTAATTTCCATTTAAAATTGGCCGTTGTCTTATACATGGAATGTATTTAAATTTATATATATCCCCCCCCCCCCCCCATCCCCCCATGTGGTTTCCGGGGCCCTGTTATAGGGAAAAAAAAAAACCTGACCCACTGCCTGTACAAAAGCATGTTGTAAGAGTCGACTAATTGGGTGCTTTCTTCAAAGTTGGAGTGCATCTGCCTGAGAGGCAAGAAACCAGCAGTCTGCATACAAATGAGTCAGATCTGTAAAACAGATGCAGACGTAACACTCAGGTTCTGGGAAAGGACTGCAGTCTAAAGGTGGATGAACAACCAGAACTTTCCGCCAGAGTTTACAGCTGGTGAACACAAAGAAGAAGAATATATTTTTTTTTAAACACGGCGGCGTCTTACACATGGAATGAGTTAAAATATTTGTGTAAATACATGGGTGTGTTTTATACATGGAATGAAAGAAAAAAGTAAAGGATAATTTTCCATGCCTTTAGGCATATTGGGTGTATAGGGCTAGACCGATATTTTATTTACCAATCGGCATTTGGTGGGTGATGTCGTCAACATCACACCAGCGGCCATTAATTTCCAGGTCTCATACCTGGCACTCAATCAAGGTCGGGTTGACCTGAGAGCCAAAGTCATTTTTGAAAACTGTCCTGTTCCGTCAGGACTGAACCTATGACCTTCTGATCCGCAGATGAGCATTTAGCCACTAGATCACGGCGGCTCCCATACATGGAAGGTATGTAAATATTTTTGTTATACAGGGGGGCATCCTATACATGGAATGTATGTAAAATTTGTGTTATACATGGAAGCATCTTATTATATGTGGAGTGTATGTAAAATTTTTTTGTTATACATGGGGGCATCTTATACATGACAAAAATACAGTATGTTGAACTATTTTGTTAGCATGTCGCTCATTCATCCAGTTTCATCAAGGTTATTTTTAAAAATTCAGCTTTGCCTTTTCTAATCTTTGACTGTTTCCTCTCTACCCATAAGGCTGCAAATTCATATGCCTCTTTGTCTGATCCCTGGACTTTGGCTTATCTTACAAGATAGATGTGCTGTTACTGGCATAGATAGCTCTTGTGGTTACTAGAACACAACTTCAAGGTGAAAACAGATTCATCATCATCATGTCCCGTGCCGGCAAGTGTGGGCTGTCATGTTTGGCCATCTCACACCATCACCAGAATCATGGATAAGGTCATCCAAATATTTATCCCTTTGTCTTCCTCTCGCTCTCTTTATATCCACCTTGCTAGTATTTACCAAGTTCTCAAGTCTGTTCTTTCTCATAACAAGTTTAAAAAAACATTGACTTGCTTCATCTAATGGTTCTAATAAATTTACGACTATCATCCGTCTCAATAAGTACTGTTTAAAAAAATCATTCCATGGTATTTTCTTCATTCTTCGCAGAAACCACATTTCTGCCATGAGAAAATAGTTTGTAGCTATTTTGCTCACTGTCCATGTCTCTGGGATCTAAATCACCAAAGTAACAAATATAATAACACTCTGGTGATTATAGTTAACATATCTATCTCCCAGCATACAAAGATGTACAGACTAGACGGGAAGAGAAGAAGAGGCTCACCATGTAAATGTTAGACAGACGGAATAACACAGTCCCTGGGAATCCCAATTTATGAAGATATGAATTTGAGAACAGTTTAGTTCCGCCAGGACTGAACCCACGTTCTTCTGATCCACAGGCACTTTCTTGTGATTATAGCTAACATAACAAGTATGATAATAACACCCAGAAGACTATAGCTAACATAACAAGTATCATAACAGTGCTCTAGCCAACATAATAAGTATCACAATAACATGCTGGTTGTTATAGTTTACATGTAACAAGTATCCTAATAACATTCTGGTGATTAGTTTACATATTTTACATATCTATCTACTTATATCCTCTTTATGTTTGGCACTTTCCTGCAAATTATACTTCACAATGACGACTGCAAGGTACCAAAGGATCAAGATGATATAAGAACTATCTACAAATATCCTCTACAACCCCCCACCTTCACCCATTCCCATCTGCTGGTTTTCTGTCCATGGTATCTTATGCCAATTTACACTCCTTGATTTCCCTTTATATTGTCCTTCAGGAGATATATTAGGGGAGTATTTTAATATAACTTTGCCGAAGTTGGAAATAAAACAAATTATGTGCTCTTTCCGCACTGAAATCCCCAGTTATCTTTGGGAATATTAGGCAGCAAGGCCCCAATTTCTACCACAGTGCAACTCTCGTACAACAAAAAACCAACACAATGTTTATTTTAAAAAAAAAAAAAATTTGTTGGAAATCAAACCCTGGTGCTCAAGGATCACGAAATTGTTAAATACATTCACTAACATCTAAGCCGCAGAAAAGGAAATAATACATAACTAATTTTCTTTATAAGAGAGTGTGGTTCCCATGTTAATGTTAACTGTGTGAAACAAATACTAACCACTAGTGACAACATTGCGAATGTCTTCATGAAGGGAAGCTGCCATATGACCCAGGTAAGAGAAGATAACAAATCCAGCAAACAGACTAGTCAGACAGTTACCAATCCCAACTATCAAAGTGTCTCTGAAAATATATAACAGGTATCACCATTCAAGTAAACTTATAACAGGTTTAAAAACACTGGTAATTGTGTTTTTAACATACAAGTGGTGATTATAAGTTAGTGGTCCCTTTTCCACACCTTAAGGTGTATAGGGCATATAGGGCTAGATGTATTTTTTTTATAGACTAATCGGCACAAGATGGGTGATGTGGTCAGCATCACGCTGGCTGCCTTTACTTCCCAAGACGGCACCCGGTACCCACTCTAGGCTAGATGGACCTGGGAATCAAGGTCTTTAAAAAAAAAAAAAAAGTCCGGTTCTACCTTTCGATCTACAAGTTGTAATTATAGCTAACATTTAACAAATACCATAATTACACTCTGGTGTTTATAGCTAACATAAAGGAGATATTATAATGTTCTTGTGATTATAGCTAACATAAAGGAGATATTATAATGTTCTTGTGATTATAGCTAACATAAAGGAGATATTATAATGTTCTTGTGATTATAGCTAACATAAAGGAGATATTATAATGTTCTTGTGATTATAGCTAACATAAAGGAGATATTATAATGTTCTTGTGATTATAGCTAACATAAAAAGTACGATAATACCACTCAAAAGACTATAAATAACATAAAAAGTATCATAACAATACACTAGTATTATAGACAACATAATAAGTATCATAATAACATGCTGGTTGTTATAGTTTATATATGACAAGTATCCTAATAACATTCTAGTGATTATAGTTTACATATCTATTTACTTATATCATCTTTATGTTGCTGAAAACACATAAGGCATTCCCAAGTGATCACTATTGCTGACAGTCTGTAAACTCCAGTTAAAAATTCTTGTTGTTTGTCCACTTCTGGACTTAAGTCTTGTTCCAGAACTTGAGTTCTGCGTGCAGCACATCTGTTTTACACATCTGTTTTATGTGCATGCAGACTGTTCCTCACTCCTTAGATGCACTGTGACTTCATATTGAAAATCCCGAATCGGTCACCTTTTACAACATAAATGTGAGGGATGCTGTGGATTTATTCTGTTCTCCGCCCGAAATGGGGCTCTGGAACTCACACAGTCCATCAAGTGGGTCAATACCTATGACTACATAGCAGACAGGCAAGCCTGATAGCCACTGTGAAAGGGCAGCCCTCAAGTCACTAGAAGGGAAAAAAAAAGGCTAATTGAGGGTCTATTTTCCAATGGTCTTAGTCTTAGTCGAGGTTTCAGCTTCACTGCAGTCAGGTTTCCACATACTTGCTCTATACCTGTGCCAGTGCAAATCAAATAAAATGTCCCTCACTGTCGCATTTTAAAACCTGGTGAATAAACAATCACTCCCGGAACAATCCAGAAATATGTGCACGAAGTAAATGCTTATGGTAGTTCCTAATGGTGCCAAAGCCAACAGTCACCACCAGAAATGTAGTTTGCCGTTAATGAAAGTAGTCGGGCACAACAGGTTGGCTGTACAAGACACAGAACTACCACATAAGGTATTTCACCAGCTCTCACGTAACCGGCTACCGGCTTTATTGAATACCATGACACAACCCCTGCGCAAATGAAAGGCATCTACATGAAAAACACAGCTCACAGGGCTGCACCAAGCATGATACTCAGTAGCTCAGGCAGCAAAACCACAGACTACAGTCCATATGAGGAAACTGCATTAGCAAAGTGCTGTCAGAAGCAAAAATAACTTCAAAGCTTAACATTCTGCCAAGCCTAATCCTCCACTTTGACCAGAAGTATGTTTTTTCTAGTGGAGGCAGAACAAAGAAATGTTACCTTAAAGCATTGTGATGAAAGCGACTATAACTGGAAAGAGTGATAAGACCTCCATATGCTGGTCCCAGAGAGTAGAATATCTGGTTTGCTGCGTCTCGCCACAGCTGTAACACAAGATGATGATTGTCAGTGTGTGTGTATATGTGTAAGTATATGTGGTTGTGTATATATGTGTGTGTAAATGATTTAGCATGAGGAAGTGTTTGTGAGGTGAAAGTGATTTGACATATAGAAATGTGTGTGTGTAAGTCTTCTTCTTCTTCATGTTCACTGTCTGTAAACTCCGGCAGAAAGCTCTGGTTGTTTGTCCACTTCTGGACTTTAGTCTTGCTCCAGGACCCGAGTGTTGTGTGCACATCCGTTTAACTCAACTGTATGCAGACTGTTGGTTCCTTGCCTCTCAGGCTCATGTACTCTGACTTAAAGAAAGCCCCCAATTAGCCAACTCTAACGACATATTATCTTTTCTTGTTTTCCCCCACAATGGGGCCCCCAAACCCCCACAGACATGTGTGTAAGTGTGTATGTGTAAGTGTGTGTGTATAAGTGTGTGTGAGTACATAAGTGATGAATGTAACAAGTGTAATGATACACCTTCACAAAAAAGCACATATTTATATACTTAGAAAAAAAAATAGATAAAAGTATTTTTTTAGAAGCTAAGTCACAAATACTGCTTATAGACAAGCTGTTACAAATGCCTTCTTTACTGACAAGTAGCCTTCTATTTAAACAAGCTTAGTTATATATGTTAAATAGCAAGGTTACGTTTGTTACATTTGTCTCCTTAAATACATGATAATTGTAAATGGCTGCTTAGAGACAAGCACATTTATAAATGACTCCTTTATAGCTAAGCTGTTTCAAATGTTTTCCATATAGACCCGCTGTTACAAATGCCCCTCCCTCCTTTTCTCCATCAAACTGTTACTAATATTAACCTTATAGACAAGCTGTTACAAATGTCCCCCTTTTAGATATGCTGATACAAATATACTCCTGTTAGACACGCTAATATAAATGTCCCTATATTACCCTTATAGACAAACTATTACAAATGTCCCCCTTACAGACAAGCTCTTACAAATATTACCCTTATAGACAAGCTGTTACAAATGTCTCCTTATAGACAAGCTGTTACAAATATTACCCTTACAGACAAGCTGTTACAAATGTCCCCTTATAGACAAGCTGTTTCAAATGTCCCCTTATAGACAAGCTGTTACAAATTTCCTCTTTATAGAAAAGCTGTTACTAATGTTTTCAATATAGATACACTGGTACAACTGTTTTCCATATAGACACGCTGATATATATGCCCCCCCCCCCCTAAAAGCTGTTACAAATGTTTTTCTTATAGACAAGCTGATACAGATGTACCCCTTATAGACGTGCTAATATAAGTGCCCCCCTTAAAGACAAGACAAATATTGCACTATAGATAAGTAGTTACAAATATTACCCTTATAGACAAGCTGTTACAAATATTACCCTTATAGACAAGCTGTTACAAATGTCCCCATCATAGAAAAGCTGTTACAAAAATTAGTTCTATAGACATGTTAATAAAAATGTCCCTCTTAAAGATGAGTTGTTACAAATATTACTCCTAGAGACATGTTAATACAAATGTCCCCTGTAATAGACACATTATTACAAACTTCCCCCTTATAGACAAGCTGTTACACAAATCCCCTCTTATAGACAAGCTTTACAAATGTTTCCCTTATAGACAAGCTGTTAAATTGTCCCCCTTATAGACAAGCTGTTACAATGCTCCCCCTCATAGACAAGCTGTTACAGTTGTTCCCTTCATAGACACGCTGTTACAATTGTTCCCCTTACAGACACACTGTTACAATTGTTCCCCTTATAGACAGGCTGTTACAATTGTTCCCCTTATAGACACGCTGTTACAATTGTCCCCTTACAGACAATCTGATACAAATTTTCCTTTATAGACACGCTAATACAAATGTCCTTCCCCCTTATAGACTAGCTCTTGCAAAAATCCCTCTTCTGACAAGCTGTTATAAATGTCCCCCTTACATACATGCTGTTTCAAATGTCCCCCTCACAGCAAAGCTAACACAAATGTCCCCCTCACAGCCTAGCTAACACAAATGTTCCCCTCACAGCCTAGCTAACACAAATGTCCCCCTCACAGCCTAGCTAACACAAATCTGCACCTATGCAGTCAAGCTAACACAAATGTCCCCCTCACAGCCTAGCTAACACAAATCTGCCCCTATGCAGTCAAGCTAACACAAATGTCCCCCTCACAGCCTAGCTAACACAAATCTGACCCTATGCAGTCAAGCTAACACAAATGTCCCCCTCACAGCCTAGCTAACACAAATCTGCTCCTATGCAGTCAAGCTAACACAAATGTCCCCCTCACAGCCTAGCTAACACAAATGTGCCCCTCACAGCCAAGCTAACACAAATGTCCTCTTCACAGCCTAGCTAACACAAATGTCCCCCTCACAGCCTAGCTAACACAAATCTGCCCCTATGAAGTCAAGCTAACACAAATGTTCCCCTCACAGCCTAGCTAACACAAATCTGCCCTTATGCAGTCAAGCTAACACAAATGTGCCCCTCACAGCCTAGCTAACACAAATGTCCCCCTCACAGCCTAGCTAACACAAATGTCCCCCTCACAGCCTAGCTAACACAAATGTCCCCCTCACAGCCTAGCTAACACAAGTTTTTACCTATCGGTAAAACAAACACAAGGTGCACTGCTTGGTAGTGAATGTGTTTAAATTATTTAAATTTAGTCTACTATTTTTAACTCTACCAGACTGCTGTACTGCTTTTTCGGTAATTTCCTAATCCGCTGCTAAACCGCTGTACCTTATTTTTGGTACTGTGCATATTACATTAAAAAAAATGAGCCAAAAACTAAAAATAACCAACCAATTTAGGTCAAACTTCATGGATAGCCATTGCAAATGTCTGCCCCATTTGGATTGACTTTGTGTAGTTTAACGTAAACAAAAATTCACAATGAAACGAGCGGCTGTTGAACCAAGCACTTCAACAGGATAGGGAAGTAGATCTAGGCTTTTCACAGTCCAATAGGTGATCAATACTTCTTTGATTGATTCAGACTCTGAGGAGTCAGAATTTCAACAAGGATACGTTTCCACCTCAAGTGACAAAGACTGGAGAGCTCGAATGATGAGGAGAATCTTCAACCTGATAGATCTAGAGCTAGATTGATGGTAAGAGAAAGGGGGGGGGGGGGGGGGTGTATGACCCTCAAATAGCTGATAGGGGAGATCTGGGTGTCAGTGAAGGTTGGACAATGGACTTTTTATCACCAAATACAGATGAATTTCAATGATGAAAGGTAAACCTATTTTCTATAATTTCATCTCATTCTAACCACTTGTTTGCATATTTTTGTATATCATGATGGTTTTTGAACTCCGCTAAGACCGGTCCCAAGCCCGGCTGTAAAAGGAGGAGGGTCTGGCTGAACCTGAGTGCTTCATGCGTCTCCGGAAGTAGTGGGTAACCGTGAATCAGCCAGACGGCCTGCATGGAGGCCGCAAGGAGGCAGCCCCTCCACCATGCAAAGGCACAACAGGCCAATCACCTGTTTGCCTTAAACCACGATTACAAGTAACTACAGAAAGAAAACCGGACGGATCTTAACGGCGACGAACTGGCATGGCTTACGGACTACGATTTATGGAACATGGAATATAAGAGGCATTAACGGAAAGGAAAACGAGTTAGTAGGGGAGATGAGGAAAGCAAAATTAGGAGTCTTGGCTCTGACTGAAACCAAGAAAAAGGGGCAAGGAATCACAGATCACGATGGAAGTATGCTGCTCTACAGTGGTGTCCCTATGACGGAGAGAGCCAAGGGAGGTGTTGGCTGTATTGTGGCCAGGAATCAAGTTAGTAACATCAAGGGATGGAAATTCATCTCAGAGCGAATAATGGTGTTAGATCTGAAAGAAGAAGATAAAATTGTCAATTTTGTCATTGTGTACGGGCCAAATGAAGATGAGCGAGTAGATGTTAAAGAAGAATTCTTTGAACTGCTCCAAAAGACCATAGATGACTGTCACGATGAAATTATCCTCCTAGGAGATCTAAATGCCAGAGTAGGAAATGATCACTCTAGATGGGGTGGAGTGATCGGGAGATATGGTGAAGATGTTTTGAATGATAATGGCAAGCGACTTCTCAGATTCTGCAGGGAACAGAACCTTGTCATTACAAACACAAAATTCCCCCACAAGCGTATACATGCATACACAAGATGTGAACCTTCAAAGAATGAAAAATCCATCATTGACTACGCCATAGTTAGGAAAAGTTCATTCAAGTTTGTGAGAGATGCCAGGGTCATGAGAGGACCAGAGATTGGAAGTGACCACTATCTGGTCACAATAAAGAGAACAACTGAAAGAACTGCTCCAACAAGGCAACACCGACAACTATGCAAGAAACCAAGCAACCAAGAAGGGATGAGGATTAAAGCATACAAGCTAAGAGAGCCAGATATTAAGGCTAGATACCAGGAGCTTATAGTGAAAGCAATAGGAACTGAAGAAGAATCATCAGAGGACACTGAAACTCTCTGGTGCAGATTCAAGAATATCCTCACAGCAGCTGCAGTAGAAGCATGTGGTGAAGTCCCAAGTGGAAGGCGGGGACACAGGACACCTTGGTGGACAGAAGAAGTCAAATTGAAAATAGGGGAAAAGAAAAGGGCATGGAAGCAATACCTAGCAGCCAGGAACACAGCTGAAGAAATTGAAAAATATAAACAATATGTGGCACTCAGAACAGAGACCAAAAATATTGTGCTTAAAGCAAAACAGAAATCATGGGAAGAGTTTGGAGAAAAGTTGGAAAAGAATGCAAGAGAAAACCAAAAACTGTTCTACAAGACCCTTAAGAACATGAGGAAGGAGAAAGAGTGCCCACTTAAATTCATAAAAGACAAGGAAGGGGCTCTGCTTACTTCTACAAATGATATCATGGGCAGGTGGAAAGAATACTTCTCAGAGCTCCTCGGCGCTGAGGGAAGTCATGACCCAGAAATAATGGACCTCACTGCTGAGAAGGAATTCAATCATGGGGAAGATAACATCAGGATGGAAGAATTGAAGGCAGCTATTGAGAAGATTAAGCTGGGAAAAGCAGCAGGTCATGATGGTATAACACCAGAGATGGTCAAATATATGGGAGTCGAAGGTGAGCGCTTTCTACTGAAGGTTCTCCAGGCAGCCTGGTGTAGCAAAACTATACCAAAAGATTGGGAGATTGCCATCATTATACCTATATTTAAAAAAGGCGATAACAGACAATGTGAAAACCACAGAGGCATATCCCTCCTCAGCATTCCCGGTAAAAGTTACTCTAGAATTCTTGAGCAGAGACTTAGAAGTCTGGTAGAGCCACAGCTGGACGAGGCCCAGTGCGGCTTCAGAGCAAACCGAAGTACTCAAGACCTTATCTTCACACTGAGACAGATGAGTGAAAAAGCCCTGGAATATAAGAGTGAGATTCACTTATGTTTTTTGGATCTGGAAAAGGCATTTGACAAGGTACCCTGGAACAAGCTCTGGGACTGCTTGGCAGGGAAAAACATCCCAGCACCCCTGATCAGTGCAATACAGAGTTTCTATAAAAAGTGCAGAAATTATGTAAGAACAGCAGACCAAAAGTCAGAAGAATTTAAGACCACCAGCGGTGTTAGACAAGGTGATATTCTCTCACCTTACCTCTTCATTCTTATGATGGATGATGTCATCAAGACCTGTAAGGAGAAGACAAAGAAGTACTCTGTAGGGTATTGGAAGATGAGACCAATCTGTATATCAGAGCTGGCTTTTGCAGACGATGTGGCCCTGATAGCTAAATCAGAGGCTTACCTTCAGTCCAACTTACTTGTCTGGAAGGAAGAGCTTGAAAAGAAAGGGATGACCATCAGTGTCTCCAAAACTAAAACCATGGTGATCTCAAGAGGGGAGAAGAAACACCAGATCATGATGGGTCAGTATGCTTTGGAGCAGGTTAACCAGTTCAAATACCTTGGAGTTGTATTAGACCAAAATGGAGGCATTAAGACTGAGCTGGCTACACGAAAAGCAGCTGCTGGGAGACTCTTCCAGGCCATAAACCGAGGGTTTCTTAGCAAAAGAGAAATTGGCAAGAGGACGAAAATGGCTGTTTACCGCTCTACCTATGTACCAGTCCTGACTTATGGGTGTGAGTCATGGGCAATGACAACAGCTCACAGAAGCCAGCTGCAGGCCTCGGAAATGAGATACCTGAGAAAGGTGGTCCAAGTGACAAGAAGGGACAAAGTCCGCAATCAGACAATACGTCAAGATCTTGATACCCAGCCCTTACTAACCCGAGTGGATCAGTCACAGTTACGATGGTTTGGACATGTGTGCAGAATGGGAGAAAATCGGCCACCATGGCAAGCATGGGAGGCTAAGAACCAGGGAACCAGACCTCCGGGACGACCCAGGGTGCGCTGGGAAGACAACATCCGACAGTCCCTGACTGACAGAGGACTGGAATGGAACAAAGCCAGAAAGAAAACTGCTGATAGAGACGTCTGGCGATCTCTCTGGCAAACCTCTACACCTCAAGGTAGAAGAGGAGCGACTAAGTAAAAGTAAGTAAGTATGATGGTTTTTGGTTATAATGCCCAGGAGCCCAAGTACAGGGAACAGTTAGGTTCAGGGCCTCACGTACGGTAAAAAAAAAAAAACGTAAAGGACCCTTTTCTAGGCCTTCAGGCGTATGGGGCTGGAGCTAAATTTTATAGACCATCGGCACAAGATGGGTGATGTGGTCAGCCTTTACTTCCCAGGACTGCACCCGGTACCCACACAAGGCTGGGTCTGCCTGGGAGCCAAGGTCATAAAAAAAAAAGGCCTGCTCCGCCAGGAAGCAAACCCACGGCAACTCCCCAGATCTGGTAGAGTTAAGTTAAAATTTAATTATACCTTAGCATCTCCTAAATGTCTGAAGTCTGGAACAATATAGAAGAAGATTCCATTTCCTGCAGATTCTAACGTCACTCCACGAAAAAACAATATTGCAAGCACCACATAGGGAAATAAGGCTGTGAAATAGACCACCTGGGAGAAACAACACATGAATACTTTACTGTTTTTTAAAGTAAATATTAAAGTATTGAATATTAATAAAAAAAAACACGAGCGAAACTAAAAATATATTTAAATACACGCATACCTTTAATAAGATGCAAAAGATTCTCACTAACAAGAAGATGTCAACTGCAGCGAGAAAAACAGTTTATAATGCTACGTAGAACCCGTGTTGTTTTATGCATGTGAAACATGGTCAGTAATAAGCAAGCAAGCTGTAAAACATTGACTCATGACAGAGATGCGGCTTCTTGGAATGCAAAGTATATCATAGGAGCACGGAAGCAGCCCTCGTCTAGACAGATGAAAGTCATTAACTTAGATCACTTAGATGCTCGCAGTTAATATTTATGGACATGTTGTGAAAACAAATCGACTAGAGAGCTTGGTAGCAACTGGAAAGATGGACAGAAAGAGAGCAAGAGGAAGGCAAAGAGATAAATACCTGTATGGCCTGGTCAAATGGATGGTGCAAGACAAAAACATTTAACGGATCGTGATTCTGGATATCAGGTGAAACAAAACACGTTAGCCTATGCTTACTGGCGCATGATGCTAAAGATGATGATCTGGTACCACAAATAAACATTTTGCAACAACAGGTCCAGAATTAAACAAACACATAAAATGATCTCTAAAGTACCACAAGATGATTATTCCAATCCAGAAATTGTATTCTGCACAATAAATGATAAAGTTTATCACACATCAGTTAAAGTATGCATAATCTTAAAAAGACATGTAACACAACAGAAGTTTTACTTTACAATTCTATCTTTTATGCCAATCATAGAAATTCATTAAAATAGAAAAAGTCACATAATTTGTAAGATTATAACTTTTGTACTGTCATAAGAAGTAACTGTTTATGATCATGTGTCATCGTGAGAGTTAAACAGATATTATTCATGTAGAGTTTCTTCAGGACTGCATATTAATAGCGAGGACACTCTCAATTAAATACACTGCCCACAACAGGTCCTCTGAATACTCTGTAGGTTTCAGCTAATCATCTAATCATTCTTCGCTTTAGGATTTTCTTCTTCTTCTTTGTTCAACGGCTATAAGCCCTCGGTGGAAAGTCCTGGCCTTTGTCTGCTTGGACTTTGGCTTTGTGCCTAGACATGTGTTTTGCGTGTTCATTATTTTATTGGCTTATTTGTGAGCAGTCGGTTGTTCCTTGCCACTCAGGCAGATGCATTTCGACTTCGAAGGAAGCTCCCAATTAACAGACTCTTACAACATGCTTACTGAAGTGGCAGTAGCTCTATTCTTGTTCTCCACACAATGGGTTGCCAGAATCCATATGCAGAGGGATTTTCAATTTTTGTGAAATCGGAAATAGTTTCTCAGGACATTTCATAGTTCAGTCACTAAAGCAGAAATAACGCTTTCCTGAATTCTATAATGAGCGTGAATATGTTATAGAAAAGGACATATTATGACAAGTGGTAAATTGATGCATAGATGAGCTTGATGTGGTCAAGGCCCTTTGGGACTAAGTGAACAGTATGGAAGCACAAGCAAATCCTCATGGACTGAAGAGAATGGTGCACTGTGGAGTGACTAGGGGATCTGGTCAACAATCAACAATCAGGGGAAAAGGTAAGGTGGACATACAATCAGACAGCTTCTAGAACCATCCAAGTGGAACTCTGTGCTGGCTGCGAAGCCCTTACAAAAATATCCTGAGTACTGTGCTGTCAATTCTTATACCAACTCAGCTCAAAATATCAAACTTGGTTTCACTAAATCACCAGCATTTTATGATTTTTACCACAAGAGGAAAACACGAAATCCTCTTATTCATATTCTTACTGAAACTGCTGTTCATCCTCACAAATTTTTGATAATAACACCATATGTTGTTGAGTCAACAGTTGCTGTTATGATCAGTTCCTTTCACCACTGTCTGAAAATAACACCATATGTTGTTGGGTCACCAGTTGCTGTTCTGATCAGTTCCCTTCATTCCCTCTGGTCAAATGCAACAGACCTAATTAATTGCATAAGAGGTCAGCCAAATTCTGTTTCTAGGTCCTTCTTGGCGTTTTCATCTCCTTCTGTCGACAATCCTTCAGTAAAACTACTAAAGGACCCTTCATGCCACTGGTGCATCCACCCTATAGTGTTAGGCCCATATTTTTAAAGACCAATCGGCATTTGATAAGTGATTTGCTTAAAAACATGCCAGCCACCTTTACTTTCCAGGGCATTACACCCACTTTAGGCTGGATTGACTGGGGAGCAAAGGTAAGTATAAAAAAAAAAAAAATCCACATCAATAAAGATTAGAACTTCAGACCTTCCAGCTGGCAGGCAAACCTCTAGATGAGATGCACTGAAAAGGTTCCCAAAACTGTGGTGATCAAGTTCAAATAATATTTCTGAAATGTCAGTACCAACCTTTCCCAAAGTTTTGACCCCTTTTAGAAGACACAAAAATGTAAGAATCCATGCCAGAAGGAGACTAAGCACCAAATGCCACCTGGGAGTTCCAATCTTGAAAATTCCTGGACTCAGTGCCAGCACATTATTTCTGTAAATATTTCAACAAAATACTTTCAGCAAAATATTTCAGACCAGTGCTGTCTGTGATTCAGTGTAACATCTGATTCAGTCAAGAAATTATTTCAATAAATGTTTCAGCAAAATAATGTCAGCAAATTCAGCAAATATTTCAAGTCACTACTACCAGTAATTCAGTGGATAATTTATAATTCAGTCAAGAACTAGGATTCTTAGGTGTACATCCCCCTTTTCTTGTACTTATCTTTTTTTGTTGTTGCTTTTTATATGTTATTCTCTTTTTGTTTTCTCATTCCTTCTGAAAGGACAATGTGTACTTTTACAGATTATAAGTAATTTAACTGTTTGTTCTTGATCTGATTCTGTAATGTTCTCTTCTCTTTTTTTTATAAACCTCTTTTATAATCACTTTTCAAAAGCCTAGTTTTCAGTCATTTTTGTTTTTTTTCTTTGAACATGTTTCTACATCAAACAAAAATTAAAGTTAACACATGATCAAGATGGATTTTATTTTATTTTAGCTTAGTTTGTTTAGAGGTGAAAAGCTTTGTTGCATTGTTGAGTAATACTTTGGCTATTTTTGCTCTCTTTCTCACTTCTGATTTACACTGGTCTTTGTTGTTGATTGTTGCAAGCATGATGTAAAATACTGACATGTTCAAGTGTTTTTTCATCAACTATTATTTTTAAAAGTGATTAGTACAGTTAATCATAACCTTTGTTTTCTTCAGATTTACATCTAAGCCATTTTAATTACCTACTTCTTGTGCTTGGTGTGCACAAGATCCTGCTCTGTTTCAGCCAATAAAACAATCATACACTCATGTGTATATATATACATATATATCCAGTTGGCCGTACACCTATTTGGGCAGTAATATAGATAAAGATGGAGGAGATGATAGAAATATTAAAATAAGAATACAAAAGGCAAGAGGGGCTTTCATAGCACTAGGGAATTTGTGGAGGTCAAAGGAAATTAAAAGAAATACTAAACTAAAATTTTTTAATTCTAATGTCAAATCAGTACTATTGTATGGGGCGGAAACATGGAGAACAACCAAGGCAATTACTAATAAATTACAGACATTAATTAACTGGTGCCTGCGCAGAATAGAGGGAATTAAATGGTATGATAGAATAACTAATGTAGAACTTTGGGAGAGAACTAAACAGGCTCCAGTGGACCAAGAGGTGAGGAAAAGATGTATTGGATACGACAAACACTGAGAAAACAGCAGAACAGCATAACTAGAATGTCTGCATTGGAACCCACAGGGGCATAGGAATAAAGGAAGGCCAAAAAACACATGGAGAAGAGAGCTGGATAATGAAGTTAGAAAGATGGGGAGGACATGGGGAGAGCTCCATGCAATGGCGAAGGATAGAACCACTTGGCGTGAACTGGTTGAGGGCCTATGCTCCATTGGGGGATAGAAAGGCAGAAAAAGAAGAAGATATCCAGTTGTTTATGAACGTTCTAACAAAATATAAAAGACATAACAGCTGAAGAGAGCTACCATGGTGTAGCGGCAAGATCCTCGCCTGCAGATCGGAAGGTCATGTGACAGAGCCAGACTTTTGTCAAAAATGACCTTGGCTCCCAGATCGACCCAGTCTTGAGTGGGTACGAGGTACAGTCCTGTTAAGTAAAGGTGGCCGGTGTGGTGTTGACCATATCACCGAGCCAGTGCTGACTGGTCTATAAAATATAGGTCTAGCTCTATATGCCCAATATGCTTTAAGGCGTGGAAAAAAGGATCCTTGACTTTTACACTTATTGTTACATGACAGCTGTACAGGACCAGTTACAGCAGACAAACAAAATGTGGTGTAGTGATTAGTCTTCAACAGCAGAATATGATGAGATTTTCCATCAATGGTGAACTCTGGTCTTCTTTCTAACTCTTTGATTTCATAGATAAAGTACAAACAGTTTCTAGCCACCATCCACAACCCTGGAGTTACTTCAGATAACTCCCTTCAAAGTCAGAGTGCATCTGCCTGAAAGGTTAAAAACCAGCAGTCTGCATAGAAATAAACCAGATCTGTAAAATGGATGCACACAAAATTAAAGTTCCTGAAAAAGACCAAAGTCCAGAAGTGGATAAACACACCAGAACTTTCTGTTGGAGTTTACAGAAAGTTTGCGTGAAGAAGAAGAAGAAAAAAAAAGACTCCAGAAAATGGTTTAAAACTAAGTACACCTTACTGTAAAAGACTTTAACAGTTGGACTCTCCTCAGAAAGTACCAAAATGAGATAAAGACTTAAAAAAAAAAAAAACAGTTTATAAAGCTGAAAATGATTTAAATGATAACATTCATGTAGAATATAATACAAATATATAAACAAACTCACTGGATTCAGGGAACTGGATGTCATGGACTGTCTTACATGGTGGGGGGGGGGGGGGGGGGAAGGGGGGAATCAGGAAGAGGAATCAAATAAAGACACAATTATTGAATACAGGTTAAAGGCTGAGTGTCTGGAAAAAAGAATGTTACACTTAAGCCTCGGCAATGGTCCTGAAATCGCATGCTCTCATCATCATCATGTAGCATGTCCTTTACAGAATGCCGCTCTCATCACAGTCCTCCTAAAACTTGGTCTCTTGCCAGCTCTCTTGCCTCATGTACCTTCATATTCAAGGAGTCACTTATATCTTGTGCACATCTTCCTTTTGACTTGCATAATAAGTTTCTTGGCATAATAATGTGGTAGTTTCCCCTTGCTGTCCATATTCTTGTGGCTTCAGACTATGTCCTCATCCTTCAACAACCTTTCAGATTGCTAGGGTAAGTAACTGCTCTGTTCTGGATGCTCCTGCTAATAGCCGACAGCACCCCAGAGGTGTTCACTTATTGCTAATGTTGGAAAACTTAACTCTTAACATGAGCTAGTTACACTCACCAACACCATGGCTTGGTCTTTTCATAGCACAGTATAACATCATCATCATCAGATGCCTTGCCGACTGGCATGGGCGATCATGCCTCTCCATAATCTGCGATCTGCTGCAGCATGTATCAGTTCATGTGCGACCACACCTCCATGCCATGCAACAAGACTGTCAAGCATCTTCTTTTGTTGTCTTCCTCTATCTCTCCTTCCACATATCTTTCCAGTGGTCACAACATGTTCTATTTTCCCTCTTCTCATAACATGGCCGAAAAATGATGACTGTCTCCTTCTGATGTCTGTGATAAGTTGTCTTCGGGCTCCCGCCTCTTTCAAAACATCTTGGTTGCTCTTTTTGGCTGTTCAAGGTATTCTAAGCATTCTTCTGTAAAACCACATATAACATAGTATCTACAAATATAAAAAGTTGCCAACAATAGCAACCAGGGCTTTTGTTTTCTGAAAGCATCAACATCTTTTTTTTTTTTTTAGGCACCAGTTTTCAGTGACACATAACAGACACTTTGTGGTGAGTGGCACCTTTTTTAAAGACATTTTTATGGTGAGTACCAGCACCTTTTCTTCAAGGCAAAAGAAAAGTTCTGACGACAACCATAACAACAACTAAACTCACATCCAATATTCCTCCGATGGGGATACCCGTCTTTTACCCGTCACTTTATAAAACATGGTGGTGTTCCACACACCCACAAAATGATTGTCTGAATTATAACAAGTTCCATTACTCATCTGAGTCCCATCCACACAGGCAACAATAGGCCATTTGAGACTGCAGTCTAGGAGAATAATAAAAATAAGATTAAAAATCATCACTGTCATTATAAACGAAAAAATATTTTGCGGCTTGTATTTCCCAGTGTAGGTTCCCGAGCTGGAATGTTTTTAAAACAAGAATAGACCAACTGCCTCCCCTCCCCGCCTCCCCAACGTGCATGTCGTAAGAGTCCACTAATTGGGAGTTTCCTTCAAAGTCGGAGTGCATCTGCCTGAGAAGCAAGGAACCAACAGTCTGCATTCAAATAAGTCAGATCTGTAAAATGGATGTGCAATCAGATCTGTAAAATGGATATGCATGCAACACCCTGGTTATGGAACAAGATTAAATTTCAGAGGTGGACCAACAATCAGAACTTTCTGCTGGAGTTTACAGCCGGTGAACGCTAAGATTCCCCAATATTAAAAGCATGAAAAGTATCTGTACCATGTATTCATTGATTTCAAAAAGGCCTTTGATGGAGTATGGCATTCAGCACTCTGGGTTACTTTGAAAAAGTACAATATAGGTAACTCAGGTTCTGGAACAAGACCAAAGTCCAGAGGTGGATGAACAACCATAACTTCTTTGTTTGCGCTCACTGGCTGTAAACTTTGGCTGAAAGTAATGGTTGTTTGTTTATCCATCTCTCGACCACAATCTTGAATTTCTGGTATCCCTGTGTGGTTTCTAGTGTTTTATTTTTGGAGAACCAAGAATTACCCCTTCTTCCCCAACAAGCATGTCGTAAGAGGCGACTAAATTATGGGTGTTTCCTTGAGTTGACTTTATTTAAGAACAAATATCACAGCACTCATAGCATTCCCATAAGTGCTTCATCCCTATCTTCAGCAGCCAGCACAGAATTCCATTACCAATGGTGCCAGTAGCAGTCTGATTATATGTCCATCTTGCCTTTCATCTCAGCATTGAGTCTCAGCTAGATCCCCTGGTCATCCCCCGCTGCATCACTCTCACCAGATATGATGATCCATTTGCTCCTCCTAATTGTACACATGTTTCCATAAGACTGACCCCATCTGCCTTATCATGCATCAGTTGTGCACAGCCAGCTAGTCTGTCTGCCTGTTCCTTTGCCCATACACCGGCATGATCAGGAGAAAAAGATCTAGACAATACTCCTCTCCTGTGACCTCTGAAGAAGCATGCCAGTCCTCACCTTCCTCAACAGGCTTTCTGAGTCAGTTACAATCATGATGTGCGTGTGTGTACGTGTGCATGTGCGCATGCGTGTATTGTGTTTTCTACAGCTGTAAACTCCAGCAGAAAGTTCAAGTTCTTCATCCACTCCTAGACTTTTGTCTCAATCCAGAACTTGAGTTTTGGAAATGCAATCTTTCAGAAACACTCTTGGTATAACATACAGAGACCACATCACAAATGATGATATTCGCCAGATAATTATCCAGCATAATGGTAACTACAAACCTCTTTTAACTAAAGTGGAAAGGCCACAAATGCAATGGTATACTTCTTTTTCTTTGTTCACCAATTGTAAGCTTCGGCAGAAAGTCCTGGTTGTTCATCCATTTGTACTTTGGCTTTGTTGCCAGGGCCTGAGTTTTGAGTGCATCCGTTTTACTGTGTGCTGGCTGCTCCTTGCGACTCAGGCGGATGTACTCCGACTTTGAAGGAAGTCCCCAATTAGTGGACTCCTACAACATGCTTGTTGGGGAAGCAGTGGGTCTATTCTTGTTTTCCCACAATGGGGCCCTGGAACCCAAAAGGGGGGGGGGGGGGATTTGGTATAGACTTGTAATAACATCTAACAACCTCTCTCACAAAAACAATACTGCAGGGTTCAGTAGAGGGGAAGAGGCAGATGAAGAAATACCTGGATACAGAACTTGACTGACTGGATAGGCTTTAGGCATGCAACCATAAAGTCCATCAAATCTGACCATCAGAGGTGGAGGGATCTAATCAGACAGTCAATAGCAACTGGTGACCTAACAATGTTCAGTGCTACAGGATGATGAACGTTAAGAAGAAGAAGAAGAAAAGTTATAAAACAAAGGAGATAAGGCTACATTAGGCACATCCTGAGACAAAGCAGGCACAGAATTACCAGAGGGCAATGACATGGGAAACAAATATACTAAGAAAAGAAGACATTAAAGAGAAAGCCTACAATAAATATTGATGAGAGAGGCCAAAGACCCATCTAAGATGCAAACAGCCGGGAATAGAGAGTGAGAAGCAACAAATTCATTATCTGTTTAAATCACCATTGATCACTGGCATCATGAAAGCTAATAGACTGAAATGGCTGGGGCATGTTGAGAGAATGTCAGATAACAGAGAAGTGAAAACTGTACACACAAGGGAGCTGAATGGTGGCAGACTACGAGGCAGATAAAGAAGACAGAGAGATAATGTCCAGTCAGACCTGCAAACACTTAGTGTTACCAACTGGAAAGAGAAGGTCAACCAAAGAGATGAATGGAGGTGTGTGATATCTGCAGCAATGAACCTCAAGAGCTCGGAATGCTGAAGAAGAAGAAGAAGAAGAAGAGGCCAAAGGTACTGGACTGGATTCCCTCTATGATATCAGAAAGATTGCACAGGACTGAACAGAATGGAGGAAGAGACTGCAAGCCCTATGTGACATATGACAGCACAACATGATGATGATGATGATAATGATGATAGAGATGATGACAGAGATGATGACAGACCTTCTGTGTTCCAGCCTGGGTTGTCACAGGAGTCCCAGGGCAGGCTGCTGGTGAATGAAGCAAACAGATAGAACTGTGCCCAGGCAATGATCATGTTGTAGTAGATGCTGATCAAAACTGAAGCTACAATCATGGCCACGCCCACTCCTGGCATACACAAAACGGGAGAGTAAGCAAACATGACAGTATTTTTATTAATAGTGAAATTAGTGAACATCTTGTTTGTGATTGTGGTGTTGTATACTCATTAACCGTGCCGATGAAGAGTCTCAAGCTGCAGCGCTCACTTGTCATTTGTGCGTATCTTCTTCATATTCAACGGCCGTGAACTAGAGCGGAAATTTCTGGTTGTTTGTCCACCTCTGGACTCTAGTCTTGTTCCAGAACCTGGGTGTTGTGTACACATCCACTTGACAGATCTGACTTATTTTTTTGCAAACTACTTCGTTCACTGTCTCTCGAGTAGATGCACTTCAACTTTGAAGGAAGCTGCAAGTCAGTCGACTCTTAGGACATGCATGTTGGGGTGGCAGTGGGTCTGTTCTTGATTTCCCCTCAAAGAGGCCTGAAACCCAAATGGAGACTATTTTTATAAGATAATGGGGAATGTACTGCTCTATTTTTAATGTGGTTGATCTTTTCTCATGAAAATTTTACAGCTTCACAGCAGTTCACTCACTTCAGCTCTTATATGACCTGCCCTCCCAGAACTACTACAATCTGACTGCATCCATTGAAATTGTCTGTACTGTATTATTTTCACACTACCATTGGATTTCATGTATAGTTGTTTGTGTTTGTTGTACTGTATATTCACATAATGTGTCGATGTAGGCTTTTTAGCCGCAACATTCACTTTCCATTTCATAAACAAGTATTGAAATGAGAACATACAAGAAGACCCTAAGGTCACGGCCAGGTTAACACCCTCTGATGCCCCTCCCCCATCCCAGAGTCATCTTAACAGCATTATTTGCCATGGGCAAACCAGTGTGCTGGGATCCCACTCACAGGAATGAAATGTGAATGGTCACTTGACACAGAGATTCGCAAGGGGCCCTATGCCCATGGGGGCCTGTGCGGGCCCCCATAGCTAGTGCCCAGCAGGCCCATGTGTTAGGACGGCAGTGATGCCCCTATAAATGTGCAATTTAAAATATAAACAATAATAAGCCATAAAATAAAATTCTATTTATAGAAATTAAACAAGATTAACAGTAAGATGGAAAATTATGTATATTTTTATAAGCTTTCACTTTATTGACATTTGAAATATTTTATTCAATTAAAAATTTTTTTAAAAATTGCAGTCTTTAATTAGAGCCTCAAAAAAATATTGTTGTAGATGGTATCAATAGCTTCTACTGTTATTTAAATAACTGTTATGTAAATAATCCATAATCTTATCATTAACCTCAACTTCTGTAATGTCAAATATTTCTTAATCTCTCTCAATAATTTCCATACCTTTGAATATGGGAGCAAAGTCCCAACATTTTGCAGGACCCCGGCTACAGAACTGACCAAGACTAACTTCCAGATAGAAGATGGGAATTCCCACCACAGCCAACATTAGGAAATAGGGAAGCAAGAATGCACCACCTCCATTCCTGAAAGTAGAATATCAAAAGATACAATGTTAAAGTAAAAAAAAAAAACAACAACTGAAGTGAAATGTCATAAAGGAATATTTTTAACTGGATTTTAGGCTCAGATTCTCTAATCCCTGGCTGGTGAACTGAATGCCTAGTCTTTGCTGATAATCATAATGAATGGTACATGCAAATTCTGAAATCGGAGCCATTCACTTCTAAAATTCTGTAACTGTCTTCTAAAGCAGGGTTCTTCAAGCCAGGGGTCGCGGCCCACTGGTGGGCTGCAGAAAATTGCAGATGGCTAGCACAACAATTCAGCTTAACTGTGTAAGGAGATAGGGTAGGTGGTGTTTCTCCTCCAGTCAGTAGAATTATTCCTTGTGTGGGTTCCGGGGACACTTTGTGGGGAAAATAAGAACAGACTTGCCGCCTATCCGAAAGCATGTCGTAAGAGTTGACAAAGTGGGAGCTTCCTCTCAAGTCAGGATGCATCTGCCTGAGAGGCGAGGAAGGAACAATCTGCATACATATGAGTCAGATCTGTAAAACTTGGGTTCTGGAACAGGTCTATCGTCCAGAAGTGGACGAATAACCAGAACTTTCTGCCAGAGTGTACAGCCGGTGAAAACGAAGAAGAAGAAGAGTGGGATTAACACCTCAGTGACTTCCTGTTTGTGTGAAAAGACTTTCTCAAGTCTGTGAATAACGAAAAACCAAGTAGAGAAATCAATGGATGTTATTGTAGCACTTTGTCTAACAGAAACAACACTCCAGCCATATACACCATGTTGTATAACATATAAGCAGCATTTTCTGAAAATTTTAATTTTGTGACATCGGATTTAACAAATACACAACTATCTTCATTTTTGTTTGTTTCATGTATAGCTAGCTGTCAGGTGGGCCATCCATGACACAACTTTCTTCATTTTTGTTTGTTTTGTGTATAGCTAGCTGTCAGGTGGGCCATACATGACACAACTTTCTTCATTTTTGTTTGTTTCATGTATAGCTAGCTGTCAGGTGGGCCATCCATGACACAACTGACCATGCCGGGGTGTGCTGCAGGTGTAACAAGGCTGAGGAACACTGTTTTTAAAGTACAGCTTTCCAAACTTTTCATTTTAGTGACACACTTTTCACATAAAAATAATTTTCTTCTTCTTTTCTTTACTCCTAGAATGACTCACAGCGTCAGGACAGGAAGAGATATCTGAAACTGGCCTTTCTGTGTGCTTTGTATAAAGTACTTTTTAGTGTTTCTGACATTTCTGCGGTCTATATTCTGTGTGGTTGACTTCTGGATCTGTTATTGCAAGCTGTTTGTTCTAATAATATCAGATTGTCACACAATCATAAGAAGTTAGGTTCTCTCAGCTGACCTGCAAGTTAATGACTTTCTCATTATGTCTGTCAACTCTCAGTGGAACATAGGCTTATATCAACTTTCTCACAACTGATATGATATGTTAGTCAAAGTGTTCTATGGGATGAGGTAGCTAGTCCCATGCCAACCCTCCATAGCTGCCTCTTATGACATGAATGACTAAATACAGTGTTATGTTTTTCCCCCAGCGGGTCTCAGTGGTGAAGTTGTTAACCCGGAGCAATGAAGTTGATCCTCTGGACTTTAAACTTTGACTTTAAAACTTTCTTCCCTCGTGGGTTCAGGAACACATATGTGAGATTAGTAAATGCTTTGCACAAATAAATTGGGAGCAAAGCAAAAAAAAAAAAACATAAAAAACCCAATAGAGAATGAGCTTAATACAAACAGCCAGAAAGATGGAACAAGATACAAACAAAATCACAAAATCGGACGGATGCCAGTCTTACAGGTCATTAAAAAAACAACAAATGAAGTGGTACTATCTACCACAGCGAGCCACACTGTAACATTGCAATGGTATTAAAGTGAACAGAAGACCTTAGATAATATTGAGTGATGGCATTAAGAACAGCCTTACAGAAATGAATATCAATCTTAACAGTGCTCTTGACAAAGCTCATCAACGAACGTTACATCTCGCCCTGACACTTCACTGAGGTACAAGGTGAAAGAAAAGAAGAAGAAGAAGAAGCAGAAGCCAGAAAGACAGAAAGAATCAGACAAATAACATACATGAAGGAAGGAAAAGGGAGAGAGGCAGGCAGGCAGACTGACAGATAGCCAGAGACAGAAGGATAAAGACAAGAAAGATAGAGACAGAGAGAAATGAGACAGAGAGAGACATAAAGAAAGACAGAGAGACAGAGACAGAGAGAGATATAGAGACAGAGAGAGACAGAAAGAGAGATAGAGAAGAAAGACAGAGAGAGATAGAGACAGAGAGAAACAGAGACAGAGAGAGAGACAGCGAGAGAAAGAGACAAGGAGACAGAGACAGAGAGACATAGACGAGGAAAGAGAGAGACAGAGAGAGATAGAGAAGAGAGAGATAGAGAGAGATAGAGACAAAGAGACAGAGAGAGATAGAGTGTCGGAGAGAGACAGAGACAAAGAGAGACAGAGAGAGAGAGACAGAGAGAGATAGAGAGAGAGAAACAGAGAGAGAAACAGAGAGAGATAGAGAGAGAGAGAAACAGAGCAAGACAGAGACAGACAGAGAGACAGAGACAGACAGAGACAGAGAGAGAGACTGAGACAGAGAGAGACAGAGACAGAGAAGAGAGAGAGACAGAGAGAGAGAGCAAGACAGAGAGAGACAGAGACAGACAGAGACAGTGAGAGAAAGAGACAGAGACTGAGAGAGACAGAGAGAGACAGAGACTGATAGAGACAGAGACAGGGACCGAGACAGAGAGAGACAGAGACAGAGACAGAGAGAGACAGAGAGAGAAGAGAGAGAGACAGACAGAGAAACAGAGAGAGACAGAGAGAGACAGAGAGAGACAGAAAGAGAGAGACAGACAGAGAGAGACAGAGACAGTGAGAGAAAGAGACAGAGAGAGACAGAAACAGAGAGAAAGAGAGACTGAGACAGAGAGAGACAGAGACAGAGAGAGAGACAGAGTGAGACAGAGACAGAGAGACAGCAACCGAGAAGAGAGAGACAGAGACAGAGAGAGAGCAAGACAGAGCAACAGACAGAGACAGAGAGGGACAAAGACAGAGAGAGACAGAGAGAGAGAGAGAGACAGAGACAGTGAGAGAAGAGACTGAGAGAGACAGAGACTGAGAGAGACAGAGAGACAGAGACAGAAAGTGACCGAGACAGAGAAAGAGACGGAGAGAGACAGAGAGAGAGACAGACAGAAAAAGAGAAGAGAAGAGCGAGGCAGAGAGAGACAGAGAGAGAGACAGAGAGACTAAGAGAGACAGAGACAGAGAGAGACAGAGAGACATAGACAGAGAGAGACCGAGACAGAGATAGAAAGAGACAGAGACGGAGAGAGACAGAGACAGAGACAGACAGACAGAGAGAGAAGAGAGAGACACAGAGAGACAGAGAGAGACATAGAGAGACACAGAGAGACAGAAAGACAGATATAGAGACAGAGAGAGACAGAGAGAGGCAGAGAAAGGCAGAGAGAGACAAAGATAGACAGAGACAGACAGAGACAGATAGAGAGGCAGAGAGAGACAGAGAGGGACAAAGACAGAGACAGAGAGAGAGAAGAGACAGTGAGAGACAGAGACAGAGACTGAGAGAGACAGAGAGAGACAGAGACTGATAGAGACAGAGACAGGGACCGAGACAGAGAGAGACAGAAAGAGACAGAGACAGAAAGAGACAGAGGCAGAGAGAGACAGACAGAGAGAGAAGAGAGAGAGAGACAGACAGAGAAACAGAGAGAGACATAGAGAGACAGAGAGAGACAGAAGACAGAGACAGAAAGACAGAAACAGACAGAGAGAGAGACAAAGACAAAAGAGAGAAAAAGAAAAGAGACAGACAGAAAGAGAAAAAGAAAGAGAGACAGACTGAGACAGAGAGAGACAGAGACAGAGAGAGAACAGAAAAAAGAAGAAAAAAGAACAGAGAGACAGCAAAAAAGAAGAGAAAGAAGAGACAGAGAGAGAGAGCAAGACAGAGCAACAGAGAAGAGACAGAGAGGGAAAAAAACAGAGAGAGAAAGAGAGAGAGACAGTGAGAGACAGAAGAAACTGAAAGAGAAGAGACTGAGAGAGAAAGAAGAAAGAGAGAGAAGAGACAGAAGAGACAGAGAAGAGAGAGAAAGACAAAGAGAGAGAAAGAGAGACAGAGAACAGAGAAAAGACCGAGACAGAAAGAGACAAAGACAGAGAGAAAAGAAGAGACAGAAAGAAGAGACAAAAAAGAGAAGAGAGAGAAAGAAAGAGAGAGACACTGAGAGAGAAAAAAAAAGACATAGAGAGACAGAAAGAAATAGAGACAGAGAGAGAGAAAAGAGAGAGAGACAGAGAGAGGAAGAGAGAAAAAAGAGAGAGACAAAGATAAACAGAGAAAGACAGAGAAAGACAGAGAGGAAGAAAAGAGAGAGAAAGAGATAGAGAAGAGAGAGAGACAAAGAGAGAGACACAGAAAGAAAGAGACAGAAAAAGAGAGCGAAGAGAGAAAGACAGAGAGAAAAAGAAAAAGAGACAGAGAGAGAAAGAGCGAAAAAGAAGAGATATAAGAGAGAAGACAGAGAGAAAGGCAGAGATAAGATAGAAGAGAGAAAGAGATAGAAAGAGACAGAAGAGAGGAAGACAGAGATAGAGATAGAGAGAGAAAAAGAGAGAGAGAGAAGAGAGAGAAAGAAAAAAAAGAAGAAGAAGAAAAAAAAGAGAGAGAAAAGAGAACAGAAGAGAAAGAAGAAAGAAAAAAAAAAGAAGAAAAGAAGAGCGAAAAAAAAGAGAGAAAGAGAGAGAGAAGAGAAGACTAAGAAGAAAGAGGAAAAAGAGAGAGAAAGAGAGACAAGAAAGAGAGAGAAAAAGAAGAAAGAAATAGAAAGAAGAAAGAGAAGAAAGAAGAAGAGAAGAGAAAGAAACAGAAAGAAGAAAAGAAGAAAAGAGAAGAAAACAGAGAAACAGAGAGAAAGAAGAAGAAGAAAGAAAGAAAAGAAAGAAGAAAGACAGATAGAAGAGAAAAAAAAAAAGAGAAAGAGCGAAAAAGAAAAAGAAAGAAGAGAGAAAAAAGAAGAAGAAGAACAGACAGAGAAAGAGAAGAGAGGAAAGAAGAGAGAAAAAAGAGGGAAGAGAAAGAAAGAGAAAAAAAAAAGAGAGAAAAAGACAGTGAGAAGAAGAAGAAAGAGAAAGAGAGAAGACAGAGAGAGAGAAAAGACTGATAAAGAAAAAGAAAGGGACCGAGACAGAAAAAGACAGAAAGAGACAGAGACAAAAAGAGACAGAGGAAAGAAAAAAGAAGACAGAAAGAAAGAAGAAGAGAGAAAGAAAGACAGAGAAACAGAGAGAAAGAAAATAGAGAGAAAAAGAGAGAAAGAAGACAGAGAAAAAGAAAGAAAAAGAAAGAAAGAGAGAGAGAAAAAGACAGTGAGAGAAAATACAGAGAAAAGACAGAGAAAAAAGAAAGAGAGAGAAACTGAGAAAGAGAGAGACAAAAGACAGAGAGAAGACAGAGCGAGAAAGAGACAGAGAGACAGCAACCGAAAAGAGAGAGACAGAAAAAGAAGAAAAAGAGAAAAAAAAGAAAGAGCAACAGACAGAGACAGAGAGGGACAAAGACAGAGAGAGACAGAGAGAGAGACAGTGAGAGACAGAGACTGAAAGAGACAGAGACTGAGAGAGACAGAGACAGAGAGAGAGACAGAGAGACAGAGACAGAGAGAGACAGACAAAGAGAGAGATAGAGAGACAGAGACAGAGAGAGACCGAGACAGAGACAGAAAGAGACAGAGACAGAGAGAGACAGAGACAGAGAGAGACAGCCATAGAGAGAGAGAAAGAGAGAGACACTGAGAGACAGAGAGAGACATAGAGAGACAGAAAGACATAGAGACAGAGAGAGAGACAGAGAGAGAGACAGAGAGAGGCAGAGAGAGGCAGAGAGAGACAAAGATAGAGACAGACAGAGACAGACAGAGAGGCAGAGAGAGACAGAGATAGAGACAGAGAGAGACACAGAGAGACAGAGACAGACAAAGAGAGGCAGAGACAGACAGAGAGAAACAGAGATAGAGACAGAGAGAGACAGAGCGAGAGACAGAGATATACAGAGACAGACAGAGAGAGGCAGAGATAGAGATAGAGAGAGACAGAGATAGACAGAGACAGAGAGAGGCAGACAGAGATAGAGATAGAGAGAGACAGAGAGAGACAGACAGACAGAGAGAGGCAGAGAGAGACAGAGACAGACAGAGAGACAGACAGAGAGAGGCAGAGAGAGACTGAGATAGAGACAGAGACAGACAGAGAGAGGCAGAGAGATACAGAGAGATACAGAGAGATACAGAGAGAGAGACAGACAGAGAGAGGCAGAGAAAGACAAAGACAGACAGAGAGAGGCAGAGACAGACAGAGATAGAGACAGAGAGAGACAGACAGAGAGAGATGAGACAGAGACAGACAGATAGAGATGGTGACAGAGAGAGACAGAGAGAGATAGAGACAGATAGAGACAGAGAGAGACAGAGAGAGATAGAGACAGAGAGAGACAGAGAGAGATGAGACAGAGAGAGACAGAGAGAGATAGAGACAGATAGAGACAGAGAGAGATAGAGACAGAGAGAGACACACAGAGAGAGATGTACCTGTAACAAAGATATGGGAATCTCCAGATATTGACAGGTCCAACAGCATATCCAAGCATGGAGAGCACAAAGTCCAGCTTGCCACTCCAGTTGCCTCGTTCCTTGTTCTCATCTCCACTGTAGGATAACCTCTGAGTCAACGTGTACAAAGAGGACCCCTCTGACTGCTACACCATCAGTGGAACCAGGAGCAGGTAGGACACAAATGTCAATTATGAACACAATGAATCAACAGTAAACATATTATATTAAGCTTTTTCTTTGTTTTTGTTTGTTTATTACAAAAGCTAAAAACCAGACATAAAGTATTTTTCACAATAGAAGAACCCTTTTATTTTTTTTAACAAGAATAGATATTTACATAAACCTGAAGCTATCTGTGAATAACATGTAAAAAAATAAGCATGCTAAACAGGCATTAAAAAAAAAAACAAACAACAAAAAAGGACATGGCTGTAAACCTGCGTCTGCCTTGAAAAAAATCTAGAGAATTGAAAATGAAAATTATGAACACAATGAATCAACAGTAAACATATTATATTTAGCCTTTTTCTTTGTTTTTATTTGTTCGTTACAAAAACTAAAAACCAGACATAAAATATTTTTCAGAATAGATTTCGTGTGTCATTTACAAGAATTCATTTAATTGCTTTATTTTAATTAATTGTTACCATAGTTACAATAATAAGTACAGTACTGCTAAATGATTTCATAGAACATCAAAGAACCAGATGGTCTGGTCGTCTGGTCACAATGGAACAAAATCAGTAAGCAGCTGGAGCATACTACATGAGAACAGAAGGCTAATCAGCAAGAGGTCGACCAAGAAAGTCATGGGTAGAGGGAGTAAAAGAGACACAACAGAAACACAATATGAAATTAAGCTCAGTTAGCAAAAGACAGAAAACAACAACATCACACTCCTCTCTGTAACGCTTTATGACATAAGCAGTAGGAAACAATCAGTGAGAAGATGTTTCTGAGGTAGGCACCTGAGGAAATACAGTGAAATATGCCAGGCAACAAACCACACAATCTATTGTTTATGTTTTCTTTGTTCAGATAAACAACACATTTTTAAAATCTTGATTTTGCTAATCTAGTTGACAAAAGCGGAGTGCCATGATGCTGCGGATCCATCTACAGATTCAGAAAGTCATGGGTTCCAATTTGAACCGGTTCTGCACCACCTGGTGGTGAACTGATATATGACAAGCTGAATATTGTGAGGGCCCTTTGGGAGTGAATGAATAGTGCCGAGGAACAGATAGATCATTACGGTCTGAGGATAATGGCACTACGAGGAGTTACAAGGGGATCTGGCAGACATTCGACACTCAGACTGCTACTGGTACCATCAGAATTTTAACTCTTCACTTGCAGCCGAAGATGGGGACAGAGCGCTTATGGGAGTGTCCCAAGTGCTGTGATGTCGATTCTTAATTCAACATGTGAACCGAAAGAGACTTTAAAAAAAAAATGATATTGGCTTTCAGGTTAACCCAGCCTTAAATAGGTACCAGGTAAAGTGCTGGGAAGTAAAGGCGATCAGTGTGATGCTGACCACATCACCCAAGTGCCGATTGGTCTATAAAATATAGGCCTTATGCCAAAATTGCCTGCTGGCGTGGAAAAGGGTCCTTGTAAGTGGAAAAAAAAAAAAAAACAAATAGCCCGGAAGAAAATTTGATAAACTAACAAATTATAACAAGCAAAAATAACGAGAATGCAATCTTTACCGTAGTGTCCAGAGACCGTGAAATGCTTTGTGGGGTTTTTCCGTCCAGCCAGTCTGAAACAAGCTCATTCTCACTGATAGTATATGCCAGGGAAGAATTACTGAAAGCCACAGAACCTTCACTGGCACTGTACTCATCCATGTCCAACATCCACCACCACACCACATTTATGCGGAGCTATCCTCTGTGCATTATCCTTTACGACGCTTCATGGCGAACGTGCTTGTACCTCAAAGAATGTCATCTAAATGTGGTTCTGAAAAATTTGTAAGAAGAAACAATAATAGTAATATAAAAAAAAATGTTCCTAATGTCTATATGTACCACCTTTTTTTTATGGCCGTGTAGACAGGGGGTTGTGAGCCGGAGGATTTAGGGTTGCATGGCTAGTGCTGTCACCATGGACTGTACAGTTAGGATGTTTAATTCTGCCCCAGACAGAAAAACTACATGACCTTACCAGGGGTCAAACCGGGTCTTCCGCTTGAGATATCAACGTTGTAACCCCTCGGTCAGCTGCTCCTCGATAGTTATAAAAAATAATAATAACAGTAATAATAATAATCCACACACTAAGGTTAAAGCTAAAGAAAGTAAAAAGGGCTCCAATTAATACCAAGTTAGATTTGGCAATGCTTGAATGAAATTATCCCTAGTGTGGGTTCTGGGGGGGGGGGTGTGCAGGATTAGACCCACTGCCTCCTCAACAAGCATGTCATAGAAGCTGACTAACTTAGGAGAGGGAGGGGCATCCTTTGAAGTCGGAGTACATCTGCCTGAGAGGCAAGGAACCAAGAGTCTGCATACAAATTTGCTAGATGTGTAAAATGGTTGTGCATGCCACACTTAGGTTCTGGAACAAGACTAAAGTCTGGAGGTGGACGAACACCCAGAGCTTTCCACCGGTGTCTACACGCCACACTTAGGTTCTGGAACAAGACTAAAGTCTAGAGGTGGACGAACACCCAGAGCTTTCCACCGGTGTCTACACGCCACACTTAGGTTCTGGAACAATACTAAAGTCTAGAGGTTGACGAACACCCAGAGCTTTCCACCGGTGTTTACAGCTGATGAATGTGAAGAAGAAGAACAATCAAACTGAGAAATGAGTGAGAGATACACCATCACCGTATGAAATAGATACGGTATTAAAAATACCGGCAGTATAGCTGAACAATGGCACATGCTAAAGCAGTTAATGCAATAGACAACAAATAATACCAGAAGAAAAGAAAACAGCAAAGAAGAAATTGATGAGACAGGAAATTTTACATCTGATGGAAATTAGAAGAGAAATTAAACAAACAAGATGAGTGTGACAGAATTCATAGAGGAATAGTACATACATATAAAGAAGTTTGGTTACATCATCAATGCAAAGAAATTGAAGAACAAAGCAAATAACATAAAAGACATGTATACAAGTAACTAAAAGACGGACAGAGTATATAAAAGAGCTATATGAAGGAGAACAGCAGACCAAATATAGAGACATTCGCACTGTGAAGACCGCAAATATGAAAGCAGAAGCAAAAGATGTTACACACATGAAGAAATGTAAATATCCTAGACAACAAGATTAAAGAATTAAAGGCTGCGAGAGAACTGGATTTAGAAGTGTTGACAAAATTGTTGAATTATATTTATAACAGTGGACACATACCTGATGATCTTTAGAAATCTCTCTTCATACATTTACCGAAATTAAAGTGCAGTGTGTTATTGACTACATCGGACAATTAGTTAAATGAGTCCTTTAACGAAAATATTAATCATAATTTTAATGAGAAGAATAGAAGAATGTAAGAATTAAACCAGAAAGAGGAGAGAAACAGTATAGTTTTATTGTAGGTAAGGGTGCAAAGAACGCCACATTTATCTTGAGGGCACTTGTAGAAAGAATAGTTTCACAAAAACAGACTTGGAGTGGGAAGGAAATTC
>CAJHNH020000578.1:92500-150000 GCA_905116865.2 Candidula unifasciata
GGGACCTCTTCACGGTGATCCTCATCTGCATCGTGGCACTTTGCGTCATCGGGTGTTTATCGCTTGTGTGATGTCCTGGTAGGGTGAAAATCTTCTACCACCACCACCACCACCACCACCACCACCACCACCACCACCACCACCACACCACCACCACCACCACCACCACCACCACCACCACCACCACCACACCACCACCACCACCACCACCACCACCACCACCACCACCACCACCACCACCACCACCACCACCACCACCACCACCACCACCACCACCACCACCACCACCACCACCACCACCACCACCACCACCACCACCACCACCACCACCACCACCACCACCACCACCACCACCACCACCACCACCACCACCACCACCACCACCACCACCACCACCACCACCACCACCACCACCACCACCACCACCACCACCACCACCACCACCACCACACCACCACCACCACCACCACCACCACCACCACCACCACCACCACACCACCACCACCACCACCACCACCACCACCACCACCACCACCACCACCACCACCACCACCACCACCACCACCACCACCACCACCACCACCACCACCACCACCACCACCACCACCACCACCACCACCACCACCACCACCACCACCACCACCACCACACCACCACCACCACCACCACCACCACCACCACCACCACCACCACCACCACCACCACCACCACCACCACCACCACCACCACCACCACCACCACCACCACCACCACCACCACCACCACCACCACCACCACCACCACCACCACCACCACCACCACCACCACCACCACCACCACCACCACCACCACCACCACCACCACCACCACCACCACCACCACCACCACCACCACCACCACCACCACCACCACCACCACCACCACCACCACCAAGAAAGAAACAGGGGCTTTTGAGCTGAAATGCTAAAGAAACATTATCCATCGCTTCTTCAAAACACTTGTTTAACAAAATAAATTATTTCCGTTGATAACACCATTCAATTTTAGAACAAAGAATTACTCCAACAGACGACAGCCATTCAACTGCATACTGCTCTATGATTGCCCGTAAAGTACATTTTTTATGACGTCATGCACTTCGGTTTCTTCTTCTTCAGGTTTGTTCTACAAAGTGTAGTGAGACTTTTCAAACACCCTATATAATTAATATTTTCACATACAGAGTCTATCGCAGAAAACTTCGTCAAAAGACTTTTGACTACTGGGAACACCAGTGACGCCATCGTGTTGAGGTAACCGACCCGTCAGAGATAAGATTCACTTATATAGGGTGACCTCTGGTGACCAGGACCTGGCAGATAACCTAATCTATCATGCAGCAGTGACTCAAGCCTTCTTGATCACAATAACTTCATCACTAAGTGCTTTGCCGACTGGCGTGGGCAACCATACTGCGCAACTTCATTTCCCCAGAATATCCGGGGTAATGCTGACCACATCACTCGTCGAATGGTCTAAATTAAAATAAAGTATCTGCACTGCAATGCTGTCTCTAGTATGAACTTCAATGTCTTTTGTAATGCACTTAGCGGCCCGTAAAGTTTGGCTTTCACCGGTGTCTCTCTTGGCCAGAAGTTTAGCCTGGAAATGTTGAATCTGGGACAGTCTTGGAGGATGTGATCTATTGTCTCAGGTGCTAGTCCACATGGCTGATTCACTCATCTAAAATGTTGTGTTTGGGACAGTCTTGGAGGATGTGATCTATTGTCTCAGGTACTAGTCCATATGTACACATGGCTGATTTACTCATCTAAAATGCTGTGTTTGGCACAGTCTTGGAGGATGTGATCTATTGTCTCAGGTGCAAGTCCACATGGCTGATTTACTCATCTAAAATGTTGTGTTTGGGACAGTCTTGGAGGATGTGATCTATCGTCTCAGGTACTAGTCCATATGTGCACATGGCTGATTTACTCATCTAAAATGCTGTGTTTGGGACAGTCTTGGAGGATGTGATCTATTGTCTGAGGTGCAAGTCCACATGTACACATGGCTGATTTACTAATCTAAAATGTTGTGTACATGTGGCTGCGAAGTCGACTGTATGATGTTCAAAAGGCGTATTCTAATGACTTGCTCTGATCTATCCATAATTTGGTAATCGTTCTGTGCCAGTTTTTGTGGTTTTCTGATTATTTGATTATACTCTTCTTCTATTGAAAGAAGACTGGTATGTCAGACTAATCTCAAGTTACACCTTTATCAGCTAATTTATCAGCTCTTTAATTTCCAGGAACTCCACAGTGAGATGTTATCCACTGTATAGTTTACCTTACACCGGTTGGTTAGTTCAGAGAGTAGTGTCCGTATATTACGTACTTATTCTTTCTTACCATGTGAAGGTTAATCTTCATTTTGATAAAGCTAGTCTTGATGCCGTCGTTGATTCCTTTGTATAGTCCCCTCCTTATTCTATAATTATAAACACATATTTCTTCAACAGAGGTTCTTCTGTGATATCTGGTACCAGGGTAATCTCTTCAGATGACCAAACACATTTCATCTGCTGCTCTTCAATAGAGTGTGTGATTGTCTCCAGTTACAGTATCTGTCCAATGTCTTCATTTTTAATCCAACATGCCCTTGTCGGCGTCTATGGCTTTGCAATTCCGAAGTACCCGATTCGATCCCAGCTGCAACAGATGTGACAGCAGACGGCTTTGCTTTGATTTGGATACAGGGTTGAGAGTCAACAGTTGAAGACGCAATGGCAAAATACTGAAGTAAAGTTGCCTATGAATACCTAGGACGGCCAGAGTAGCTAACAACGACTTTGTGAAAGAAGCTAATGAAAGTAGATCTCTATATACACTAATAAGAAGGAGAAAAACACTGTTCTCTGGCCACGTAATGAGAAGAGAGGCATTGGGAAACATCGTTACAACTGGAAAGATCAGCTGAAAGAAGTGTAGAGACAGACCAAAAAAGATGATGCTGGATGGATGATATGGCATGGAAGGATTTCATCAAGAAAGCTGTTTCAGGCAACCAGGGATCGTAGATCTGTGGAGAAGCATGAGCATCGATGTATTTTGAGGACTGTGTAAAGATCGACATCTGCGCAGAGTTCCAACTGCGATGGCACCAGTAACAGTCTGACTGTATACCCGGGTCGGCCCCCCCCCTCAGTGTTGGGCATCAGTCAGATCCCCTGTGCACCCATAGCAGCATCATTCAGCTCGTATGTATACTCAGTGATTCAATGAGTATGATCCGGCCGGCTCAGGCAGGTTCGGTGCGAAGACAATGGCTTAAATCCACTGTGCGTAGAGTCACCTTTATTTTTGTTCCCGGAAACGCAGGCGTCGATGGAAATGAAAGAGCTGATAGGCTGGCTGGATCCGCTATCACTACCAACGGTCAGCCTATGGATCATGCTGATATTATTAATGCCCTCAGAGAAATGGGAAGGATAGAGGACTTTAGGGGCAGTAAATCCACATCACTCGCCAGAATGGCAGACTTGGGAATTAAGATCGGCATAGTAAAAAACGAGACACACACTAGACACACCAGAAGACTTGTTAATCAACACACAACTGGTACTATTAGCCATCTGACGTTGGGGTTCATACTGAGGAGAGGATCTGAGCACCTATGGACATGTCCGGTGTGCAATAATGATAACCCAACTAACTAACTAACTAACAAACTAACAATTCAGCTCGTACCATGATGACATTCTTGCGTCGTCACATTGTTTACTGGCTGCCAAAGAGCCCTTACAAAATCTAGCTTAGCAATGATCAGTCAGTTCAACAAGTGGTGCAGAACAGCCAGTCAGTCTGTTCGTTTCGTAAGCACTGAGTGAAGAATCAAAAACAGATAAAAAAATCTGTGTAATTTTGATAAAGTTTGCGTTAAAATTTGGCTCCGACAGAGAGGCAAAAATTTGTGTTCGAAATCTCAAGTGTTTACAATCATCCCCCTTCACCCCCCCGTTACTGGAACTATATGCACGGAAATCCTGTGAAAATGACTACATAAAAAGTGTGTATGAATGTGTGTGTGTGTGTGTGTGGGGGGGGGGGGGGCGTGTTATTCAGTCTAAACCGAGTTAATACTAAATAACTGCGTAGTCACTAGCTTTATCCAGATCAACACGTTCTCAATGCATTCCACGAAGGCGCGCGTAGTTAGCTTTCAACATAATACAAAGCACACACTCAACGGCTGAATTGCGCCCGTGTTAACAGTCAAATTACAATTTTACGGCATCATAAATTCCGCCAATTCTTCTTTGAATTGTTTACAAAAGAGATGGGTTCATAAATTTTAAATGTAAATCACGGGATAAAGAACTTCATAACACAACATCTGGGTTACATTAAAACAGACACAACCATCCTAAACAACGTTAAAGAGGGACAAACAGAAGGCGCGCGATAGCAGTGGAAGAGTAACAACAAACAAATGGACAAACAGAAGGCGCGCGATAGCAGTGGAAGAGTAACAACAAACAAATGGACAAACAGAAGGCGCGCGATAGCAGTGGAAGAGTAACAACAAACAAATGGACAAACAGAAGGCGCGCGATAGCAGTGGAAGAGTAACAACAAAAACAAATGGACAAACAGAAGGCGCGCGATAGCAGTGGAAGAGTAACAACAAACAAATGGACAAACAGAAGGCGCGCGATAGCAGTGGAAGAGTAACAACAAACAAATGGACAAACAGAAGGCACGCGATAGCAGTGGAAGAGTAACAACAAACAAATGGACAAACAGAAGGCGCGCGATAGCAGTGGAAGAGTAACAACAAACAAATGGACAAACAGAAGGCGCGCGATAGCAGTGGAAGAGTAACAACAAACAAATGGACAAACAGAAGGCGCGCGATAGCAGTGGAAGAGTAACAACAAACAAATGGACAAACAGAAGGCGCGCGATAGCAGTGGAAGAGTAACAACAAACAAATGGACAAACAGAAGGCGCGCGATAGCAGTGGAAGAGTAACAACAAACAAATGGACAAACAGAAGGCAGAACAACCAGACAAGAGACAAAAAAAGAGACACTGAGCGCTGGGCCAACCTTCATTATGGAGACGGCAACTGATTAACAGAACATCTAGGTTTTTCGTCTTCTCTTGATTTCAACTTTTTAAAGAGATGAGAAGATAGACACGGAATGAAACTACCTTAACATCGACACTGAATGACAACTACCTTCACATCGACACTGAATGACAACTACCTTCACATCGACACGGAATGGCAACTATCTTTACATCGACACGGAATGACAACTACCTTCACATCGACACGGAATGGCAACTATCTTTACATCGACACGGAATGACAACTACCTTCACATCGACACGGAATGGCAACTACCTTCACATCGACACGGAATGACAACTACCTTCACATCGACACGGAATGGCAACTACCTTAACATCGACACTGAATGACAACTACCTTCACATCGACACGGAATGACAACTACCTTCACATCGACACGGAATGGCAACTACCTTCACATCGACACGGAATGACAACTACCTTCACATCGAGAAGGAATGACAACTACCTTCACATCGAAACGGAATGACAACTACCTTCACATCGACACGGAATGACAACTACCTTCACATTGACACGGAATGACAACTACCTTCACATCGACACGGAATGACAACTACCTTCACATCGACACGGAATGACAACTACCTTCACATCGACACGGAATGACAACTACCTTCACATCGAGAAGGAATGACAACTACCTTCACATCGAAACGGAATGACAACTACCTTCACATCGACACGGAATGACAACTACCTTCACATTGACACGGAATGACAACTACCTTCACATCGACACGGAATGACAACTACCTTCACATCGACACGGAATGACAACTACCTTCACATCGACACGGAATGACAACTACCTTCACATCGACACGGAATGACAACTACCTTCACATCGACACGGAATGACAACTACCTTCACATCGACACGGAATGACAACTACCTTCACATCGAGAAGGAATGACAACTACCTTCACATCGACACGGAACGACAAATACCTTTACATCGACACGGAATGACAACTACCTTCACATCGACACGGAATGACAACTACCTTCACATCGACACGGAATGACAACTACCTTCACATCGACACGGAACGACACTGTATATATAATGTACACTGTTACACAGTCCAGGTTTTGTGTGTGTTTTGTTTCTTTTTTTTTCGTTGGGTTAAAAAAAAAAAAAGGAAAAGAGCGAGGCGAATTAAAAATGAAGGAGAGTGTTTCAGAGAAGACGTAGAGGAAGAGGCAAAACGCTGCCGGAAACAACAAAGGTTAGAAAAGCACAATCTAAGTAGTTTTGATGTCAGTTGATCTATTTGGAGCCGGAAATAAAATAAGAGAAGAAGAAGAAGAAGAAGAAGAAGAAGAAGAAGAAGAAGAAGAAGAAGAAGAAGAAGAAGAACAAGAACAAGAAGAAGCAGATAAATAAGAAGAAGAAGAACAACAAAAAGAACAAGAAGAACAAGATTATAATGTAAACAATAATAATAATAATAGAAGAAGTAAAATGATGCTGATGATGACAACGATAATACAAGAAGAAGAAGAGAAAGAAGAAGAAGCAGATGATGAATAAGAAGAAGAAGAACAAAATGAAGAAGAGACAGATAATAATAATAACAATAATAATAAGAAGAAGAGGAAGAAGAAGAAATAGGAGGAGAAGGAGGAAAGAAAGAGGGAAACAAACTGAGGAGAAAGAAGAAGAATAAGGAGGAGAAAGGGATGGGAAGAAAAAGAAGAAGAAGAAGAGGAAGGAGAAGAAGAAGAAGAAGAAGAAGAAGAAGAAGAAGAAGAAGAAGAAGAAGAAGAAGAAGAAGAAGAAGAAGAAGAAGAAGAAGAAGAAGAAGAAGAAGAAGAAGAAGAACAAGAAGAAGAAGAACAAGAAGATGACGATGACGACGACGACGAAGACGAAGAAGAAGAATAAGACGAAGAAGAATAAGACGAAGAAGAAGACGAAGAAGAAGAATACAAGAAGAAAAAGACGAAGTCGAAGACGAATAATAATAATAATAATAATAATAATAATAATAATAATAATAATAATAATAATAATAATAATAATAAGAAGAAGATGAAGAGAAAGAAGAAGAAGTCATACATACCGCAACATGCATCTGCAGACCTTAGAAAATGGGAGATTTATTAATGTCAACACAAGATTGCGTATGTTAATCTGCGTTTGTGACAGCCAATCAGTCTCCCGGGTTCAACAAAAAATTAACAAAAAAAGAAAAGAAAAGAAAAAACGGAAATGATTAATAATAAATTGTCAAATTATACAGAATACCACGTATGTGACAACAACAGAGTGTAATTTAAAAGCCCCCTGACGATGTCAATTTAATATACGGGTCAAGTAGACACACAGGAGATGTGTGTTTATAAATAGTCTATAAGAATAGAATAAGGCTTTGGCAATAATATACTTAACCTAGTTTACCTAATTACAGCTTGCAACTGTGTCCACTGACAAAATACGTACACTTGGAAAGCCTAACAACTTTCATCAAACAGAATTGCCTTGTGACGCCATAGCTTACAAATCATACACACACAGAAGAGAAGGACCCAGGGCACAAGGTAGACCCAAAAAAACAAGATGGAAAGACAACATCACAGAAACTACAACAGCATGACGCAGAAAGGTCGAAGCGGTCAGAATAACAAAAAGCAGAACCTCACATCTCCCTCGACACCTGAAGCGGTAAAAGTGAAGAAATATGTCATTCCCAGTCGGATATTTGAATCTCTCCTACCCAGGAGAGATCACATAAAAAGCAGTACTTAATTTTGTTCAGAAGTTTAAGAGTGATACTATAGGACATCATCATCATCATCATCAAGTGCGTGCCGACTGGCGTAAATGCTAACGCTTCACCGCAACCAGGCAATCGCCAAAGCATGTTTCAGCTGATATGTTGACATCCGTTCAGGGGGACCAGAAGAAGAGAGAGAGAGGGGGGGGGGGGGGAGGGGGAAGAGGAAACTGACTTGCTTCGGATGTTCTATTTTCAGCGCGATGTCCGGTTTTCACTCAAAATATGAGTGGGATATTTCGTCTTCAACTCAAAATATCAGTGGAATGTCCCGTCTTCAACTCAAAATATGAGTGGAATGTCTCGTCTTCAACTCAAAATATGAGTGAAATGTCTCGTCTTCAACTCAAAATATGAGTGGAATGTCTCGTCTTCAACTCAAAATATGAGTGGAATGTCTCGTCTTTAACTCAAAATATGAGTGGAATGTCTCGTCTTCAACTCAAAATATCAGTGGAATGTCCCGTCTTCAACTCAAAATATGAGTGGAATGTCTCGTCTTCAACTCAAAATATGAGTGGGATATCTCGTCTTCAGCTCAAAATATGAGTGGGACACCCCGTCTTCAGCTCAAAATATGAGTGGGGCATCCCGTTTTCAGCTCAAAATATGAGTGGAATATCCCGTCTTCAGTTCAAAATATGAGTGGGGCATCCCGTTTTCAGCTCAAAATATGAGTGGGACATCCCGTCTTCAGCTCAAATTATGAGTGGAATATCTCGTCGTTAGCTCAAAATATGAGTGTGATATCCCGTCTTCAGCTCAAAATATGAGTGTGATATCCCGCCTTCAACTCAAAATATGAGTGGGATGTCCGGTCTTCAGTTCGAAACATTATGGTCAGATATGGGATAAAGGCAGTTAAAATAGCAATTCTAAAACAAACCAATATAAAATAACAATGCTAATCAAGACAGTAATACCATCACAATATCTTTGGAATGACTAAAAAAACGTATGGAAAGTCCACCTTTGATACTCAAAGCTCAACAGAAAGCCAACAAATAATAACAGGCACTGAAGGAGGAGAAGAAAGGCACTGGGAGAGGAGAAGAAAGGCATTGGAGGAGGAGAAGAAAGGCACTGGGAGAGAAGAAAGGCACCGGGAGAGGAGAAGAAAGGCACTGAAGGAGGAGAAGAAAGGCACTGGAGGAGGAGAAGAAAGGCACTGGGAGAGGAGAAGAAAGGCACTGAAGGAGGAGAAGAAAGGCCATGGAGGAGGAGAAGAAAGGCACTGGGAGAGAAGAAGAAAGGCACTGGGAGAGGAGAAGAAAGGCACTGAAGGAGAAGAAGAAAGGCACTTAAGGAGGAGAAGAAAGGCACTGAAGGAGGAGAAGAAAGGCACTAGGAGAGAAGAAAGGCACTGGAGGAGGAGAAGAAAGGCACTGGAAGAGAAGAAAGGCACTGAGAGAGAAGAAAGGCACTAGAGAGAAGAAAGGCACTGGGAGAGAAGAAAGGCACTGGGAGAGAAGAAAGGCACTGGGAGAGAAGAAAGGCACTGGGAGAGAAGAAAGGCACTGGGAGAGAAGAAAGGCACTGGGAGAGAAGAAAGGCACTGAAGGAGGAGAAGAAAGGCACTGGGAGAGAAGAAAGGCACTGGAGGAGGAGAAGAAAGGCACTGGGAGAGGAGAAGAAAGGCACTGGGAGAGAAGAAAGGCACTGGGAGAGGAGAAGAAAGGCACTGGGAGAGGAGAAGAAAGGCACGGGGAGAGAAGAAGAAAGGCACTGGCAGAGGAGAAGAAAGGCACTGGGGGAGAAGAAAGGCACTGGGAGAGCAGAAAGGCACTGGGAGAGGAGAAGAAAGGCACTGGGAGAGAAGAAAGGCACTGGGAGAGAAGAAAGGCACTGGAGGAGGAGAAGAAAGGCACTGGGAGAGAAGAAAGGCACTGGGAGAGAAGAAAGGCACTGGGAGAGAAGAAAGGCACTGGGAGAGAAGAAAGGCACTGGGAGAGAAGAAAGGCACTGAAGGAGGAGAAGAAAGGCACTGGGAGAGAAGAAAGGCACTGGGAGAGAAGAAGAAAGGCACTGGGAGAGGAGAAGAAAGGCACTGGGAGAGGAGAAGAAAGGCACTGGGAGAGAAGAAGAAAGGCACTGGGAGAGAAGAAGAAAGGCACTGGGAGAGAAGAAGAAAGGCACTGGGAGAGGAGAAAGGCACTGGAGGAGGAGAAGAAAGGCACTGGGAGAGGAGAAGAAAGGCACTGGGAGAGGAGAAGAAAGGCACTGGGGGAGAAGAAGAAAGGCACTGGGAGAGGAGAAGAAAGGCACTGGAGGAGAAGAAAGGCACTGGAGGAGTAGAAAGGCACTGGAGGAGGAGAAGAAAGGCACTGGGAGAGAAGAAGAAAGGCACTGGAGGAGGAGAAGAAAGGCACTACAGGAGGAGAAGAAAGGCACTGGGAGAGAAGAAGAAAGGCACTGGAGGAGGAGAAGAAAGGCACTGGGAGAGGAGAAGAAAGGCACTGGGAGAGGAGAAGAAAGGCACTGGGGGAGAAGAAGAAAGGCACTGGGAGAGGAGAAGAAAGGCACTGGAGGAGAAGAAAGGCACTGGAGGAGTAGAAAGGCACTGGAGGAGGAGAAGAAAGGCACTGGGAGAGAAGAAGAAAGGCACTGGAGGAGGAGAAGAAAGGCACTACAGGAGGAGAAGAAAGGCACTGGGAGAGAAGAAGAAAGGCACTGGAGGAGGAGAAGAAAGGCACTGGGAGAGAAGAAGAAAGGCACTGGAGGAGGAGAAGAAAGGCACTGGGAGAGAAGAAAGGCACTGGAGGAGGAGAAGAAAGGCACTGGGAGAGGAGAACAATGGCACTGGGAGAGGAGAAGAAAGGCACTGGGAGAGGAGAAGAAAGGCACTGAGAGAGAAGAAAGGCACTGGAGGAGGAGAAGAAAGGCACTGGAGGAGGAGAAGAAAGGCACTGGAGGAGGAGAAGAAAGGCACTGGGAGAGAAGAAAGGCACTGGAGGAGGGAAGAAAGGCACTGGAGGAGAAGAAGAAAGGCACTGGAGGAGAAGAAGAAAGGCACTGGAGGAGAAGAAGAAAGGCACTGGAGGAGAAGAAGAAAGGCACTGGAGGAGAAGAAGAAAGGCACTGGAGGAGGAGAAGAAAGGCACTGGAGGAGAAGAAGAAAGGCACTGGGAGAGAAGAAGAAAGGCACTGGGAGAGAAGAAGAAAGGCACTGGGAGAGAAGAAGAAAGGCACTGGGAGAGGAGAAGAAAGGCACTGGGAGAGGAGAAGAAAGGCACTGGGAGAGGAGAAGAAAGGCACTGGGAGAGGAGAAGAAAGGCATTGGAGGAGGAGAAGAAAGGCACTGGAGGAGGAGAAGAAAGGCACTGTAGGAGGAGAAGAAAGGCACTGTTGGAGGAGAAGAAAGGCACTGGGAGAGGAGAAGAAAGGCACTGGGAGAGGAGAAGAAAGGCACTGGGAGAGGAGAAGAAAGGCACTGGAGGAGGAGAAGAAAGGCACTGGGAGAGGAGAAGAAAGGCACTGGAGGAGGAGAAGAAAGGCACTGGAGGAGGTGAAGAAAGGCACTGGAGGAGGAGAAGAAAGGCACTGGAGGAGGAGAAGAAAGGCACTGGGAGAGGAGAAGAAAGGCACTGGGAGAGAAGAAGAAAGGCACTGGAGGAGGAGAAGAAAGGCACTGGGAGAGGAGAAGAAAGGCACTGGGAGAGGAGAAGAAAGGCACTGGAGGAGAAGAAGAAAGGCACTACAGGAGGAGAAGAAAGGCACTGGGAGAAGAGAAGAAAGGCACTGGAGGAGAAGAAGAAAGGCACTGGAAAAGGAGAAGAAAGGCACTGGAGGAGAAAAAGAAAGGCACTGGGAGAAAAGAAGAAAGGCACACTGGAGGAGAAGAAAGGCACTGGAAGAGAAGAAGAAGGGCACTGGGAGAGGAGAAGAAAGGCACTGGAGGAGGAGAAGAAAAGCACTGGGAGAGAAGAAGAAAGGCACTGGGAGAGAAGAAGAAAGGCACTGGGAGAGGAAAAGAAAGGCACTGGGAGAGGAGAAGAAAGGCACTGGGAGAGGAAAAGAAAGGCACTGGAGGAGGAGAAGAAAGGCACTGGAGGAGAAGAAGAAAGGCACTGGAGGAGTAGAAGAAAGGCACTGGGAGAGGAGAAGAAAGGCACTGGAGGAGGAGAAGAAAGGCACTGGAGGAGGAGAAGAAAAGCACTGGAGGAGGAGAAGAAAGGCACTGGAGGAGGAGAAGAAAGGCACTGAAGGAGGAGAAGAAAGGCACTGGAGGAGAAGAAGAAAGGCACTGGAGGAGGAGAAGAAAGGCACTGGAGGAGTAGAAGAAAGGCATTGGAGGAGGAGAAGAAAGGCACTGGAGGAGGAGAAGAAAGGCACTGGAGGAGGAGAAGAAAGGCACTGTTGGAGGAGAAGAAAGGCACTGGGAGAGGAGAAGAAAGGCACTGGGAGAGGAGAAGAAAGGCACTGGGAGAGGAGAAGAAAGGCACTGGAGGAGAAGAAGAAAGGCACTGGAAGAGAAGAAGAAGGGCACTGGGAGAGGAGAAGAAAGGCACTGGGAGAGGAGAAGAAAGGCACTGGGAGAGAAGAAAGGCACTGGAGGAGGAGAAGAAAGGCACTGGGAGAGGAGAAGAAAGGCACTGGAGGAGGAGAAGAAAGGCACTGGAGGAGGAGAAGAAAGGCACTGAAGGAGGAGAAGAAAGGCACTGGAGGAGAGAAGAAAGGCACTGGAGGAGAAGAAGAAAGGCACTGGAGGAGTAGAAGAAAGGCACTGGGAGAGGAGAAGAAAGGCACTGGAGGAGGAGAAGAAAGGCACTGGAGGAGGAGAAGAAAAGCACTGGAGGAGGAGAAGAAAGGCACTGGAGGAGGAGAAGAAAGGCACTGAAGGAGGAGAAGAAAGGCACTGGAGGAGAAGAAGAAAGGCACTGGAGGAGGAGAAGAAAGGCACTGGAGGAGTAGAAGAAAGGCATTGGAGGAGGAGAAGAAAGGCACTGGAGGAGGAGAAGAAAGGCACTGGAGGAGGAGAAGAAAGGCACTGTTGGAGGAGAAGAAAGGCACTGGGAGAGGAGAAGAAAGGCACTGGGAGAGGAGAAGAAAGGCACTGGGAGAGGAGAAGAAAGGCACTGGAGGAGAAGAAGAAAGGCACTGGAGGAGGAGAAGAAAGGCACTGGGAGAGGAGAAGAAAGGCACTGGAGAAGAAGATGGAAGGCACCAGAGAAGGAGGAAAAAAAAAGGCAGTGTATGTGACATGAGTGAGTACGTGTTGTATACAAGTATGTGCGTGCATGGTATCGTGAATGTTGATGTCTGTGTATCTGTCTGTATGTATGTACATACACAACCATGTATGTATGCAATAACGTATGCATCAATACCAAGGCTCATACAGACAAATCTGTTTATATAATTAACAGTAAGCTAAAGTAATCGATGTCAAATCCCGCTAATCCTGGGTTAATGATGCTTGTGTTGTGAAAATTCCAAATAGGTAATGACGCTGTTGTACAAACAAATGATGAATACTATGCCATTTTGGGGTTGCCAATGCTATGTGTATATTGTTTAACTGAATGCGTATTGTATCATGCAAATTTTGTATTTGTTTGTTCATACTTATATTCTCTTGTTGTTTTTGTTCTTCTTCTTCCTTCTGCTTCCTCCTTCCGCTCCATCAATCTGCTTCTTCTTTTTCCTTTTTCTTCCTTCTTCTTCCTTCTTCTTCTTCTTTTTCTACTTTCTTCTTCTTCCTTTCGCTTCTTCCATCTTTTTCTTCTTCCTTCCGCTTATTCTGTTTGTTTCCTTTGGCTTCTTTTTTCTGCTTCTTTTCCCCTCCTCATCCTTCGTGTCTACTTCATCTTTTTTTGTTTCTTTCTCCTTTTTTTCTCCCGTTTCTTCTTCTTCTTCTTCTTCTTCTTCTTCTTCTTCTTCTTCTTCTTCTTCTTCTTCTTCTTGTATTATCGTTGTCATCATCAGCCTTATCATACTTCTTCTTCCTTTTGATATCTCCTGCTTTTTCCTAATGCTTATTTCACCTTCACCTTCTTTCTTTCTTTCTTTCTTTCTTTCTTTCTTTCTTTCTTTCTTTCTTTCTTTCTTTCTTTCTTTCTTTCTTTCTTTCTTTCTTTCTTTCTTTCTTTCTTTCTTTCTTTCTTTCTTTCTTTCTTTCTTTCTTTCTTTCTTTCTTTCTTTCTTTCGTTCTTTCTTTCTTTCTTTCTTTCTTTCTTTTCCCTTTTTTCTTTGTGTTATTAGTGTGAATTGTAATCTCTCTTGTGTCTGTCTCTCCTTTTTTGGAAAAAGCCTAAGAGTAATCGTATACTAACTAAAAACAGAAAGTATTAATTCATATGCACATACAAACGCACACAAACAGTTACAAGCACACAAATGCACGTAAACACCTGCGAGCTTCTCTAGAGTCCCAGGCTATCTTTATGCAATGCCTCACTTAATTATATCTGATCTTCCACAGTCGTATAGTCAGATCATCATTATCATCATCATCATCAAGTAAGGCAGTCATGTTATTCTTTGCATTCTCCTCAAAACCTTTCAGAAAAAAAGACTTCCTTTAACTCCTCCAGGCCTACTGCACACACAGGACTAGACCCATAATTAACAGACCAATCGGCACGTGGTGGGTGATGTGGTTAGGATTCCCAGGACTTTATCGGCACTCATTTAAGGACTGCGGACTGCGTGGTCTCGAGGCATGGTGTCTGCCTCGAGTGCTAGATGTTCCAGGTTCAATCCCCGGTAGGGGCTGGGATTTTTTTTTTTTTTTTTTTTACATGAACTTGGACTTCTAGTAATTCCCCCTCGTCTCTGGGTAGTAAGCTCGGACGCTTGTATGTACTGTTGCGCACGTACCAACATCCCTTGACAGTTGGAAATCGAAAAAGAGTAGCGTAACGGCGCTACCCATGCAAAATGTGGAGTTAAAAACCTACCCAAAGTATTTCAGGATACTCGCCGGTGCTACAGAGCCTGTGTACTGTGCTGAGCTTTTTCAGACTTGACTTGTGTGCCATGATGTTGATCCGTTGTTCAAATCACAAACTTATTCAAGCATATGTCGACTTAGGAGCCAAGGTCATAAAAACAAAAACAAAGCCCTGCTCAATCGGAAACCGAAATCAGAATCTTAGGATCCACAAGAGAGCGTCTGGCCACTAAACCACGACGGCTCCCCCCAAAACTATATCCACAAGAGAGCGTCTGGCGACTAAACCACGACGGCTCCCCCCAAAACTATATCCACAGGAGAGCGTCTGGCCACTAAACCACGACGGCTCCCCCCAAAACTATATCCACAGGAGAGCGTCTGGCCACTAAACCACGACGGCTCCCCCCAAAACTATATCCACAGGAGAGCGTCTGGCCACTAAACCACGACGGCTCCCCCCAAAACTATATCCACAAGAGAGCGTCTGGCGACTAAACCACGACGGCTCCCCCCAAAACTATATCCACAAGAGAGCGTCTGGCGACTAAACCACGACGGCTCCCCCCCCCCCCAAAACTATATCCACAAGAGAGCGTCTGGCCACTAAACCACAACGGCTCCCCCCAAAACTATATCCACAAGAGAGCGTCTGGCCACTAAACCACAACGGCTCCTCCCAAAGCTATACAAACCAGTTTTGCCATGTTTAAAATGTAGTTTTCTGAGCAGATTTTACGGATCTGACAAATCTGAATCTCAGTGTGGGTTCCCGGGCTTCAATGTGGAGAACACAGAATAGAACCACTGAATTCATTACAAGCATGTCGTAGGAGGCGACTAATCAGGGCTGTTCCCTTCAAAGACGGAGTGCATCTGCGTCAGCGACAAGGAACCAACAGAGCCGCATGCGAATAAGCAAGATCTGTCAAACGAACGTGGACGCAAAACTAAATCTCTGGGTCAAGAACAAAGCCCACGAGTGGAGACACAAACATAGCTGTCTGCCAGAGTGTAAAGCCGGTAAACGCTAAGACGCTAGGCCAGTGATTCTCAAACTGCGACGCTGCGCCCCGGGGCAGCCGCGACCTCTTCTTACCTCCTACATACGGACAGTCATACTTTTACTGAGGTTAGGGCTCCGTGGAACAATTGAAAAAAGGCGCCGCGACTATACAAAGTTTGGGAAACACTGCTACAGACGAATGGCGAGAATACCCTGGACGAGTTAAACAAGTGATGAAGATGTCTTGAAGGAAACTAGCTCACAATGAGAACTGATTGCCCACATCAGTAAGCAAGAATCTACATTCTTTGGTCATATCACGAGAATGAGAAAACTGGAGAACATCGTAACAGTAGGAAAGTTGGATAGGGGGGGGGGGAGGGGGAGGGGGTGAGAGGCAGAGGGAGACCGAGAGAAAAGATGCTGGATTGTCTGGCATTACGACGTGGAGAATATTTGTCAGAGTTAATTAAAGTACACGAGACAGAAGGTTGTGGATAGACGCGACTACTAATGCCACACGGCATGGACTCGAAGAAGAAGAAGAAGAAGAAGAAGAAGAAGAAGAAGAAGAAGAAGAAGAAGAAGAAGAAGAAGAAGAAGAAGAAGAAGAAGAAGAAGAAGAAGAAGAAGAAGAAGAAGAAGAAGAAGAAAAAGAAGTAGAAAAAGAAAAAGAAGAAGAAGAAATAGTTTAGTTAGTTTTTTTCGGTCATTTCTGTGGCAATTTAAAAAAGTTAAAAGTCAAAAGCATCGCTTAGTTGCACCAAATTATATCCCAAGTGTCTCAGTCTTTCCCCCCTTTTTTTTCTCACACCCCCCCCCCCCCTCCCCCCCCCCCAAAAAAAAAATATAGCACAAGCTTCGTAACTTTGACGTCGACTCCCAGGAATGTCCGTAAAAACTGCATTCTGGAGCCGAACGACGTATAATGTTATTCGTTATCCCTTTGTGGGATGCAATTTTTCGTTAATAAAGCCCCATCCTGGCTCTTGTCAGGGGCCGCAATATAGCCCGGCCACAAGAATGCTCTAATGGCTGAACGCGGCTTCTGGGACCTCTCCACGTCTGATCCTTATCCACATAGTGGAACTTTGCGTCATTGGGTGTTTATCGCTTGTGTGATGTCCTAGTGGTGTATAAAATGTACTACCACCACTACTGCTACCAAACGACGCGGCGGAGAAACGAACCCTCTTCTCCATAGCAATAGTATGAGCTGTAGCAGCCCTAGAAGGAAATAGATTATCTATATCTTCAGTGATGTTGATGTGGTTTTACAGAAGAATACTTAGAATACCTTTTTGACAGCCAAAAAGAGCAACCAAGAGGTTTTGAAAGAGGCGGGAGCCCGAAGAAAACTTATCACAGACATCAAAAGGAGACAGTCATAATTTTTCGGCCATGTTATGAGAAGAGAAAAAATAGAACATGTTGTGACCACTTGAAAGATCTGTGGAAGGAGGGATAGAGGAAGACAACGAGAGAAGATGCTTGACAGTCTTGTTGCATGGCATGGAGGTGTGTCGGCACACAAACTGATACATGCTGCAGGAGATCGCAGATTATGGAGAGGCATGATCGTCCACGCCAGTCGACAAGGCACCTGATGATGAAATCTTCAGTGACGTCTCTAGTCATCATCATCATGTGCCCTGCTAACTGGCGTAGGCGCTCAAGCGTCTCCACAGAGCATGATCCCTGGTTGCCTGGAACAGCTTTCTTGATGATATTCCTCCATGCCATCGTTTCAGCCCATCTAGCATTATCTCTCTTGGTCTGCTTCTACCCCTTTTCTCCACTGATCTTTCCAGTTGTCACGATGTTCTCCAAAGTCCCCTTTCCCATTATGTAGCCACATAAGGACCGTGTTTGTCTCTTTCTTATTGTTGTATATAGAGATATACTTTCATTAGCTTCTTTCAAGCTATCGTTGTTAGTTACTCTGACCGTCCAAAGTATTCGTAACATTCGTCTCAGAAACTACATCTCTACTTCTTTCAAATTCTTCTGAATTTGTTCACTGAGATTCAAAGATTCGCTGCCATACAACAGAACAGGTTCTATGTAATATTTTAGCACCCTCTTTATGACATTAAATGAGCGCGATTAATTGTATATTTTTCATTTTCTAGCTTTCGCTTGACCTATTCTGTTTTTAATCTATGTCACACATTTTTCATCTGATGATATGATTGTTCCCAGATATTTGAATTTATTGACTTGGTTTAAGTCGTTTTCCTTCAACTGAGAAATCACAACTACAGTTTTCCTAAAATTCAATGAATGTCCTTTCTTAGCACTCTCCATCCCCACAATATCCAGCAGTTGTTGTAAATCAGTTGCATTTTCAGCTATCAAAACTATATTGTCTGAATAATGCAAATTGTTGCATCCTCCAACTCTTACTCCTGCATTCTCTTTAATTTCCCTCAAAATGATTTCACTATATAGAGAGAAAAGTTCTGGGAAAAAGACACATCCCTGTTTTACTCCTTGGTATATCTGTTCAAAAGTACCCAATCTGTTTCCCAATTTAATTGCTGCTACTTGGTTTCAGTAAATGTTTGTAATTATTCAGAGCTCTTTTCCGTCTACATTGATGTCTTCCAACATTTTTATCATGTCTGCATGTTTAATTTTGTCAAATGCTTTGGTATAATCTATAAAGCACAAAAATAAGTCCTTTTGTATCTTTCTATCAGTGTTCGTAGTATGTATATTACATTACTAGTCCATTTACCTTCAATAAATCCATACTGCTCTTCACTCATTTCCATTCTTATTTTTCTTTTTTTCCCTTCTCATTATAACTCTAAGGTGTGGCTAACCTAGGAATTGGGACCGAGTATCCACTGGAATAAGTATGTCTCTAGTATGAAATAAATCTAGTAACAATTTCCACAAATATGTACCCTATCTCACAAAAGTAAATTTGCGTGAACTGGAAATGTTTTTACATAATTGCAAAATAAAGAGTGCTTTTGTAAAGATATAAAAGAAACCATCTACACACCTGTTCTGAATAATGATATTCCAAGTTTAATTCAGAAATTCCGGATCAGTGTAAAAGTAGATGTCACAGCAAAATTGGCCAGATATTGAATGTTTGAAAAGACGTGGTAGAACTCAAGACAGCAGTGCTTTCCACAGGCGACCTCAGTCGTGAAAATAGTTCAGTTTCTAGTCTGCTGCTCGGCAGTTATCGGGACATTGAACCACAGTTTTCTTTTCAGTTGGCGACAGTGGCTTACCCATGCCGAGTTGTATAAATAAGCCAAATGAACAATGGCTGCATTCATTTGGCAGTAAACATTCTGCAACCAACGGCGGCTAAACAGAAGGAATCTCGTAAAGAAGATATGTGATTAGTTTATGCTTTCTGTTGACATTTTTGGGGGGTTTAATTTGCATGCGAGTATAATATCTGTCAGTGAAACATTTAAGCCACTGAATTTATTTTATTATTCTGTACGAAAATATGTCTAATGATGAATGCACAGTAAAACTTCGCTGACGCGAATTCCAAGGGTTCAACAATCGAGTTCCTGTTAACAAAATGTGCGCTAATAGGGGACTAAGAACAATGATACATCCCTGCTGAGATCAACATTTTTACCCCCCCCCCCCCCGCACCAATTCTCCCCTCAGCCATCGCACAATGCACGAGCCTTGTAGCTTTAGCGACGACTGCCAGGAATGTCCTTAAAAACTGCATTCCAGAACCGAACGATGCGGCCGAGAAATGAACACCCTTCCCAGTTGGACAGCTTCTCCATAGCAATAGCATTAGTTGCAGAAGCCGCAGAAGGAGGAGAATGAGGCGAGGAAGAGGAGGACTAAAAGATCTGTAAGAAACAACTAGCATTTAATTAAAGTTTCTGACTGACTGACTGACTTTCTACCCCACCAGGACATCACACAAGCGATAAACACCCGATGACACAATGTGCCACCATGTGGATGAGGATCACCGTGGAGAGGTCCCAGAAACCGCGTTCAGCCATTATGCCAGATTTATGGCCGGGCTATATTGCGGCCCCTGACAAGAGCCAGAGTGGGGCTTCAAAAAACGAAAAATTTCATCCTAAAAAGGACGGGAAATATAGACGTAAAGTTATCTGCCAGAAGAAGCGAATATATAAGCCAGACAATTTGGAATCCCCGTATGTGTTTCATATTGTTCTTGGTCTACCTCTTGCTCTACATCCCTCTCCTCTTTTGGTATAAGCCTTGTAAAGTATAGCATCAGAAGGCATTCTCTCCAAGTGGGCAAACCATTTTATTTGTTGTCTCTGTATGTATTTTAGAACTGGTTCTGTGCGGACTTTATCTCGTATGACCTCATTCCTGATTACATCTCTTCTTGTCACGCCTACAGTCTTTCTCAGACACCTCATTTCCATGGTTACTAATTTTCTTTTATGTTTTGTTCTGCGTGACCACGTCTGGCACTGATAGCATAGGGTTTATGTTTATTTAAGGGATCAACATCATCGCACACGAGAATAACCCATAAGTGCTTCGGTCTACTTCTAACTCAAGCCTGAGTCTAAAGAATCTCAGTACAGTGCAGGAACTGCTGCACCGGCGAGGATCCTGAAATACTTTGGTGGGTAGATTTTTAACTCCTAACTTTTGCCCAGGCATCGGCGCCGTTAGGCTATTATTTTCGATTTTCAACTGCTAAGCGTTTTTTTTTTACGTCTGCAACAATACACACGGGCGTCCGGTCTTACTACTCAGATACCAGGGGGAAATTACTAGAAGTCCAAGCGAAAAAAAATCCTAGCCTTCCCTGGGGCTTGAACCGGGGACCTCTAGCACTCGAGGGGAACATCAAGCCTCGAGACCACGCAGCCCCCTGATAGCATGGCCCGGGGGGGGGGGGGGGGGGGGGGGGGGTTGAACATGCTGTGTATGAGATGTTTCTTTGTGCTGATTGGGACTGCCTTATGCTGTTGGAGGGATTATGCTACACAACCCCATAAATGTATTGTATGCCAATAACAATAGGATGTTTTTACCCCCCACAGGAACGAATTAATCATTCTTACTTTATTTAACTCGTATCAGAGAATTCGTATAATATACGTCCTGTTTGGTATGAGTCCAATGATTTAGAATGGCTAAAGGAACCATTGTGTACATATATATCGCTAGCTCAGTTGGTTAAACCTTACTACGCGGCGACCGGGTGACAAACTCCTTGCAGTCCCCGTTCCCGCCCGGGGGCAGGCAGAAAAGTTACATTTCTCCCAGATGTAAGGCCGAAGGGTTGCGATATTCATAGTACCGAGCCAAAGGGTTAACAACTCATGGTTTCTGGATATATTTAAAAAAAAAAAAAAAAATCAACTTCGTCCAGCTTTGACGGTCAGATGCGATGGACTTCATGGCTGCATGGCCAATGCTTGTCCAGTCAGTCTCATCATCATCAGGTGCCTTGCCGACTGGCGTGGGCGATCATGCCTCCCCATAATCTGCGATCTCCTGCAGCATGTATCAGTTCGTGTGCCGACACACCTCCATGCCATCTTCTCTCGTTGTCTTCCTCTATCTCTCCTTCAACATATCTTTCCAGTGGTCACAACATGTTCTATTTTCCCTCTTCTCATAACAAGGCCGAAAAATGATGACTGTCTCCTTCTGATGTCTGTGATAAGTTGTCTTCGGGCTCCCGCCTCTTTCAAAACCTCTTGGTTGCTTTTTTTGGCTGTCCAGGGTATTCTAAGCATTCTTCTGTAAAACCACATCTCTGAGGCCTCTAAAAATTGTTTGGCCTGCCTACCGATTGTCCAGGATTCACAGCCATATGTTAAAACTGGATGTATGTAGCAAAGCAAGTATTATTTTTCTAACTCTCAATGACAAGGATATATTTCACAAGATGTTTTTCATTTTATAAAATGCATTTTTTGCCTGTCCTATTCTGTTTCTTATTTCAGTTATGCATCTTCCATCTGATGTTATCCATGTGCCTGGATACTTAAATTTCTGTACTTGTCCTAAAATAACACCATCAACTTTTATTACACATTTAGGAATAATTCGTTTCTTTGATACCACCATTACTTCTGTCTTCCCATTATTCCAACTGAGGCCCATTCTTCCACTTTCTAACACCACAATGTCTATCATTTCCTGTAGTTCTTTCTGACTTGTTGCTATCAAGACTGTGTCATCAGTATAACGTAAATTGTTTATATTGTGCCCACCAACCACAATTCCGGGCATACCAATTAAAGCTCCCATTATTTATTCACTGTATATTGAAAACAAATCAGGTGACAGTACACATCATTGTCGTACGCCCCTCTTAATGCATTGAAATATACCTAAACAGTTGTTAATTCTTATAGCTGCTGTTTGCTGTCAATACATATTCTTTATTATTAGTAGATTTTTCCCATCAATGTTTAATTTTTCTAACAGTTTGATTACTTCTTCATGCTTCACACAGTCAAATGCTTTTGTATAGTCTATGAAGCACAAGGACAAATCAATCTTTACTTCTATAGCTCTTTCTGACAATGTCCCTAGGATGTAAATGGTATTGTTTGTATCTTTTCCTTCTACAAATCCACATTGTTCAGCGATGATATCTGGTTTAATTTTGTTTCTTATTTTTCTCATAATTATTCTCAGTAAAATCTTAGTCATGTGACTCATAAGACTTATTGTGCGATGGTCTTCACATTTTATAGTGCCTGGTTTCTTAGGCGGAGCTATAAATATGGATTTTAAAAGGTCATTTGGAATAATAATAATAACTGCACATGTTAGCTTAATTCTTTCAGTACTAGGAGATTTGGCAGTAAATAGCCAAGCCGGCACAATTGTAAACCCTAAACTAAGCAATGAGTTCACTTAAGCAGCCAGATTTCTTTAATATGCACTGACGACATTTAAAACGCAAGAGAACACATTATTAACTGGTTGTGATTTACAGGAAAATAGCAAATTATACTTTATGCTTTGTCTGGGACCAAAAAAGTTATCCCACCACTCTCCTATTTAATTTATAAGTAAGCTAACCCCCCCCCCCACCCCCCCCCACACCACCCCTCGCCCATTAAAAGGTTATATTGTGTCAACGCCTCTGATTGATATCCTGTTAGTGTTGTAGTGTTTCAGTCAGACTATAAGTTTACTGTAACGTACTTAAATGTGGTAAAAGGCCAGGAGTATAAATCTTGGTACACTTCACCTAACGTTTCTACGAGCCCCATATGGCTGTATGTAGTGTATTAAGAGCCAGATTTCCATACGTCTCCTCTCTTGACGTGTTTGTGGTAAACATTGTAAACTGTCAGGTCTGAAAGTTCAAGTTCAGGTGAAAGGCAGAAAACAAACGCGAGAGGTCGGTGCTTATGGAAGTGCAGGTTATGAGTGCCGAGTTTATCTCGTTCAATGAGAAGCTTATTCAGTTAAGTCGCTATGACATATTCAACGAGAAGTTGATTTAGTTGTGTCGCTATGATATGTTAAATGAAAAGTTGATTTATCTGTGTCGCTATGACATGTTCAACAAGAAGTTGAGTTAGTTGTGTCGCTATGATATGTTTAATGAAAAGTTGATTTACCCGTGTCGCTATGACATGTTCAACGAGAAGTTGAGTTAGTTGTGTCGCTATGACATGTTAAATGAAAAGTTGATTTATCCGTGTCGCTATGACATGTTCAACGAGAAGTAGAGTTAGTTGTGTCGCTATGATATGTTAAATGAAAAGTTGATTTACCAGTGTCGCTATGACATGTTCAACAAGTTGATTTAGTTGTGTCTCTATGACATGTTAATTGAAAAGTTGATTTACCCGTGTCGCTATTACATGTGCGGTGAGAAGTTGACTTAGTTGTGTCGCTATGGCATGGTATACTTTTAATAGGCAGGCTAGTGTTCGTTTCTTTGTCACCAATTTCATGTTCGTCTTGTAACATGGGGGCAGAGCTGTCCACGGAGCAGTGCAGAGGTGTCCGCAGAGCAGTGCAGAGCAGTCCAGAGTTGAGGTCAGAGCGTCCAGCAGAGAAGAGCTGTGTGTTCCTCTGTGAGATAACTTCCTTGGGTGACAACGCGTGTGGCGGTCACGTTCTCTACTGAGACAAGACAGCGATTCTACTGATGAGGAGGAATCTCGTAGATGTCGGCATCGGCGGTTTGCTGAGGGGACTCAAGAGTTACGGAGTTCTGCCTGTCACCGTAGAATTCATCGACGTGGCTGATTTGCTGTGCATTTTGGGAGCTTAAGGATTGTAGGGGTTCCCAGTCAGCCGACGTAACAGTGCCTGTACGAGTATAGCAGCGATGTGTAAGTTAGATAGAGCCTGTTCGTTCTGACTGCTAGCCCTGACGTGAGAGCTATCCAGCCACCGAGGCAATGAAGTGGTGAGCTCAAGAGTCTGACCGACAGCAAGCTGCAAGCTGTATTATGAAGCGCAGCTAGGACTGTTTTTGGGGAGTACGAAGCGTGATAAGTTTTTTTTAGTATCCAGAAACTATCAGGGTGTTAACCCTTTGGCTCGGTACTATAGATATCGCAACCCTTCGAGCTTGATTCTATGATAGGTGCCGTAAATCTGGGAGAAATGTAGCTTTTCTGCCTAACCCCAGGCGTGAACTCGGACCACAAGGAGTTCAACACGTGGTCACCGCGAAATCAGGTTTAACCAACTACGTTAGCGAGCCGGGTCCGTGATAAGGTTCACTACATGTTAGCCAACATACAGACATGTGCAATGTGCTTCATATCATTCACTGTGTGAGGGCTGGTAGACCCGAACGTTCTTGTGAATAAATGTACGACAGACAACCGTTGGTGAGTTTTCCTGGCTGTGCCAGTGTCTGCATAGTTTGAGACCATATGTTAGTGTGCTGCTATCCCTGCGCGCACTTAAACAAGGCTTAATCCTTTAACCCCGGCACGAATAGAACCGCTTTGAGGCTCAACTTACATTTCTCACACATATTCCCGACATGGCTAACCCGTTCTTATTGCAGGAAGACAACTATAAGACCACTATGGTCACACGCAGAATATGTTTACATTTCTATCCAAAAACTATCCGAAATCAAAAACTGTTTTCAGTACTTTTTGGCAAAGTAAAATACTCAAAATTGTAAAACTATAAATGGTGGTCCAAAGGACGTTGTGTAGAAAAGCTCGCTTTCCTACGAAATATGCCTGGCCAAATCAGAGGGAGATGAAACCAAGAGGAAACACCGAGAAAAAAAGAACAGAAATACACAGCTAACAACAGGGTAGATGACGAGCGGTCTGACTCGAAAGGAAGCATTACGTCCAGAGAAGGCGCAAATACTAGATTTTAGTCACACAAGTGACGCAAATAACCCAGACCACAAACATAGGCAGAGACTGTTAGTAGCCTCGGCTAGCTAGCAGCAGTCTGAAGTGGTCGAACTTTTAACTTTTCTCTCAAAAGGGCTGGAAATCGGAAATCAACCCCGCCTTAGAAAATTTTTTTTTTTTTTTTACGACAGCTGCAGTCGTTAATGCCGTGCTTCAGCTATAATAATGTTGCAAGATGTCGGTTCAAGGACACAGACCCACAGTTGGTTGATCCTTCGAGATAACCAACATGACCCGTTACGTTTATCGCCATGGTACATTATGGTGATAAGCAGTTGTCTGCGCTTGCGTGCCTAGGCAACTGCCCATTCAATTGGCCCCTGATGATAATGGGGTTTCCCCCGCGTCCTCCAAATATCCGGTACGTGTCACCGGCATCAAACTGTCTCATTTCCTGTCCCTTTATCTTACAACGGGACGCGCTGGTGGCCCACATTTCTGACTATACAGTCGAGTCTGCATAAGTAGAAGTCGCAGGCACCTAAGAAAATGCTTCCACTTATCAGGACTTCTACTTATCCAGACAGCACAGACAATAGAGAAAATTGCTGGGACTAAGCTGGTCATGTCGACTTAACTGAAATTCGACTTATCCGAGTTCGAATTAAGTGGACTCGACTGTAGTCCGTTCCAGAAGTTTGTCCAACTTAAAAAATCTCCAACTCAGCAACATTCAGTGTCAGTTGTTGAAATTTAGCATGCAACCTGTTAATAATCACGTCCCTGTAAGTAAAAAAAAAAGAAAGTTCTTTCCCAACAGCTGACCACATATGACGTCACGGGAGAGTAATATTTTCGAGGGTGGTAAGACCTGGTTTCCCAAACCGGCTGTTTGTGTTTTTGTGTGTCACCCCCCCCCCCCAACCCCGGCTTTCTGAGTGTATTTCAAGGCGTTGCCAAGTTTTACGGGCGTTTCCACTTCCCACAGACTTTCACAGAAACAAATTCGAAACAGCATTCTTATCCCCAGAAGAAGAATTCCCCCCCCCCCCAATAATAAAAAAAAAACACACCCATCTGAATCCTCCCAATTGCAGAGTCCACAACGCGCGCGCACACGGCAAATGAAATGCCACATTATGACACTATACACTTCACCTAACACTCCCTGAAATACTAGACTGTCCAGTCACCTGTGGATTTCCCCTGTTTGTGATCGAATATTACGAAAGTACCACACTTATTTTCATTTTGCCTTTTCTGTGTTATACAAAGCAAACAATCAACACGCTTACAGTTAACTGAGTAATCGCAGCATTTCAAAACGTTAGATTACACATGTTTCATGGGTTTTTCTGTTGGTTTCGGCATCACGTCGGCCGCTTTTACTTACCAGGACTGTCGTGTACCCCATTCAAGGCTGGGTCGACCTCGAAACCAAATTCATTAAAAAAAAAAAAGTTCGGCTCCCGTCAGGAACCGAAACCACAACCTTCCGATCCGCAGGCAAGAATCTAGCCACTAGACCACGGCGCCTCCCAATAGCAAACTATTCAACGTAAAAAAGTTTTTCTAGTAAAATAACACTGGGGCCAACAAATGCTGCAAAGCATCAGTTCTCAACCCTCTAGGGGGTCGAACGACCCTTTTACAGGGGTCGCCTAAGGCCATTGGAAAACACATTATCACTGAAGTTATGAAGAAACAACGAATATAAATTTCTGTTTGGGGGTCACCATAACGTGAGGAACTGTATTGAAGGGTCGAGCATTAGCAAGGTTGAGAGCCACTGTTGTTAAGGATATCATGCGCGCCGCCACAGAGAAAACATTGGAGGAGTGGGCTGAGACAAGACCGTCTTCAACACTGAAAACCCAGTCCTCCACCCTTTTCTCCAGCGGGGCCCAGGAATAGAGAACGAGGACATTTGGAAAATACAATAGAATTTTTATCTGATATCAGGCGTCGGCACCTGGGAGCTCACGTGGCGTTGCGGCTAGACGCTCGCGCGGGGATCGGAAGGTCGTGGGTTAGCTCCCTGGCGGAGCCAGACTTAAAAAAAATATGACCCAGCTTCGAGTGGGTACCGGGTGCAGTCCCGGGAAGTAAAGGCGGCCAGCGTGACGCTAACTACATCATCCATCTTGTGCTGATTGATCTATACAAATATAGGTCTAGCCCTATATGCCCTTTACGCCTAAAAGCGTGGAAAAGGGACTTTTACTTACCTGGGAGCTCAGGTCCCTTAAGCCGCCCCCCCCCCCCCCCCCTCCCAGACCTTTTTTTCATTATTACAATTATCAGCATAATAATTAGCGTAACTTCTTTGCTATAGGCAGCTTTTCTAAACACCTTTCGTGCAACTTGACGTGACTTCAAATGGAATACCAGCCTACTGAAATATTATACAGTCAGGACCGTGTCTGTCTGTCCTATCTTAAAATACCGACCTAGACCCCTGTCCATGTACCGACCTAGACCAATGTCCATGTACCGACCTAGACCCCCTGTAGCCATGTAGAGACCTAGACCCCCTGTAACCATGTACCAACCTAGACCCCCTGTAACCATGTACAGATCTTGATCCCCCTGTAACCATGTACCGACCTAGACCCCTGTCCATGTACCGACCTAGACTCCCTGTAACCATGTACAGACCTAGACCCCCTGTAACCATATACAGACCTAGACCCCCTGTAACCAAATACAGACCTAGACACCAGGCCATGTACCACCCTAGACCCCCTGTAGCCATGTAGAGACCTAGACCCCCTGTAACCATGTACCAACCTAGACCCCCTGTAACCATGTACAGATCTTGATCCCCCTGTAACCATGTACCGACCTAGACCCCTGTCCATGTACCGACCTAGACTCCCTGTAACCATGTACAGACCTAGACCCCCTGTAACCATATACAGACCTAGACCCCCCTGTAACCAAATACAGACCTAGACACCAGGCCATGTACCACCCTAGACCCCCTGTAACCATGTACCGACCTAGACCCCTGTTCATGTACCGACCTAGACCCCTTGTAACCATAGACAGACCTAGACCCCCTGTAACCATATACAGACCTAGACCCTCCTGTAACCATGTAGAGACCTAGACCCCCTGTAACCATGTACTGACCTAGACCCCCTGTAACCATGTACAGACATAGACCCCCTGTAACCATGTACAGACCTAAACCCCCTGTAACCATGTACCGACCCTAGACCCCCCCCCCCTGTAAGCATGTACCGACCTAAACCCCCTGTAACCATGTACAGACCTAGACCCCCTGTAACCATGTACCGACCTACACCCCCTGTAACCATGTACCAACCTAGACCGCCTGTAACCATGTACAGACATAGACCCCCTGTAACCATGTACCGACCTAGACCCCATGTAACCATGTACCGACCTAGACCCCCTGTAACCATGTGCAGACCTAGACCCCCTGTAACCATGTACCGACCCTAGACCCCTCTGTAACCATGTACAGACCTAGATCCCCTGTAACCATGTACCGACCTATATCCCCTGTAACCATGTACCGAACTAGATCCCCTGTAAACATTTACATATCCTAGACTCCCTGTAACCATGTACCGATCTATTCTTTAAAAGTAACTACATATACATAACTTATTTCTTTTTTTTTTTTTTACTTTGTTTAAAAAAATTGCTCGTACATTGAATTATTTAGAGTATTTTATTCAATTTGCTTGCGCTGCAGCACTATAATAAAATTATTAATAAAGTGCCGAATGACAAACACATTAATAATATAATTGAAATAATACGAAATTTTTGAATAAATATTTAAAAGATAATTTATTTATAGCAATATTAGCACGTGTGTATGTGTGTGTGTGTGTGTATGTGTGTGCCCCAGGAAAGGGAGGGGGCAGTGGATGTCATTTTCAACAGGGTGGGGGCTTCAAGCCTTGCTTAACTGCGCAATAATAATAATCATGATAATTTTTACTGAACATGTGTGCAAGTCCCGTGCATTAGATTTTCTCAGTAGTTATGCAATTCTTCGAAATGCCGCCTCTCATAGCGTCGAGCAGTCAGATCAAAAGTTGAAATTTTATTCTTGATTTCATTGCTTTTGTCGATTTTTTATCTGTTATCTTTCATGACGCCCCCTTGACGGTGCCGCCTTGAAACAGCCGTGTCTCTCTATCCTATCATAGCAGGCACGGCTGTGATATGAGGTGCTTAGGTACAAATAATTAGTTGTATGTACAAAAGGCGTTTAACATACAACTGGGTATTAACAAATCTCTCAACCCGCTAAAACAAAACCGACGCCCCACTGGCCCAAACTAAAGTAACAAAATCCTCTAAATAAACCAAGGCGTTAATGTAGGCCATATTACGCAAGCCTGAATAATCAATAGACAGAACAGCTCCCTGTGAGAAGCATGAGAACGGGGTAATCTGAATCACTCAGTTTGAGACAACCGGTATCATTTTTATAAATTTGTGTATATCCATAATTTATCAATTAACGTTTTTAGCAGAAATAAACAACATTTTTCTTACTTGAATGGCGAAATTTCACATTTACTAATCCCGAGCAGAAGCTCCAGTGAAAGGTGGTGTCTAGTGATTATAAACATTACATTATTTCGTTTTGCTCAGTGAGAAGTTTTTTTAAAGGTAAAAGTTCAGCAAATGATCCCGGAAGTAATTACTGTTGTCATTGACAACAGATGATGTAAAATGGCGCCGTCGTGGTAACTGTCAACCATCTACAAGTGAAAACATAAAGAATAAAGAGGTTAACCAGGAAGACAAAAACAGTATGGCAGTGGCTGTTTTCTGGCGGTATACACCGTTGCTCAGTACCGGCACCTTTTTAGGCTTACAGTTTTTTTCCAGCGCTACTGCAATTGATAATCATTACAATTTACAGTCTAAGGAGAATGGCGCTGCGAGGAGGGAGTTAGTTACCAGGGGATCTGGCCTATGCTCAACAGGGAAGGGATGAGACGAATATATAATCAGACGGTTTACTGGTGCCATCAGAATTAGAACTTTTCGCTTGCTGCTGAAGATGGGGACTTTGAGAGTGTCCCGAGTTCTGTGATGTCGATTCTTATTTCAAAATTCGTGTACTACAATTGATATTTCGTCTTGTGAGTACCGTCACCGTGCACATTTTTGTAGACACTTCTTCGTGAGTTCAGGTAAGTGTGCTTACTTTGGTAACTACACCGCTATCGTTTCTTCTAAGAAAAAAGCCCCGAGTATAGCTATGTTTTCAATAATTCCATGATAACGATTAAGAAAAAATAAATCTAGTTTATCTAGTGTACTTAATTGTTGAAAAAAAAAAAAAAAAAAAAAGATCTATTGATCTAGTCCCGCCCCACCTGACTTTTGAGTTTTCCTCTCCAGGATTGCAGGCTTTAGGATTTTAGCATCTCAACGAAAAGAATCAAACAGGTACAAATCACGGAAACCCAGTTTAGGCATAAAACAATTATATTAACAGAGAACACGATGGTTCTTTTCTGTTATTTCACCACATCATGCCAGTTTCGAGATTTGGTAGGGAAATCCCCAGACCAACACATAGTATTGGGGTGGGGGGGGGGGGGGTGGCGTTAAACTCAGTAGTTGTTTCTATTAATTTAACCCTTATCCTCTTATACTATGGTACGGTCTATGGGTTTCCCTACCAAATCTCAAAGCCTGTGTGATATGGTAAAGTAACAGAAAAGAACCCACCTGAGAGTTACCAAGCAACCAGTAGTCCAGTTGGGATGGCTGTGTTGTAGTATAGGAGAAACCTCTTGTATTAAAATATTTGTGTACTAGTAATATATTCTTCTGCGTTAACACTTTATAAATGTTGAAAGGCAGTTGGAACGTGGTGTTGTGAGTTACAGCTAGGCTGTAATAATGCACCTTTTGGTCTAACACTTCAGATTTAAGAAAAAACACTAAATAGTTGTCTGTTAGGACATTCTTGTTATTAGGCAATGGGTGAGTTCCACCCCCCCCCCCCCTTTCCCCAGATGGGACCCTGGAGCCCACACACGGAATCTGTGCAGTTATACAGCTGAAAAAAAATGACTTTCCATGAATTTAAAGTGTCAAGAAAACATAACAGATAGTAATAATTATGTGAAAGATAAGACAACATACAGGAAATTAATTTATTGAAACAAGGACCTTCCATCAATTCATTAATCAGAAAACAGGAGCAGTTTATTTTCTTTTAGTTCACCCCTCAGGTTTCACAAGAAGTTCCTGAAAGTCCAATGATATAAGGGTATAATGGTGTGAAATGAACCCTAATTACCTCCACCCGCCCAATAATATTGGACTTTCCCAGGAAATCCCCACAAAATCTCAGAATCCTTGAGATAGGATGAACTAAAAGAAAAAGTAATCAGGAGCAACAATAGAAAAGATATTTATAGTACAATAAAATAAAAAATCGCAAAGTCAGCAAAAATCACATACTTTAAATCATTCATAGTAAAACAGAGGAAGACATACAGTCACGTCTAAACAAAGCTAGAGCTGCTTTTGGAAGGATGAGGCAAATCTGGGAATCCAACAATTACTGCAGAGGAACGAAACTCCGACTCTACAAGAGCATCATTTTGCCAGTTCTTCTTTATGGAGCGGAATGCTGGAGAATGACCAAAAAGGATGCACACAAGCTGTCCACCTTCCACCACACATGTCTACGTAGAATCATCAAAATTGTCTGGCCAGATACAATCTCAAATACTAAACTACTTCAAGCCACAAACCAAGAAACTTTAGACAGTATGATTACAATTGGCCACGTTATGAGAATGACTTCTGATATACCTGCCAAAACAGCTCTCACATGGACACCAGAGGGACAGAATAAACAGGGGCGCCCAAAAACAACATGGAGACGAACGATGGAAAGTGACCTGAGTGCAGCATCTTTGACATGGAAAACTGCACTGAAGATTGCACAGGACAGGAAAGCATGGAAAGTCCTCACTGAAGCCTCATGTGCCACTAGGCATAACGAGAACTGATGATGATGATGATAGTAAAACTGAAGAAGTCGAACAGAAATTAAGAGCAGGATAGCCAAGCAAAAACTGCATTTCAGATATTGAAAATTATCGGTACTCCTGTCAAATCCGGACGAAGAATAAACAGCTTTGGACGACTTAGTCAGAGTTCTCTCCCTTTGCCGCACTGCAAACAGTGATCGGAAAAGACACAACGAAACAAAGAAGACAGTCACGTCGACATCAGGGCTGCCATTGCTTGGTTGTTTCCCCCAGATCCGGGTTTTTTTCGACGCTGCAGGGCAATTCTGGGTGTTTTTTTGGGTGTGTTTTGTTTGTTGGCGTTTGCCGAATTATATGCTTTAATGATCGATAAATTTGCGTGGTTAGGGGTTAGGGAGTAGGATTAGGGTTAGCGGTAGGGTTAGGTTTAGCGTTAGATTTGACAATTTTGACGCCGGAGTTCCCTATAATCGCGCACAGTCTCATACACACACACAAACAATCGAGGGTCACACGCACACTTCGCCAACGATTGGGGGCACCAGTCGCACGCTATTGGCGTCATATTTGGCAGAGTTTCAGTGGCGCCACTCCCACAAACATCATATTGTCGGCCAGTATTTCCAAATCCTACGTCAAAATTTTAACATCTAACCCTAACCCTGCCCCTACCCCTAACCCTACCCCTACCCCTAACCCTAACCCTAACCATAACCCTACCCCTAACCCTACCCCATAACTCTAACCCAACAACCGCATGATGATGACTACACAACCATTCACAATGCCTCACGAAACCGTACGCAGCCCTACAAGCAACCGCAGGATGATAGGTAAGTGTGTCGTTTATTTCATTTGTTTTCCGATTACTGTTCGGAGTGCGGCCAAGGGAGAGAACTCTGACTAACTCGTCCACGGCTGTTTATTCTTCGTCCGGATTTGACAGGAGAGCCAAATTATCCTACTTAAGAAATCACTTTTATTGAACGTCAGAAAAATGGGTGATTGAAAAAGAACTCCCTGTTATAAAATACTTCTAGATAATTTGTGGTATTGATTAATACAATTAAACAAGTACAAAATATATCTAGGAAGCATATTTATGAAGGATGGCAGACTCGGTAGATAAAAACCAGAATACAAATGCCAAATGCTGTCACCTACCAGCTAGCCCCACTGCTTAGACACCCAAATGTCTCCCTTCCAGCAAAACAGCAAATGATTAATAGCATCTTTATCCCTACTTTATGTTATAAGTGCCAAACATAGACAATTAATAGTGCACTAGAACAAAAAATAACTATATGTGAAATGTGCAGTCTCCGCAAGGTCAGTAACATCACAAGAAGAAGACAGGGTTACAAATACCAGCATTAAAGAGAAAGCTAGAATAAGACCATGTCTGGATTATCTTGACAGACAAAGAATGAAATGGTTCAGCCATCTAGTGAGAATGCAGCCAGGTCAAACAGCATATGAGACTTTTTACAGCAAAACCTCTGAAAGAAAGGCGAGAAGAAGACAAAGAAAGAGACGGATAAATGGTGTAGCTGAAACCTGCAAAAAGATTAACAAATCGATGACCCATGCCACTCGAGAAGGGCAAGACAAATACAGAAAACCACAACACTGGGCTACACAACATAGTATCAGGGAGATGGCAAAACCACAACACTGGGCTACAACATGGTATCAGTGAGATGGCAAAAGAAGAAGAAGAAGAATGGTAATTTTTGTTTCACATGTTTGGGTGTTTCAACTGTAACATATGAGAATGTAATCTGTAAAAGTAATCTATTTGTATTTATGTTTCAGACTGATTGTTTCATTTGAAATTTGGAAGCCCTGCAAACATGAATGGACGTCTTACCCTGCAGGAGCATGTCCAGCAAGCGACAGGATATGAAGTTTAGACATCCATTTTTGGAGTGCATAAATGGTGGAGGACCATTAGATGGGTACATGTTCAAGAACTGTCATGCAAAACTCAAGGCTATAGGGTTTGCAGCTGATACTTGAAGAAGCAGTCACTCTTCCGAGTCCTGTGACCAAGGGACAGTGACCAAGAGACAGTGCAAGTAGTTTAAGAAATGTTTACATGTAGGCCAAAAAGGTCAGTCTGACAAGGAGCGATGAAAAGTGGGCTCTCCTTTCACACAATATGAATTGTGCTCAAGAAGGAGTTGAAACGCATGTTTGTTAATTACTTCCGTTCAAGACTGCAACATTTGCATGGAGTTTAAGGAGTGTATGCTGACTTGGTATGAGGATTGGTCGGATCTCTTGAAAAATATCGTCTGGATTTACGAAGCGGTAATTCACATTGGTGGGTTTGTGAACCATCACAACTGCCACCATTGGGCAGGAAAAAATCCTCTTGAAATCTGTTGAAAAAAAATTCTAAAAATATTATGAATTAGCCCAAAGTAACTGTGTGGCGTGGCATGACTTTGGATAGGACTGAGGTTATTCATTCTTCGTGATACCGTGAATAATGAAAGGTACTTTACCGTGCTGCAAGATTAAATCCGTCCAGTTACCAGTGCTTGGGAGAATTTTAAAGATTTGATTTTCATGCAAGACGGTGCCCCTCCAAGTTTTGCTATCATCGTTCATGAATGGTCGAAGGCCCACTTCTCCATGAGATGGATGGATCATCGTGGTCCTTATAAGTAGCCAACCAGGAGTCCTGACCCATTACCATGTGATTTTTCTTTTTGGATTTGATTGAAGGAGCAAATCTACTGTACCAAACCAGAAAATTTGGAAAGACTTAAAGGGTGAATATGAGTAGTTATGTCTTCCCTTCCACAGGACATGACCCCTGGTTGGCTCAAGAAGCTGTAAGCGAAATCTGGTGCACATGTCAAATTTCAGAATGAACATCATACTCTGAGCTATCCTCTCATATCAGTTTCTTGTAAAAATTAAATAAATAAAGTATAAATATTTTAAAATAGGGAGTTACTTTTCAATCACTCTATAGAAAAGCAATGAGACTGGTGAAGCAGTCGGGGCTATTGAGCTGGAGATAATTGGCCATTTTAAATACTTGGGGTTCTCAATTTTGATCACTCTGTCCTTCCTGTGGGCTTACCTGGCCCTAGGACCCTGGAACCCACACAGGGGTTTGCCCATTTTCATTCATTTGACTATTTTATTTCCCGACTGGCCATGAGTTAAACTTCATCCATACATGGGCATTAAAATCACCAAGTATGTGAATACCATCAAATTAAGAAATGTCATTCACTGTATTGTTCAGTTCCTCATTGAAATAAAATACAAATCTTTTGCATTCTCTGTTGATATTAGGGTCGGTATATGTGCTGTAATACAGAGGATAAAACCACACAAGGGAGATAACTGCTGACTCTTGATTTGGTTTCTAAGACCAGTTAAAGCCAGGGAGTAGTTCCTCTGCATAGCACAAAGCCTGATTAGTTTTGTAGAGATCATGTGCAGGCCCTATCCGGTTGCTATGTTTACTCCAAAGGAAAGATAACACCAGTATGTTTGGAAGAAAGCATGATGCAGAAGAAACAATAGAGACAATATTCTGATATTTCCTCTAGTTCAGCAGTTCTCAAGCTATGGGTTGCAAGTGTTACCCCCCCCCCCCATCCTGTCATTTCCGGGATGAAATTTTTCGTTATTTGAAGCCCTACTCTGGCTCTTGCCAGGGGCCGCAATATAGCCCGGCCATAAATCTGGCATAATGGCTGGACGCAGTTTCTGGGACCTCTTCACGGTGATCCTCACCCACATGGTGGCACATTGTGTCATCGGGTGTTTATCACTTGTGTGATGTCCTAGTGGGGTAGAAAGTCAGTCAGTCAGTCTTTGGATTGTGACCTATTTCATGTATGGGTCAAGTGACCCTTTCACAGAGGTTGTCAAAGACCATCGCAAAACATATACTCACTAAAGTTATGAAGTAGCAATGGAAATAAATATATCATTAGGGGGGAGGGGTGTTGCCACAACTTGAGGAACTGTATTACAGGGTTGTCACATTGGGGAAGGTTGAGAACCACTACTCAGCTGATCCCAGCAGTGTAGTCTTTATTGCACATCCCATTCTGTACTGTCATATTTATTACTAGCCCTTGCCTTTCCAACAGAGATTAGAATTTTTCCTTCTAATGGACTCATGAACTGAAAGCTAGCTTCCCGTGTGGGTTCCGGGGCCCCATTGTAGGGAAAACAAGAATAGATCCACTGCCTTCCCAACAAGCAAGTCGTAGGAGTCGACTAATTGGGGTTTCCTTCAAAGTCGGAATGCAATTGCCTGAGAGGCAAGGAACCAACAGTCTGCATACAAATAAGTCAGATTTGTAAAATGCAAATGCACGCAACACTCAGGTTCTGGAACAAGTTTGAAGTCCAGAGTTGGATGAACAACCAGAAATTTTTGCTGGAGTCTACAACCAGTGAATGTGAAAATGAAGTTCTTAAGGCCAGCAGGACCTATTTCAAGACTGTGAGTTCGACATCATTAATGTTTCCCACTTCAGTGCAAAACACAGGAGAGGGGGTCCTGACAATCCATGTTGTAAACAAATTTATATCGGGTTTTATCGCCTACGTTTAAGATTCTGTCATAATTCCAAGAATCAGTTGAAGCTTATATGCTGTGGCTTCTTCTTCTTTTTATCCTCCCTTCTTTCTTCTCCTTCTTTTTCTTCTTTCTCTTCTTTTTCTTTTTCCTCTTTTTCTGTCTTTCTAACCCTCAATGGAGCATAGGCACTCACCAACGCCAAGTCGTTCTATCTTGTGCTATTGGAAGCAGCTCTCACCATATCCACCCCTTCTTTTTAATTAACTTTACTGTCTAGCTTCCTTCTCCATATATTTTTGGCCGTCCTTTATTTCTATGCCACTGTGGGTTTCAATGCAAAGACTCTAGTAATACTCATTTTCTCAGGTTTTCTCAACGTGTGTTTTTTCCAACGCCAGCATCTTTTCATCACCTCTTGGTCCACTGGAACTTGCTTAGTTCTCTTCCAGATTCCACATTAGTGATTCTATCGTACCATTTAATTCCCTCTGTTCTGTGCAGGCTGTGAACAACGGATTAACATCATGGCAAACGGCACACCCTTTGGGTAGATTTTAAACTCCAAATTTTGCCCGAGCAATTTTCAACTGCTAGGGGATTTTTTTACGCGCGCAACAATGCACACGTCTGATCTCACTACCCAGAGACCGGGGTAATTACTATATAAGTCCAAGTCTACGTGAAAAAAAATCACAGTCCCTACCGGGGATTGAACACGGAACCTCTAGCACTCGAGGCCGGACACCATGCCTCGAGACCACGCAGCCCCCTGTTTTACTAGAAAAGCAGTTCACTGTCTGTGCACTCTACCTTTATGGAGCTAACAAAAGTTGATAGATCATTATGGTGTAAGGAGAATGGCGCTGCGAGGAGTTACAAGGGGATTTGGCCGACGTTCGACACTCAGGGGAAAGACGTGATGGATATACAATCAGACAGTTACTGGCACCATCGGAATTTTAACTCTTCACTTGCTGCTGAAGATGGGGATGGATGCTTTATTATTAACCTACCCCAAACAGCGGAAATCCACGGGACAGTCTAATATTTCAGGGGGGTGCTAGATAGGCTGCATGCAGTCGTCGGACCTAGGTTGCACTCTCTCGTTAAACAAAGGTGGGTTAGGGTTAGGGCCAGTTCTAGATGTTTGGGGTCATTAACAGAAAGCCGGGAAACCCAGTCTTACCACCCTCTAAAATGTTGGACTGTCCTGTGACGTCATACCGGAGCGTAGGGGTGTTTGGAGTGCTGTGATGTCGTTTCCTAATTTAACATTCAACCAAAGTTGAGAACTTGGTCTGCCCTGCCATAATATAACTTTTTAAAGACCGCATGTACATTTCCTAGGATAAGACTACAGTTGGTTCCAGAGGTCATACCCATCTTTAAAATCTAACTAAGTAACCGTTAGATGTAAATTGTTGAAATCTGGCACGCAACCTGTTAACATAATGTCATTCAATTACGTTTTGGTAAATGTAAACAAACAACTAGTTTTCATTTGGTTTTATTTGCAGAAAATTAGGGGGAAAACGAACAACAACAGACACCGATTCAAAGCAAACAATCAGCAGGCTTACAATTTGAAATGACCAGAACATTTAAAAACTCAGATTGCATATTTTTTTGGGGGGGTTTCACGCCCAAGTGGTCACCACCAACATTAGCTTCCCGTGTGTTTTACAAATTCCAATTCCAATTCGTCCAACAAAAATTCCAAATTTGAACCTCTTTCAGCCACCCGGAGGCCTGCTATATCGAAGAAGGTTCCTTAGCTGTCTTATATGGTTTCCTTTTATTTGTGGTGTGTAGTCACGCCTGATATTACGGTTGTTTGCTTCCTTCCTGTGTTGCTTGTGGTCTTTTGTGGTCCAGATCTCTTTGTGATGGTATCTACGGGTATTAGCTGACTGTTGCTGGTGCTTGGCTTGCCTCGTGCTGGTCGCTGTGCTGGTGCCCTGTTGCTGCTTGGTTGCCGATCTGTAAGCCGCCGGAAAAAGCCAAACAAACATTGGTCCACGTCGTCATAAACAATGTTCCTTTTCAGGAGTGTTTTACAAACACTTTTTCTTCAAATTTATGTGGATAGTCTATCAAAATAATCTCCAAGCATCTCCAGCCACCTATATCAGATTTTGCTATTATCTCAGCAGACGTCAAATTAACCCATAATTGTAATTCTTTGATCCTGGATTTACTAAATAAATTGCAATCTATATTTGTTTCTGTGTTTGGTTAAGCTGTTGCATGGGCCGAGAAATAATTATCCCCGTTTTGCTGGGCCACGCATGTAAAAAGGCTGAGAAACGCTGCACTACAGTATTCTTCCCAGTGTGCCGTTCTTTGCAGTCAGTTTAAAAGTTAGTTGCGTATCCTTTACAGGACGTTGCAGTACCAACCTCAACTTTTATTGGCTGTTGTGATTTTTCTATGCAAATGTATGTTCAGTAGTTTGCCATTGCTTACTGAACGGTCAACTCTCCGTACCACTGTCGAAACAAACGCAAGCCAAACCGTTCGCTGCTGGGATTGAACCCAGTACAATAAGAATGGTGAAAATATTGGGGTGACTCGGCATTAAGAAGCCCGTTCGCAACTCCTAAGCCACAGTCGCCGACACTCTTCCTAGAGACAGATGTAAAACGGAAACTGACTGGCTAAATTAGAAGCAGTCAGTGTTTTTGTGACACGGTTGGGGGGGGGGGGGGGGGGGGGGGGGGGGGGACTCGAGAACGTAATGACACCTGGGCAAGATTGGTAGGAAAAGAGCAAGGAGAAGGCAACGAGATACATATCTGGGTGCATTAGCCACATGCAGGGAGCCTGAGTTGAACACTGATCTGATCCGCGATGCTCTTGATCGTGTAAGATGGCGAAATATGAGAGCCTACGCTCTCATAGACCTTTATAATCACGAGCAAGTACATACATCAGGAGAAGTAATCGATTCACCCACATTAAACGAACTACTGTTTGCTGACGACCAGTGCTTGTTCTACCCTGAAGAACATAGACTGCAAGACCACATTAACAGGTTAAACTCAGCATGTAGTAAATACAACATGAAGATCAATGTAAACAAAACCGAAACAATGCAAGTTAGTAGACATTCTGCCCCACTACACATACAGCTGAATGATTCTGCCCTGAATCAAGTTAGGGAGTTTAAATATCTAGGAAGTATGATCACAGAAGATGGTAGAATTGACAGAGAAATAAAAACCAGATGTCAGAAAGCAAGTGCACTTATATACCAATTGTCACCATTATTAAGACATCCAAGCATAACTATGAGTGCAAAGAGACAGATTATTAATAGCATATTTATTCCAACATTAAGCTACCAGTGCCAAACATGGACACTATCTAAAGCCCATATACGCAAAATTACCACCTGTGAGATGAGGTGCCTGAGAAAAGCAGCCAACCTAACTATACGAGATCGAGTGAATAATGAAACTATCAGGCAAATTGTGGGAACGACACCTTGTACTAGATTCATCGAGAAACAGCAGATCAAGTGGTTTGGCCATCTCGTTAGAATGCAGCAAGATCAAATACCATCACAAGCATTACATCTCAGAAGATCAATTACAAGAGCAAGAGGACGGCCGCGGAAAACATGGATCGACAACATTAAAGACACTCTACGCCTTCACGGCATGACAATAGCCAACGTGCACTGGATCGCAAATTATTCCTCCCCACGAGGCTTAACGACAGAAGTGGTTTATGATGATGACGCTTATCGGCAGTGCAAATAACGACGATGATGCTGTTTTGTAATTTTCGTATGCAACAGTGTTGCCACTTTTTTTTGACAAAAAACATCAAAAACGGAGTCAAAAAATATCTGAAAACATCTAAATTTGCGTGGAAAACATCTAGAAAAAAAAATGGAGAGAGTCACAAATTACATAGCAATTGATATAACTTACCCTATAAAATCATGTCCTCATCTTTACTGAAGTCTGCCTTACAAGATCCACAGGATAAACTTAGCTTGGATGATAAAGTTGAAGCTTCAGATCCAAAATGACTCTGGTATGCTTTAGCTGTTCCAATTTCTTTTAATACCTTATCAGGGAGCTGAGAAGTGGAACAGCCTTTTCCCACTCTTATCAGGCCGAATGTTATTGTAAAGATAGCATTTAAGAGTTCAAATTTCATCATGTTTTTTAGGTCAGATTTGATAAATTCACTCAAAATTAAAAATATTTAGAAAAACATCTACCATCTAAACGTCAAAAACGCCATCTAAATGCAAGGGAAAACATCTAAATCTGGATGTGAAACATCCAAAGCGGCAACACTGGTATGCAAATGTGTCTCCCATGGTGATACAAAGAACCGCACCTTTCTTGAACGCATGCATATCTTGCTTGATCAGAACCCAGCGGGATGTGATTTACAATTGTAAATACATTCAGTTATCACACGCAAAATGCTGATCACATCGAGTAAATAACATCTTGGATATGGAGTAGAACTAGTTACACCATCCTTCCCTCTCAACAGCGTTCAGCACACTTTTAGACACAGTAGAAAGTGAAGGCAAGCTTGAGTCTAATTTTCAAGTGTTTGGATACAGTTTTTTTGTTTGTTTGTTAAAAATGTGATGCTAGTTAACACTGTTAATAACAGTGCACCACTAACGGCGTCTGTGAAATTTACGATGCTGTTCTTGTTTCAGGCCCAGGATTAGAGTAACTTCCCTTGCCATTTATGACTCCTTAGGTCGCTGGACCTTTCCTATGTTGCGGGGAGGTCATGTTTTCCTTATTGTGAACGGTTCAACTGTTGCCCATTTACTGGTCTTATAATCGCTCGCTTGCCTGGTTATTTTCATCTTCTGCTACCTGCGGTCGGGAGTATAGAAACAGCGATATTTTATATTTTACTATTCATACGCTCCGTGTAACTGCTTTCTTTCTTGTGGGAAAGGGGGGGGGGGGAGCCACCGCCAACGGACGTAGAAATATAAAAACATCCCAGTTTCGATAGCCAAGAATGCTCGCGCCTGCGGCGCTTCACCTTGCAGCGCTGCCCTCTGCAGTACTTCTTAGCTGTACACAGGCTCCCAGCAATACAACCTCCCACAAACATTACATACGCCGAGCGAAGGCCAAATCAGGTCATAATATAACACCCCCAAAACATAGGAGAGGTCCAGCGACTTAAGGAGGCATGAATAGCAAGGGAAGCTACTCTAATCCTGGACCTGGAAACGTGAACACGGGGTCGCGTTAGCGCAGTCAATAGGAGAATTTTAAATCCAGCTGTAACTCGCTGCAGCCCACGGTCGGTGTTCGAAACTGGGTGGTTCCCGGGGTTCCCCCAGCCTCTAGGTAATAGGTAACAGAGGTAACACTCTGGGGTAAATGCAGGAACGTCGCTGCAGCTACAGAGTTACGTGCGGACGGCGGGACGGGCGGACAGTTTCTTATCAGCTGTCCGTACTGGTGGCAGAGCCCTTATGGTTTAAGAACCGTGTGCAGTGACACTGGTTCACATCTCCCGACTTTACCTTTACTTGAACGCCCTGCTCTCTAGCGTAGTTGGCTAAACCGATTTGCGCGGAGACCGGGTGACGAACTCCTTGTGGTCCGGGTTCACTCCCAGGGGTAGACAGAAAAGCCACATGTCTCCCAGATTTACGGTATTTAGAATGGAATCAAGGCCGAAAGGTTGCGATATCCATAATACCGAGCCTAAGGGTTAACAACTCATGGCTTCTGGATACTGAAACAAACAAACATACCTTTACTTGAACAGGATCAAATTCACATAGTGTAACCAATTGTGCTGACATTTACCAACATATTCACCCATTCAACTTGTTCAATCAGTGTATCCCAATCTTGTTTTTTCTCGCCACCCCCTTTTCAGCTAAAAAAAAAATCGCCCAGACACCCCCACCCCATTTCCTTTTCCCGTTGTTTTCCTTCCTAAGATATATTATCATCTGGGCCATGCTGAAAGCGTAGGTCATCATTCGCCGATTTTTGTGTGTGGCTCGCCACCCCCCTTTTTAGTAAAAAGAAACAAAATTCACCTAGCGCCCCCCGCCCCCTGTTTTTTTTCTTCTTTCTTAGGAAAATCATCATCATGTGTTATGATGAAAAGCATAGGCGATAATCATTTGCCGCCCTACACACTCATTAGGTGCTTCTGTGCCGCCCCAGTCATGTCGCCAAGAAGGTCAAGGTATTTATATCTTTGATTTCCCCTGCCCTCTTTCTATCAATACTGCCGGTTGTCACCAAGTTCTCGAGTCTAGTCTTTGCACACACACACACACCACACATATACACACAAACACACAGACACACACACACACAAACACACAGACAAGACACACACACACAGACACCCACACACACACACAGATACACATTCACAGACACACACATTCACACACACACATACAAAAACACTCACACACAGACACCCACACACACACACACATACATATATCTATCTTGGACAGTCAATATAGCATAAGAGGCTGTCTGTTTACATTCTGACAAATTTCTGACACAGGAAGTCTCTTATAAAAAAAAAAAATGCATGCTGTTCGTAGATATTTCAGTTTAGACCAAACTTCCACTCAGTGTCGAGTCATGAGAATACTCAAACAAATACCACATCCATCATGAGAATACTCAAACAAATACCACATTCATTATGAGAATACTCAAACAAATACCACATCCATTATGAGAATACTCAAACAAATACCAAATTCATTATGAGAATAATGAAACAAATACCACATTCATTATGAGAATACTCAAACAAATACCACATCCATTATGAGAATACTCAAACAAATACCACATCCATTATGAGAATACTCAAACAAATACCACATCCATTATGAGAATACTCAAACAAATACCACATCCATTATGAGAATACTCAAACAAATACCACATCCATTATGAGAATACTCAAACAAATACCATATCCATTATGAGAATACTCAAACAAATACCACATCCATTATGAGAATACTCAAACAAATACCACATCCATTATAAGAATACTCAAACAAATACCACATCCATTATGAGAATACTCAAACAAATACCACATCCATTATGAGAATACTCAAACAAATACCACATCCATTATGAGAATACTTAAACAAATACCACATCCATTATGAGAATACTCAAACAAATACCACATTCATTATGAGAATACTTAAACAAATACCACATTCATTTTGAGAATACTCAAACAAATACCACATTCATTATGAGAATACTCAAACAAATACCACATTCATTATGAGAAGGATGGACATAACCAGTTACTGATTAAAACAAAAATTTTTTTCTTCAAAATTAAACAATCACTGCGATTTTAATATATCAGATTAAAATAAACAACCACCATATACATTTTTTGGGGGCCCCTAACTGGGTGGCTGCCACGTTCTGTTGTGGTTTATAGCTAGGCTGCGATATCTGACCTAAAGTCTTCAGTCTTCGGTAGTAGAGTTGTAGGTATTCCGCCCTTCACGTGTATAACGGGTGTTCGATTCCGAACTAATTTTTCTTTTTACCCCAAAGGGGCGATTAGCACGTTGTGTTGTTGTTTAAAGCTATGTTGCGCATCTGCGCCTTACGCCCTAAGACATCCGACTAAGTACAGTCCACATAAGCGCCCCCCCTCCCCCCACCCGACGCTTCATTCGATCAAAAACTATTCGTTAATGACAGAGACTAAGAAGGCTTACGGTCCAGTTTGGTTTGGGTCGACACGGATGCCAAGGTTAATTAAACATCGTCACTTCGGACAGGGAGAGTTGACGAATGCGGGTTTTTATTTCCGCTATTTGTGTGTATAGTGTACATTGTTTTTATATCACGGAATTTTACTGTGGGTTCCATCACTGGTTAGGTGATGGAGTTTTATGTCGGGGACACACTTAAACTAAACGGTCCGTGGGGACAGCATGCGGCGCCAACTCATCTGGCTACAACGACCTGTACAGACAGTAGTTACCGTTTTGTGTTGTTGTTGTTGTTACGGTGGTGATGGTAGTGGTAGCAGTAGTACTGGTACTCGATGGGTTATATGGTTGCTGTTACACTGGCCACATTTACTTCTCAGTACAGATTAATGCTACCTATTTTTGTCTTGGTGGACACGGATGCCAAGCTCAATTTAACAACAATATTTCGTCAGGAGATGACTTCTCCATACTTCGTAGAGGATGACATGATTGGGGGGTGGGAAGGGGGGGGGGGTGTCGAGAGGGGTTGATGCCAGACACTGTTAACTAAGAGAGCTTATATTTTTTTTTTTTACATTTCTCAGTTTTTAACTATTTCCATTTTAACAATGTTGCCATATAATAATGTTTCAATCATTCTGAGAGGGAGATATAATTGGGCAGATGCTTGAGTCCTTGGTAGCGTAGTTGTCTATTTTGCGTGTTACGTGGGTGACTGGCGATCATTGCCCCGCTAGGTGATATAGATTTTTATTGCCTTTAACTAAGCGCCTGGGACGTTTTGTTGTGGTTTACAGCTAGGCTGCGATATCTACGTTTTATTTCCGCTAGATTTGGGGGTTTACAGCTTGCCTGCGATAGCGGCGACGAGATGTTGGTCATGTCACTGGTAATCTTTGTTCGCCTTTGAGAGGGCGGTTGGACCGTTGTGTTGTGGTTTACAGCTAGGCTGCGACATCGGACCCATTCTCTTCAGTCTTAGGTAGTATATTTTTACGTAATTCTCCATTCACGTGGTTGACCGGTGTTCAATTACCCACTGGGTGCTAATTTTCCCTTTTCTCTCAAGAGGGCTGTTGACATGTTGTGTTGTGATTTACAATTAGGCTGCGATATCTGCACCCTTCGCCCAAAGACATCCCATTTCAGTAAAGTCCCATTTATCCTCCCCGCGACGCTTCACTCGATGATAAACTATTCGTAGATGACAGAAGCTGTTAACTAAGACTGCTTACAGTCCAGTTTACTTTGGGTGGACACGGATGCCAAGGACATTTAACATTCGTCCCTTCGGAGAGGGGAGATGACGGGTTGTTTTTTTTAATTTCAGCTATTTGTGAGTATAGAACGGACTATTACTGTGGGTTTTCTTGTTCTTTGTTGGGAGCTCAATTACACTAAATAGTCCGTGGCGACATCATGCAGCGCTAACCCCTCTGGCTACACCGACCTGCACAGACAGTAGTGACTGTTTTTTGTTTTTGTTCTGAAGGTGGTGGTGGTAGTGGTAGCAGTAGTACTGGTACTGGATGGGTGATGTGGTAGCTGTTACACTAGCCACATTTACTTCTCATTACACATTAATGCTATCCATCTGTATCTGGGTGGACACGGATGCAAAGCTCAGTTCAGTTACAATATTTCGTCAGATGACGACTTTCCCATCCTTCGGCGAGGATGATATGATTAGTGGGGGAGGGGAAAGGGGGGGGGGTGGGGGTTGATGGCAGACACTGTTAACTGAAAGAGCTTAAAACATTATTTTAAAGTTATCATTTCTTAACTATTTCTATTTTAACAATTTCGCAAAGTGATGATTTTTTATTCCTTCGGAGAGGGAGATATGACAGGGTGGAGGGGGAGAGGGACGGGGGTTCAGGGTTATTACAGACACTGTTAGTTAAGAGCTACTTTCTTTCTTTTCCATTTCACCATTCGGGGCCCCAGCAACGCGTGGCAGGGCACATCTAGTTTAGAAATAGAATTAAAAAACAACATCTTAAGACAAACAGAGGAATTTAAGTATTTGGGCTACATTTTCACATCCGACGGAAAACTGGACAGAGAAATTAGCTCAAGATGCGCTAAAGCTAATCAAGAAATTGGACAACTATCTCCCCTGTTGACACACAAGCAGATACCCCGGAGTACTAGAGCAAATCTTATCAGAACCATCTTTGGCCAAACTATACTATCAGTGCCAAACGTAGACACTTTCATCCTCCAATGAAAGTAAAATTGTGACAACAGAGATGAAATGCCTTAGAAGAGCTGCAGGAGTTTCAATGAAAGACAGAATACGAAATCAGATAAATGCTTTGAATAAAGCTGGTTTAACAGGTCACCAAAGAACAATAAATAATGTGGCCTGGACACCTAACAAGAATGCCCTGGTACTATCTGCCACAGCGAGCCACACTAAAACGTTACAACGGGTATAGAGCGAGTGGAGGACCTCGGAAAAGATGGAGTAATGGCATTAGGAACATCCTTACAGAAATGAACATAAGTCTTAATAGTGCTCTTGACAGAGCTCATCAACGAATGTTACATCTCCCCCCGACACTTCGCTGAGGTACAAGGTGGAAGAGAATAATAATAATAATAATAATAATAATAATAATAATAATAATAATAATAATAATAATAATAATAATAAAAAGACTACAGTGAGAAAGCTACGAAGGGTTTATCAAAACATTTTCTCTCACATTGTGTTCTCTCTCTCTACCTCTCTCACATTCCCTCTCTACTGCTGTTGTTTTATTTGTATTCAACGCCTTTTAGCTGCACCTAAGGCTGCCAGCGCCTTGCACCGTCCCAGCGCCTTGCATCGTCCCAGCGCCTTGCACCGTCCCAGCGCCTTGCATCGTCCCAGCGCCTTGCACCGTCCCAGCGCCTTGCACCGTCCCAGCGCCTTGCACCGTCCCAGCGCCTTGCATCGTCCCAGCGCCTTGCACCGTCCCAGCGCCTTGCATCGTCCCAGCGCCTTGCACTGTCCCAGCGCCTGGCAAATTCAATTAAAGTCGCCATCGCTTCCTGGAACCATCCCAGTACCCCTCCCCAATTTTTTTTTTTTCAGGGGGCGGTAGCGCCCACTTTGGGAAACAGTGACCTTGATTATCTGCTCAGGTGTAAAATAATTGTTTGAGAGTTTTCTACATGATAAATTCCCTCTTTAAACACAGTAACATTTATTTATTAGGCTGTGTGGTCTCGAGGCATGGTGTCCGCCTCGAGTGCTAGAGGTTCTAGGCTCAATCCCTAGCAAGGGCTGTGATTTTTTTTCACGTGGACTTGGACTTCTAGTAATTCACCCTGGTCTCTGGGTAGTGCGATCGGATGCCCGTGTGCACTGTTGCGCACGTAAAAAAAAAAAATCCCTTGGCAGTTGGAAATCGAAAAGAGTAGCGTAAGGGCGCTGCCCGGGCAAATTTTTTAGTTAAAAATCTACCTAAAGTATTTCAGGATCCTCGCCGGTGCTACAGAGCCTGTGCACTGTGCTGAGCTTCTTCGGACTCAAACTTGTTAGAATAAGGTTACTACTCGTGTGCCAAGATGTTGATCCGTTTTTCAAACCTCAAACCAGTAACATTTATCTACTGTGCGTGAAATTAGCCAGTCTTTCGCCGGTATTTCATTTTTGTTTTCACCCCAAAGGAAATGTGGGAGTTCCTGGAAAAGTTCCAATATTCTAGATGTTACGGCTAAAAAACAAAACAACAACAACACTGAAGCTTAAATTAGGCGGCACAATTAGCACGAAAATAAAACTGATCTTTTTTTTTCTTCAGCCCTGACCTCCTCGGAGACACAGACGAACCCTAATCCAATTCTCAACCCTCAGTACACCTAAAATATTAGACTTTTTCGGGAACTCCCGGATATCCATTGTCTGGGGTGAATTACGATTGAAGGATCCTTTAGTCTCAACTTAGTAGTGTTTTATAATAAATTCAGTGTTAAATATCCGTTAACAGGAACTGAAATTGATGAAATCATGTTGTTCGCCAATGAATACAGTGTTGTGAGAAAATGAGCAGCACAGCATCTTCTGCTCCAGGGTAAGCTGAATAACAGCATATGGCTGTCGTTGTTGGTTTGTTGGTCAATATTCTCAACAGGCTTTGTCTGTGTTTACATCTCACCCTAAGTATAGTTTCAAACATGTTCAAAACATAAATTAACAAATAGTGCCACTTTCTGAGGCAACTAAATATCAACATGCACACAAGAAAGAAATGCTTGACTGCGGCCTCCCCCATATTTTCACTATGTGTAAAGAAAAGTAAATTTTTAACACCTTCTTTCTCGTCTTCACCAAACACTCGTGAAGAATCAGTTTAATTCTGTGATTTTGTCTACCTTGAAAAGAACACATTAAAGTGTGTTAGCTCGGGCATAAGAGAACATAAGAGAACAAGTCGGCACAGAACCAATTCTGGATTACATACAAAGACAGCAAGTGAAATGGTTTGCCCACTTAGAGAGAATGCCTTGTGACACCATACCTCAAGCATACATGGGAAGAGAAGAAGGACGTAGAGCACGGGGTACAAGAACCTGGAAGGATAAATCAGAGAAACTCTACAACAGCACGATGAGCCTATGGTCGAGGCAGCCAGAAGAGCTAGAAACAGAACCTTATATCTCCCTCGACACCCACAGAAGAAGAAGAAGAAGAAGCTCGGGCATTCAGTGTCACCCCCTTGCTGTCTTAGATAGGTAGGTAGGTGCTTAGCTAAAAAAAAAAATTAAAAAAAAGTCACGTTCAACTAGCATTCCAGAAGGGGGAACTTTAAGTTACAATGGTGACTAGGTTGTGTGTGTCATATAGAATGGCTTTGCACTGTACGCCACCAAAGGCTAGGAAAAGGACACGTGCAGCTTTGATGCGATCAGAGGAGAGAGAGCCAAATAGTATCCCGACCGACGACGAAGTCCTGGGTAAAGCCGATTTTTCTTCGTGGTGCTGTGTCCCTGTATGTGCCCCACTGTCATTGCCAGGCGTGAGATTACAACCGTTAATCTTTCACGTGGTAATAATTGATCTAAGAAATTATTTAACGTTTGCTACAACTATTCTTTAGAACTGATCTAGAAATACATGGAACTAAAGAGGAACTCCCGAGAAAAGTTGTCAAGTTTATGATTAGAGCTCTCTTGACCATTGAGTTTTCCCAGCAAAGTTGTCAAGTTCATGATTAGAGCTCTCTTGACCTTTGAGTTTTCCGAGCAAAGTTGTCAAGTTCATGATTAGAGCTCTCTTGACCTTTGAGTTTTCCGAGACAAGTTGTCAAGTTCATGATTAGAGCTCTCTTGACCTTTGAGTTTTCCGAGACAAGTTGTCAAGTTCATGATAAGAGCTCTCTTGACCTTTGAGTTTTCCGAGACAAGTTGTCAAGTTCATGATTAGAGCTCTCTTGACCTTTGAGTTTTCCGAGCAAAGTTGTCAAGTTCATGATTAGAGCTCTCTTGACCTTTGAGTTTTCCGAGACAAGTTGTCAAGTTCATGATTAGAGCTCTCTTGACCTTTGAGTTTTCCGAGACAAGTTGTCAAGTTCATGATTAGAGCTCTTTTGACTTTTGAGTTTTCCGAGACAAGTTGTCAAGTTCATGATTAGAGCTCTCTTGACCTTTGAGTTTTCCGAGACAAGTTGTCAAGTTCATGATTAGAGCTCTCTTGACCTTTGAGTTTTCCGAGACAAGTTGTCAAGTTCATGATAAGAGCTCTCTTGACCTTTGAGTTTTCCGAGACAAGTTGTCAAGTTCATGATTAGAGCTCTCTTGACCTTTGAGTTTTCCGAGCAAAGTTGTCAAGTTCATGATTAGAGCTCTTTTGACTTTTGAGTTTTCCGAGACAAGTTGTCAAGTTCATGATTAGAGCTCTCTTGACCTTTGAGTTTTCCGAGACAAGTTGTCAAGTTCATGATTAGAGCTCTTTTGATTTTTGAGTTTTCCGAGACAAGTTGTCAAGTTCATGATTAGAGCTCTCTTGACCTTTGAGTTTTCAGAGACAAGTTGTCAAGTTCATGATTAGAGCTCTCTTGACCTTTGAGTTTTCCGAGACAAGTTGTCAAGTTCATGATTAGAGCTCTCTTGACTTTTGAGTTTTCCGAGACAAGTTGTCAAGTTCATGATTAGAGCTCTCTTGATCTTTGAGTTTTCTGAGACAAGTTGTCAAGTTCATCATGAGAGCTATCACCACTGTGACAGAGAGAACAAGAAGAAGTAGAAGAAGAAAAAGATCCTCACTGTTGTCTTACTGGTGAACAAATCTGTCTTTTCTATCTTTGTTAGGGTGTTTTTAAAACACTTCAGTAGCTATATTTAAAGAGGTACGTGTGTGCTTTACAGCTGATTTGTTAAATTAAAAATATCACACCTATACTGAGATGCACAGATGTTTATTTAAAGACTAATTAGCAATTTTATAAAGCAAATGCTTTGTTTCTACAATTTTTGATTTTGTGTATTAGTGTGGTTTTGTTTCATTTATGTTTGTGCTGATGAAGGCTCTATAGCCGTAACGTTCAGGTTTTATTTGTGTTTTGTTATATTGTAAAGCTCGCGGATCTACTTTTCGTTCGGTTTTGTATCTTTACATGATGTTTCCTCAACAGAAAACTCAAACCTGCTGTCTCGAAGAAGTCCACAGCTGAGCCCCAGGTCGGGGCGGTAGCTGCTGATGATACGGCAACGAAAACGAAGAGCGTCACGATCATTCCTGAAGATGGAGAGAAGAATACTCTTACACAAGAACAACCGGCTGCTAATAGCGTAACTCCATTTAATGAGCAGACGGTAATCCTCCTCCTTCCTCCTTCCTGCTGCTGCTGCTGCTGCTGCTGCTGCTGCTGCTGCTTCTTCTTCTTCTTCTTCTTCTTCTTCTTCTTCTTCTTCTTCTTCTTCTTCTTCTTCTTCTTCTTCTTCTTCTTCTTCTTCTTCTTCTTCTTCTTCTTCTTCTTCTTCTTCTTCTTCTTCTTCTTCTTCTTCTTTGTTGTATCACTGATATCAGGGTGTAGCTCAGTGTCCTGGCTTTCTGTATTTGTCTTGCACTTCTCGGGTGGCTTGTCTCACCGAGCCCAGGTTGTAGCCCAGTGTCGCGGTTTTCTCTATTTTTTTTTGCGATCCTCGGCTGGCTTTAGTGACGTATTTGTTTAACTTTTTGCTGGTTTCAGCTACAACATTTATCTGCCTCTTTCTTTGTCTTTTTCTCGCCTATATGAACTGTGCAGGTTATTAATTAACCCCCCCCCCCTCTTTTTGCCATCACCTAGCCCATGTCTGCCTGTAGGTTCAACGCTCTTTCAGCTCGACATGGGCCACTCTTAAACATCAAACATAAAAAAACAACAAAATACAGCAAAGTCATTGAGAAATAGAAAATCAAATAGTTTGGTCGTCTAGCAAGAATGAAACCAGAACAATCACAAACGTAGGGGGCTACACATGAAAAGATCTTATGTAAAAGCAATAGGTCGCCCTAAGAGAACATGGATTGACGAAAATGTAGAGCTTCTGCAGGGACACATAACGACAATAGACATTGCTACCCATCTAGTAACGAATCGCAAAATGTTCCTTTCCACGTCGTTTATCGACATAAGTTGAAATTCATGATAATGATGATGATGATTAAAAAGAAGAAGAAGACGGAGAAGAAGACGAAGAAAACGAAGAAGACGACCCAAGAAGACGACGAAGAAGACGACGAAGAAGACGACGAAAAAGACGACGATGAAGACGACGATCACGACGAGAAGACGAGGACGAGGAAGTAAACGAGGAAGAAGACGAGGAAGAAGACGAGGCAAAAAGACGAGTAAAAAGACGAGGAAGAAAACGAGGAAGAAGACGAGGAAGAAGACGAGGAAGAAGACGAGGAAGAAGACGAGGAAGAAGACGAGGAAGAAGACGAGGACGAAGACGAGGAAGAAGACTAAGACGAGGAAGAAAACTAAGACGAGGAAGAAGACAAGGAAGACGACGACGACGACGATGAGGACGAAGACGAGGAAGAAGACTAAGACGAGGACGAGGAAAAAGACGAGAAAGAAGACGAGGAAAAAGACGAGGAAGAAGACGAGGAAGAAGACGAGGAAGAAGACGAGGAAAAAGACGAGGAAGAAGACGAGAAAGAAGACGAGGAAGAAGACGAGAAAGAAGACGAGGAAGAAGACGAAAGAAGAAAGAAGAAGGAAAAAGGAAGAAGAAAGAAGGACGAAGGAAGAAGGACGAAAGGAGAAGGAAGAAGAAGGAAGAAGAAGAAGGAAGAAGAAAAAGAAAAAAAAGAAGAAGAAGAAATAGAAGAAAAACAGAAGACACAGACGAGGAAGACGAAGAAATGATGACGATGACGTCGAAGAAGAAGAAGAAGAAGTTAAGATTACAAATGATGTCTAATCCACTGTGCAGATAAACCCACTGGCTGCTGGAGCTCCGTACAGCGTGAGAAAAAACGCGGCGCAAGCCATGATGGACGGATCACTGCTCTTTGCCAACTTCTCCCAGATACGAACACTGACATCGTCAGGTAAGACAGATACGAACACTGACATCGTCAGGTAAGACAGATACGAACACTGACATCGTCAGGTAAGACAGATACGAACACTGACATCGTCAGGTAAGACAGATACGAAGACTGATATCGTCAGGTAAGACAGATACGAACACTGACATCGTCAGGTAAGGCAGATACGAACACTGACATCGTCAGGTAAGACAGATACGAACACTGACATCGTCAGGTAAAACAGATACGAACACTGACATCGTCAGGTAAGGCAGATACGAACACTGACATCGTCAGTTAAGAGCAGCTGAAAGGTGAAGAGACAACTAGTAAACTTCTAATGCTAGCTAGCTGGGTTCAGGGAGAACGACAGACGAGGACTTACATACAACAACTGACTGCATTCCCTGAACATTTTATTGTTTGTTTGTTTTAGTATCCAGAAGCCATGAGTTGTTAACCCTTAGGCTCGGTATTATGGATATCGCAACTTTTCGACCTTGATTCCATTGTAAATACTGTAAATCTGGGAGAAACGTGGCTTTTCTGCCTACCCCTGGGAGTGAACCCGGACCACAAACAGTTCGTCACCTGGTCACCGCGCAATCCGGTTTAGCCATCTACGCTAGAGAGCCGAACATTTTATTAAAGTCTAAGCTCGTTGTCAGCCATCCTAACAAATGTTCTCCAAGTTCATCACCTCCTAACATGTAGGTCGAGACCCTAGGGGGGTGGGGGGGGGAAGGGGGAGGGAGGGGGTGGGTTAGTTTGGCGTTCGCTTGGCGTACGTAATGTTTGTGGGAGGTTGTGTTGTTGTGAGTCTACTGCAAGGGGAAGCGCCGCAGGCGCGACGATTCTTGGCTATCGAAACTTGGATGTTTTTGTATTTCTACGTTCGTTGGTGGCGGCTTCCTCCCGAGAGGAAGACATCAGTTACAAACTGCGTAGGAATAGATATGCTCCCGACCGTCGCGCAGGTAGCAGAAGATAAAAATAATCACGCCAGCGAGCGGTCGGTGACAGCAACGCTTGAACCGTTCACAGTAATGATTCCCCCGCAACATAGGAGAAGTCCAGTGACCTAAGGAGGCATGAATGGCAAGGGAAGTTACACTAATCCTGGGCCTAAAAACGCGAACAGCACCCTACCCACAACCTTCTGTCTCGTGTACTTTCAGTCAACTCCGACACAGATGATCTTCCATACCATGATGTCAGACTGTCCAGTATGTGTTCTCTCAGTCTCCCTCTGCCTCTCCTCCCCTCCAACTTGTCTACCGTCACGATGCTCTCTAGTTTTCTTTTTCTCATCATATGACCAAAGAATGAAGATTGTCTCTTTCTGATGTGGGCAGTCCAATTAGTTTTCTTCGTGAGTCAGTTTCTTTCAAGATGTCTTCATTACTCTTTTTATCTGCCCAGGGTTTTCTCATCACTCTATAGAACCACATCTCCGCAGCTTCCAAATTCGCTAGTGTAGTTAGTTAAACTTGACTTCGCAGCGACCGAGTGACAAACTCCTTGTGGTCCGTGTTCACGCTCGGGGGTTGGCAGAAAAGCCCAATTTCTCCAAGATTTGCGATATATATTATGTAATCAAGGCAATTTCCCGAGTACTGAGCTAAAGGTGGTTTCTGGATATTTAAAGAAAAAAAAATATGTCTAGGGTATTCTCATCATTCTCATCATTCGTCTATAAAACTACATCTTCGCAGCTTCCAAAAAAAAAAAAAAAGTTCTACTAATTTATTAACTGCCTATGATTCACATCCGTACATCAGTATAGGATTTAGATGGCTTTTAGGAATTCTCTATCTCGCACATAACACAGTCACAGTTATAGTCTAAAGTCCCCCCTTCGGGGTTGCTAGTTGAATTGATTACGACGATTTTGTTTCTTCTTTCAACAAAGGATGGGAAACTGCACCATCCAACACCAGTCTCTCCACACCACAGGGCGTCCGTCATGCCTAAAATAACCTAGCTTTCGTGAGAAGAATAATTCATAATGATAAAAATAATATGGGAAAAAATAATTGACATTATATGAAATATAAACAAGTACGCAGAAACAAAAGGAGAACCTGTATACATGGTTAAAAGGGCTGTGGAAGAAGGGTGGAAACAAAAAAGGGGGTGGGGTGTGGGGATGGGGTTTCATCTAAAGTGCCCGAACCAGAGGTTGGACTAATTTGTCATTCTTGAAGTCGAATCCCAAGTCATTGCTGCCACCATATAAGTAAAAGACCCTTTTCTACGCCATTGGGCGTATAGGGCTAGACCTATATTTTATAGACCGATCGGCACAAGATGTGTGATGTGGTCAGCATCATGCCACCATTGCCACCATATGTATATATATGTATATATATGTATATGTATATATATATATATGTATTTATATATATATATGTATATATATGTATATGTATACATATATGTATATGTATATGTATACATATATGTATATGTATATATATGTATATGTATATGTATATGTATATGTATATGTATATATATGTATACATATATTATATATTGTATATATATGTTATATATGTATATATATAGATATATATATATATATATATATATATATATATATATATATATATATATATATACCCACACACACACACACACACACTATATATATATATGATATATATATATTATATATATATATAATATATATATATATATATATATATATATATATATATAGTTATAATTTAAATTAGAGGTACACTAATTTGAAAACCGCCCAATCGGGTTTCAAAAACGTATTAGACGGTTAGAAAAAGTTTCATTTTAAAGTGAAAATAGCGCGCGCGTGTGTGTGCGTTTTAATGTGGCCAAAATATTGAATTGGTCTCTTTTGTTATTTTTTAAATTATTTCTTTCAGGAATTTTCTTTTCCTTTGCGGTCTTTCAAGAACCTCTGTATAAGACTGCTTTGTGTCCATGAAATAGTCATATCCTACTGCACATTTCCATTTCCAGAAACCCCGCTCGATTATAGTCCATACATCTTTTTAAGGATGACATTTGTTGTTATTTGAAGCCCCACCCTGGCTTTTGCCAGGGGCCGCAATATAGGCAGGCCATAAATATGGCCAATTGTCTGAACGCGGTTTCTGGGACCTCTCCACGGCGATCCTCATCCACATGGTGGCACTTTGTGTCATCGGGTGATTATCGCTTGTGTGATGTCCTGGTGGGGTAGAAAGTCAGTCCGTCAGTCAGTCCGTTCGATTTTCTGGTTGCCTGTTAATTGTCTTCAGTAGAATATTTAGGGACCCATTAATTTTCCACTCCTTGGTGGCATATGGTGCTGGTTAAATATTTTTATAGACCAGTCGACATTAGATAATTGTTGTAGTCAACATTACCCCGGCACCATCACCTCCAGTGACATTTCCTCCTACCAGTTTTCAGACGGACTCGACGTTGGTGCCAAGGTCGTTTAAAACAAACCTAACCAGAATTCAGTACAGGTTATTAGTTTTTTCAGCATACATTATTGTTCCCACAATATGTGTTATTAATTTGCCAGCATACATTATCTATTTCCCAACACACGTTATTAATCTCCGAGCACACGTTAATAATTTTCCAGCAAACATGATTAATCTCACAACACACATTGATAATTTCCGAACATACATTATTAATTTCCCAACACACATTATTAATTTCCCAACATACATTAATATTTCCCAACACACATTATTAATTTCCCAACACACGCTATTAATCTCCCAACACATATTATTCTTCTCCCAGCACAAAGATAATTGACGTCTTTTCTAATCGCACGTTATTAATCTCCCAGCACTCATGATTAATTTCCCAGCCTAGAATGTGAATCTCACAGCAAACATTATTTTCGCACGACAGACTATAAATCTCACAGCACCCACTATTAATCTGCCAGACACATTATAAATCTCACAGTACACGTTATTAATTTCTAAGCAGAGATGTTAAATCTCCCAGCACAGATTATAAATCCCACATCACAGATTATAAACCCCACAGCACAGATTATAAATCACACAGCACAGATTATAAATCCTACAGCACAGATTATAAATCCCACAGCATAGATTATAAATCCCACAGCACAGATTATAAATCCCACAGCACAGATTATAAATCCCAAAGCACAGATTATAAATCCACCAGCACAGATATACATTCCTAAAACTCACCGAGGCAACATTTCCAGCGTAGACCTTTTCCCCCACCCAATATGTGTTTTGCTGAAATCGGAAGTGTTGCTGAGCTGAAAGACATGAATATCACAGCCTTGCTGTAAACCAACGTGTCAACCACCCTTTTGAGCGCGAACACAAAAGAATTACACATATAATAAACGAGCAGTTAATGTTTTGACCGGCACTGATAAAAAAGAATGAGATCGACCATCTTCGACATTAGGAACAAGACCAATAAGGCACCCCTAAAAAAAATGTATTTTTTTTGGGGCCATGTCTGTCATGCAGCTTGAAATCCATAACTTTGGAAAACGGACAGAATTAATCTCCAAC
>CAJHNH020000578.1:155000-200000 GCA_905116865.2 Candidula unifasciata
TCAGAAAGGGAAGGGGAATAAAGGGAAATAAGTGTGTGCGCATAGGTTGAGAGCTGAGCGTTTTCTTCCATAGCACAATACGATACTGCCCCTTGGAGACGGGTGGGGAGGTGAGGTGGGTCGGGGCGGGGAGGGGTAAACAAAATATCTTTTAATAACTTCCAACATCTTTGTTACGTACATCAACGCGGTAAAAAATATCTGCGTTTCCGCTAAGGCATCGATGTTAAACAGTTCGAATCTTCTTAGCGTCACGGTGAAGAAGAAGAAAAAGAAGAAGAAGAATAAGAATAAGTAGCAGCAGCAGTAGCAGCAGTAGTAATCTTTTTCCAGTATAACAGCCTCATATATAGCAAGCCATGTACAACTTACAACTTTTCGCCTTAGCTGCTGCCTGAGATTTCATCAACCTAAAGAACTGCAGTGTGGATGGCAGACCAACAGGTCATGTTTCAGAGACCCCCGTTTAACCTCTAAAGAAGTTTTATTAAGGGTCCCTGTAACCGCTACACCAAGTACTACCCTGGTATCTTTGTTCATAACAGTGGCAGATTTTGAAGAGTCCTTCTCTCCCTCCCGATACCCAGAAACTATAGGGGTGGGTTAGAATGTTACTAGAGTTTTGTGTCGACGGAGAGGCTTTTGATGTAACAGGATCACAATTCAGCTCGGTTTATACTGACTGGATGTCATTAAAGCCTTAACTCAGCGGTTATCAATCTGTGGGTCGTGACCCCCTTGGGGGGTCTAACGACCATTTCACAGGGTTCTGAAAACAGATATTCACTGAAGTTAATAAAGAAGCAACGAAAATAATTGTATGGTTGGGGGAGTCACCAAGACACGAGGAACTGTATTAACGGGTTGCGGCTTTAGAAAAGCCGATAACCACTGCATTTACTGGGCATGTTGCCTTTAACAGAAGTCACTTGATCATCCTCGCAGGTCTTAGACGACAAAAGTGCTTCGGAAGCTGCTACCAAGTTTATGGCCCAGGAGTCTGATTTGAGGAAACAACTCAGTTTTAAAAGACAACGCATCAACTCCTATCTCAACTACGCCACTATTTTTCTTGTCCTGATCGTCACAATCATCAACATGTTGATCGCCAGCTTTGGAATCCGACTAAAGGATCCGCCACCAGCATCGACAGACCCCGCTAGTACCTCAATGGAAATCCTTAACAACAGTCTTCTTCGTCCGCCTTTCTATCCCCCAAATGAATCATAGGCCCTTAACCAACTCACGCCAAGTCGTTCTATCCTTCGCCATTGCATGGAGCTCTCCCCATGTCCTTCCCATCTTTCTAGCTTCATTCCCCAGCTCTCTTCTCCATGTGTTTTTTTGTGTGTGTTGGGCTTCCTTTATTCCTATGCCTCTGTGGGTTCCAATGCAAGGACATTCTAGTTATGATGTTCTCCTGTTTTCTCAGTGTGTGTCCTATCCAACACCAGCGTTTTTTCCTCACCTCTTGCTCCACTGGAGCCTGTTTAATTCCCTCCTCAAGCTCTACATTAGTTATTCTATCATACCATTTAATTCCTTCTATTCTGCGCAGGCACCAGTTAATGAATGTTTGTAGTTTATCAGTAATTGCCTTAGTTTTTTTTTCATGTTTCCGCCCCATACTAACAGTACGATTTACTTAATAAATCCGTCTCTGCTAATGCCTCAGCGTTACAAATTTCGAATGTCCGTAAACTTACGCTGATTCACTGATTAATTCCCTGACAATTATATTTTACTTCATCAACATAGTTTGAAATAAGAGACTATCAATTAAAATCTTTTCGGAATATGTTTTAACCCGCACTGCACTGTCAAAAACGAAGTATGTGTGTACACACACCGTTTGAGCTCGTTAACTTATCAGGAGATAGTGTAGAAATCGATGGCAAAGTTCTGACTAACGGTAGCCTCTGCTTCGGGACTTACTTCCTATGTATTTTTGCCATTATATTTCTGAATACAACATTGTAGTATTAAAATAGAAGCAGAAAGGAATTTTTTTTTTTACCTTTTAATCTTCCTGCTTTAACACGCGGTGAGTCTATATAGCCGCCACACCCCCTCTCCCCAGAATCGTGAATTTAATTATTACACTTTTTTCTTTTCAAAACTGTTGAATCTGATAGCAAACTAAACACCGCACATTACTGTATAAGGAGGCACTTTATAATTAAATATATATATATATATATATATATATATATATATATATATATATATATATATATATATATATATATATATATAAACCCGTGCTACTGGGCCCTGTCATATAAAAAACAAGAATAGACTCACTGCCTACCCAAAAGCATGTCGTAAGAGTCGACTTCTTATTCTTCTTCTCTTCTTCGCCTGAAAACAGTCGTCTATATCAGCAATGTTGTCTCTTGTATACAAATCGTCGTTAGTTTAATCAGTGGTCCATAGAGTTTATGTTCCACTGTTGTTCTTTGAGGCCAAAAGGTTTGCCTTAATGTGTCAAATTCAGAAATACATGCTCTGCTGTCTGGGCACCTTTCCACAGGGGCACATGGCTGATACGCTTATCATGAATTTTGTGTACATGTGGTTGCATAATCGGTAACCCACTGTCATCCTAGAAACAAGGTAGCTAGCTATCAAGGTCTTTCCAGCGTAGATAGGATCGACGTCTCTTTTGAAGTCAAGAGTTTATTTTCCTGGGAGTCAAGAAACTAGCAGAATGCAAACAAATAAGTCATATATTTGAAACGGATGTACATTCCTTGTGGTTCGGGTTCACGCCTAGGGGTAGGCAGAAAAGCCACATTTCTCCCAGATTTACGGTATCTATCATGTCCGGTTTAACCAACTACGCTAGAGAGCCGGGTTTGCGTAGGCGATCATGTCTCTCCATAATCTGCGATCTCCTGCAGCATGTATCAGTTCGTGTGCCGACACACCTCCATGACATGCAACAAGACCCTTCTCTCGTTGTCTTTCTCTATGCCTCCTTCCACAGATCTTTCCAGTGGTCACCAAATGTTCTATTTTCCCTCTTCTCATAACAAGGCCGAAAAATGATGACTGTCTCCTTCTGATGTCCATAAAAAGTTGTCTTCGGGCTACCGCCTCTTTCAAAACGTCATGGCTGCTCTTTTAGGCTGTCCAAGGTATTCCAAGTATATCTATATATCTTGGAGTGAGGAGGATTAAAGAGATGTAGAGATGTAACGATTTCACTGTTTTGTCACATGTTTTATAAATGCCTCAATGTTTCAGTTTAACAGCTATGAAGTTCATAAGTGATTTCAACATGGACACTGCCTTCAGAAATCAGAAGGAAAAAATCACGACATAAGTAACATGTTTACGTACTATGATATGTGAAACGAGGGACGATCTACTTATTACCGATGATAACAGGAAGAGAGTTGCTACAGAAGCAATACTGAACTTTATAGGTAGACAACAAATCAAATGGTTTGATCATGTAACAAGATTGGCATCAGACAGGGCACCACAGAGAGCAACGTTATACAGATGCAACGGTAACAGAAGCTAACAGAAGGGCCCGTTTCAGAGATAGCTTCCTGTCTTGACGCTGCGAGGCATTCCAGGAATAAAGGAAAGGAAGAAGAAGAAGAAGAAGAAGAAGAAGAAGAAGAAGAAGAAGAAGAAGAAGAAGAAGAAAGAGACAAAGAAGAAGAAGAAGAAGAAAAAGAAGAAGAAAAAGAAGAAAACTGATTTCAGTCAAAACATTCTCAGCTGACCTGTGATGAGATAGCGAAACATGACAGGTTACGCTTACCGGCACGGCACATGATGATGAGATGATGATGATGATGATAATGATGATGGTGTTGATGATGATGATGGTGGTGATGATGATGGAGATGATAATGATAATGGTCGTGATGATGGTGGTGGTGATGTTGATGATGATGGTGGTGGTGAAGTTGATGATGATGATGGTGGTTGGTATAATGATGATGATCATGGTGATGGTGATGATGGAGATGATAATGATGATGGTCGTGATGATGGTAGTGGTGATGGTGATGATAATGATGACTGTGGTGGTGGTGTTGATGATGATGATGATGGAGGTGGTGTTGATGATGATGATAGTGGTGGTGTTGATGATGAAGATGATGATGGTGGTGTTGATGATGATGATAGTGGTGGTGATGATGATGATAGTGGTGGTGATGATGATGATGATGATGGTGGTGATGATAATGACTATGATGGAGATGTTAATGAGAATGGTACTGGAATTGAATGCCCACGGACAGGGTTGTTGTAATGTGGCCAGCTCAATGTTCAGCTAAATCCATAAAGATTTTACCACGTATAGAAATTCTCTATAAAAGTATTTGTTTACAAATTGTGTAACATTTCAAATACATTATTATATCTATTTGTCATGGAGCTGTGTTCTTGTTATATATTACTATTATGCTCACAAACTAGAATTGCGCCACTTGAGGAGTCACAATTCCCCCCCCCTCCGCCAACCAAGTTTTGAAAATGTGTTGAATTCTCAGTTTTGTCACAAATAACTACAGTGAAATATCATTAACACGAATTCGCTTTAGACGAAATATAGGTTCAACACGAACACACATTTTGGTGGTTATGTGTTTTCTCAAGGCAAACATTTAAAAAAATGGACTACTTTTGTAAGGTTGATACAATCTGAAAAAGGTACCTGGAGAATCTCTGGGAAGTAAAGATTGCTTGTTGAATGTTCAATGTTGAATTAGGAATCGACATGACAGCACTCGGGACACTCCCATAAGTACTCAGTCCTCATCTTCAGCAGCAAGCGAAGAGTTCCAATTCCGATTGTACCAGTAACCATCTGATTGTTTATCCGTCTCGCGCTTCCCTGAGTGTGGAGCGTCGGCCAGATCCCTTGGTAACTAACTTCTCGTAGCGCTATTTTCCTCAGACCGCAACGATCTATCTGCGCCTCCGCAATGTTTACTCGCTCCTGAAGGGCTCTCACCATATTTAACATGTTATTCATCAATTCACCACTAAGTGGTACTTAGCCGGCCAGTCTATATGCCTGCTCATTTCCCAACACACCAGCATTACCCGAAAAAGATGGCTGATGTGGTCCATTAATAAAATACTAAAGGTCTAATAACGGATCAACATCATGGCAGATGGGTGTGGCTCATAAGTGCTGCGTTCTTTTTCTAAATCAAGCCTGAGTCTGAAGAATCTCAGGACAGTGCTCGAAGTCCCTTGCCCCGGCGAGAATCCTGAAATACTTTGGGTAGATTTTTAACTCAAAATTTTGCCCGGATAGCGCCGTTAGGCTACTCCTTTTGATTTCCAACTGCCAATTGATTTTTTTTTTACGTGCGCAACAATACACAAAGGCGTTCGGTCTTACTACCCAGAGTCCAGAGGAAATTACTAGAAGTCCACTTTTTTGCCCAGGGAAAATGTGGAGTTACCAATCTACCCAAGGAATTTCATAATCATCGCTGGTGCAACGGAGTTTGTGCACTGAGATCTGCAGACTCGGGCTTGAGTTAGAAGTAAAACGGAGCACTTATGGGTTACTACTCTTGTGCCATGACACTAACACTTCCTAATATTTGGAAAAAAAAAAAAAAAAAAAAAAAGAAGAGGATGGGGACAGAGCGCTTATGGAGTGTTGTGGTGGCAATTCTTAATTCAACTTTCAACATTCATTTGAACAAAGAAGATTTAAACAAAACAGACTGAACAATTTATTGCTTGTAATATTTCGCTGTATTTCGTCAGGTGTGTACTACAGTAACAATTGCATAAATGAAGCAAATAAGTGAATCCTTTATAACTGTAGTACAATTTCAGATACAGCAAATTATGCCAACAATTTGTGGAGTCTTTTTTGTTTATATCTTCTTTGTTCAAATTTACCACGTGGCGGCATTGCTTTGACTTCATAATATGATAGTCTTACCGACATTTTCTAAAACACAGCAATCTAAATCGTTCGTTACTCTGTATGGTCACATAGAAATAATTTCCTGAAAATGTGGTGCGGATAATATCGATTTTGGGAGAAGTGCAGATAGTGGGGGAGGGGGGGGGGTGAGAGGAGTTTTCTCAATATCCTACCCCAAACAAGGACAATCCACAGGTCACAGATGAGCTAATCCAACAAATTAGCCGGCTCTACCTTGGTTAAATAGTGCCAGTCCAGGAAACATAAAAACTTTGTTATTGCCTTTAGAGAGGTAAGACGATCGGAGGAGTTTGAAGGTAGCACGTCCACATCTTTGCTAAGAGTGCAAGAATCAGGATTAAAGATCGGTACAGTCAGGCACAAGAAGCACAACAGACGCACGATAAGTCTTGTCAACCAACATAGGACTGGGACTATCAACCGTGGGACGCTGATGTATACGTTAAAGGGGGAATCTAAGCACCTATGGACATGTTCGGAGTGTCTTGAAGATAACCACAATTTTACTCATAACTCAGTACTAATAATAATAATAATAATAAGACGAAGAAGAAGACGACGAAGAAGAAGAAGAAGAAGAAGAAGAAGAAGAGGAAGAAGAAGAAGAAGAAAAAGAAGAAGAAGAAGAAGAAAAAGAAGAAGAAGAAGAAGAAAAAGAAGAAGAAGAAAAAGAAGAAAAAGAAGAAGAAGAAGAAGAAGAAGAAGAAGAAGAAGAAGAAGAAGAAGAAGAAGAAGAAGAAGAAGAAGAAGAAGAAGAAAAGGAAGAAGAAGAAGGATAATGATGATGATGATAATAATAATAATGAGAAGAAGAAGAATAAGAAGAAGAAGAAGAAGAAGGAGAAGAAGAAGATGAAGAAGAAAAAGAAGAGGAAGAGGAAGAAGAAGAAGAAAAAGAAGAAGAAGAAGAAGAAGAAAAAGAAGAAGAAGAAGAAGAAGAAGAAGAAGAAGAAGAAGAAGAAGAAGAAGAAGAAGAAGAAGAAGAAGAAGAAGAAGAAGAAGAAGAAGAAGAAGATGACAAAGCAGAAGAAGAAGAAACGACGCGGGTCTCGATGTAAACCGTTAACCGTAAACCGTTCAGCCATTGACTTGACATTTGTCTCTCAGTCGTCGGTTTTAGATGTTAAATGGACTGTCCTGAATGACCATGGGAGTGATCACCTACCATATTCAGTCTTGATTTCTAAACTCAGTAAGGTTAAGGTTGGGAGAGCACGCAAGACCTTCCAGTATAAGTGGACCAACAACCTACTTGGACGCCTGAGACAGGGAGCATGCAAAAGAACTGCCAGAACCAATTTTCTACAGCCCCCATGGTGGACTCCAGAAGTAGAACAGGCATGGAAGGCAAAGAAAGCCGCAGTGAAGCAGCTAAAGAAAGTACGACAGACACCCTCAAGCTCACGAGAGGAAGTGGAGATGGCGGAGAATGTGAAAAAAAAAATAAGGTGGAGGTTTTCAAGCGCTGTGCTGCAGAGGCCAAAAGAGCAAAGTGGGAAACTTTTGTGAATGACATGGGAGGCGATAAAACATTAGGGAAATTCTGGAAACTGCAAAGGCAGATGCAAATAAAAGATCGGCCTATGACAGTCGGAACAATTTGTAGAGACGATGGTGTGCGCGTGACAACAGACAAGGAGAAAGGGGAGGCTTTTCTCCATAGGTTTATAGCTCAGACAGATCATAATGATGGAGACATCAGGGAAGCAGTTAGAAAGGAGTTAGCTGGCACCTTGAAGAATATGCATTATGAAGACATGATACAAGTGGAAGATTTCAAACAAATTTTGAAAAAAGGACAAGACACTGCACCAGGGCCTGATGGTGTCAGGTAGACCTGGCAGAGATGGCCGACTGTTTTAACCAGAGTATTAAGACAGCATCAGTACCGCAAGACCGGGTGCACAGCTATTTAATTCCACTAACAAAACCTTTTAAAGATCATTCTAAGCTTAGTGGCTTTAGAATCATCACCTTACAAAACACATCTGGGAAGGTCTTGGAGAAGATAGTTGCTGTAAAGTTACAAGAATTTTTGGAAAGGGTGAAGCTTCTCCCAAGAGGTCTGGGAAGTTACAGGCCAGGAAAGGACACTTGGGCAAATGCGGCCACTTTTGCTTTTGACGTCTATGAAGGGTTCCAGAACAGACAGGAAACTATGGCGGTAGGGCTAGATCTCGAGGATGCTTATAACAGAGTGAGATACGACATCCTAATGACTGCACTGAGGGAGAAGGAGGTCAATCCATGGCTGGTGAATTGGGTTGCAGCTGTCCTGTATTCACGTTGGGTTGCTCTCCGACTGGGCTCATAGACCTCTGAACCATGCACTTTGGCCCCAGGACTGCCACAGGGATCCGCCATCTCGCCTGTGCTCTTCAACGTGTATACGAGCAAGATTGCAAGCCTAGAGGCACCAGGAGTGGGAAGGATACTGACTTTTGCTGATGATATACAGCGGGGGGGGGGGGGGGGGGGGGGGAAGAGAGGGAACAAACAGCTCGGGAGCTACAAGCGACAGTAGACAAAGTGACTGAGTGGTGTCCAGAAATAAAGGCTGTCGTCCACCCGGAAAAGGCGTCTGTTTTATGGTGTTCTCTGGACAACAAAATCATCAAAACTAATGTCCCAAGTCTCAAGATAGATGGTAGAGACGTCAACAGAAAGAGCAAACTGAAGTATCTGGGAATTACATTTGACAGGAGCCTGTCATTTAAGGACCATGTGGAGAGTGTTGTGACCAGATGCTAAAAAGGACTTAGTGCACTTAAGACTATGGCTGCAATTTACATAGAGCAGAGAATGCTTTTCACACTATATCAGCACCTGATCCTGTCAGTGGTGGATTGTGGCCTGGGACTGCTTACCGTCTCAAAGAGTCAGATGGACAAACTAGAGCGCATACAGAACGCGGCTATGCGGGTCATTCTGGGTTGCACCAGAGACACCCCAGTGGTGTGTATGCGATTCATCCTTGGTTTGCCGACGGTTGCAGGTAGGCACAAGGTGATGCAGGCGAAGTCATATCTCAGGGTAGCTGCAGACACAGACCACCCTCTGCATGAAGCTCTGGGTGCAGTTAATGGTCAGCGGCTCATAAGAGGGAGGTCATGGATGGCTCAGGCAAAAGACACAATCAGACAGGTTTGCATCCTTGAGAACATTAGGCGAGGAGAGGAGTGGGTCAAAGTGCCACCTGAGCAGTCAGACTTGTGTAGAGTCATAATCACGCTGAGCCTGCAATGCAGAGACTGGCCAGCAGGTGCCACAGAGGTGGGAATTCAGCAAATAATTCAAGATAATGCTCGCTCAGAGGATTTGATCATTTACACAGACGGTGCAGTGTCAAGAGGCAAAAGAAGTGCTTGGGGCTTTTTAGCAAAAGTTAATGGTCGACGTTTGGTGCAGGAGAGCCTAGCATATGATACCTAAGCATCCAGCTTAAGAATGGAGGTGGAGGCGGTCACTACAGCTTTCCGCTGGCTAGAGAACACGACACACACACACATTGTAATTGTAACTGATTCAGAAAGCATGCTGTGGAAGATCACGGTATGCTTCGTGCAGAGTGGCATGCTTCGCTGTGGAGGACACGAGTGAGCAGTAGTGTCTGGATTTTTTCACCGGGTCACGCCGGTGTGTTGGGAAATGAACAGGCGGACAGACTGGCTGGCTCTGCACAACTTGGTGGAATACTCCTGCATGATAGGGCAGACGTGGTTTGTGCCTTGTGGGAGAGCGTGTACAATGCGGAGGAGCAGATGGATCACCATAACTCCTGAGGCACCATTCTCCTCAGACCGTAATGATCTTTTTGAGTTTCCGCACTGTTCACTCGATTCCAGAGGGCCCTTACATTGTGGAACTTGTCACACATCAGTTCAGTCCAAGTCTGTCTGCCTGCTCATTTCACAAAACACTGTCATAGTCTGGAGAGAATATCCAAAGCATACTAACTACCCGGACCTTTTAAAGATGCTTGCCACTCTGCAAGGAGCATACCTGTCTCCATCTTTTTCAACAACCTCTTCAAGTCAGTGACAATGACGGCATGTGTGTACAGCTGATTCTCAAGCCAACAGAAGGCAGCATGACTGCCTCCATCTGTATTCTCAATCTTGACGTTGTGATATCAAATGCTATGCTTCGTTGCACTGAACGACATCCATTCGCCTTTGCTATAAAGCCCCATGCACCTCGTCTGCACCCCTGGCTTCAGCCAACTGCATAGATATTCCCATCACTTGCATTCGCCTTTGCTATAAACCCACATGCACCTCGTCTGCATCTTAACACAGAGCCATCTGTATAGACAATCCCTTCACTTGGGCGGGAATTGTCATGAATCATTTGTTAAGTTTCTGATTCTGCAGCGCCAGCTGGCCAGTCCCTGCACCCAGGACCGAAAGTGATAAGAACCCTGTACAAGTCTGAAACTTGCTCGGACACTTCGACCCACTCCTCTCCTTCCACACATTTATCAAGCCTGCACATGTCTGATTGTGACTTCTGCTTGCGCCATCAAAGACCTTCCTCTTTTCAGTATAGATCTTGGATGGTCTGACCATATGGATGAGGCGAGAGCAAAACACTAACCCGATCTGCGACACTGATGATCGTTTGAAACAGCAAAACACGATAGCCTACACTATCAGCACGGTGCATAATCATTATAATCTGGTGCCTTGTCGACTGGCGTGGGCGATTATGCCTCTCCATAATCTGAGATCTCCTGCAGCATGTATCAGTTCGTGTGGCGACACACCTCCATGCCATGCAACAATACTGTCAAGCATCTTCTCTTATTGTCTTCCTCTGTCCCTACTTTCACAGATCTCTCCAGTGGTCACAGCATATTCTATTTTCCCTCTTCTCATAACATGGCCTAAAAATGATGACCGCCTCCTTCTGATGTCTGTGATAAACTGTCTTCGGGCTCCCGCCTCTTTCGAAACCTCTTGGTTGCTCTTTTTGGCTGTCCAAGGTATTCTAAACATTCTTCTGTAAAACCACATCTCTGAGGCCTCAAGGATTTATTTGGCCTGCCTACCGATTGTCCAGGATTCACAGCCATATGTTAAAACTCGATGTATGTAGCAAGCAAGAATTCTTTTTCTAACCCTCTCTAACAAGAATATATTGCACAAAATGTTCTTTGTTTTATAAAATGCATAATAACAATGATATTGTGAAATTTCCGTACGCATATGTGCCGTTTCTGATGTACACAGAACCGCAATTTTCTTGAACACATGCATATCCTGTCTGATCAGGACGCAGCCGAATGTGGTTTATTATTTTAGTTTATAAAACAAAAAATTACCACATTCGGTTAATAACATCTTACATATCAACTAAAACTAGTTATATTATTCTTCTCTTTTACATAGCATTCAGCAAAATTTTACACATAGCAGACAGGGAAAGTAATTTTGAGACCAATTTTGAAGTTTTTCGAGACACTCATGTTTTTATTTTATTTTAAATAGGTAAAATTAATATTGTTGGTCACTGAATACAACATTGTGATAAAATGGTCAGTACAACATCTTCAGAACCAAGGTAAGCTGAGCAAGGGCATACGGCTGTCGTGTTTGATTTGCTGGTAAATGTGAACTCATGTTTCTATTTGATTTCTTCATAAATATCAGAGAGCCGCCGTGGTGTAGTGGCAAGACGCTCGCCAACGGATTGAAAGGTCGTGGTTTCGCGTCCTCACGGAGCCAGACTTTTTTGGGTGAATGACTTTGGCTCCCAGGTGAACCCGGCCTTGAGTGGGAACCAGGTGAACCCAGCCTTGAGTGGGAACCAGGTGGACACAGCCTGGAGTGGGAACCAGGTGGACACAGCCTGGAGTGGGAACCAGGTGGACCCAGCCTGGAGTGGGAACCAGGTGGACCCAGCCTGGAGTGGGAACCAGGTGGACCCAGCCTGGAGTGGGAACCAGGTGAACCCAGCCTTGAGTGGGAGCCAGGTGGACCCAGCCTTGAGTGGGAACCAGGTGAACCTAGCCTTGAGTGGGAACCAGGTGGACCCAGCCTTGAGTGGGAACCAGGTGGACCCAGCCTTGAGTGGCTCCCAGGTCGACCCAGCCTTGAGTGGCTCCCAGGTCAACCCAGCCTTGAGTGGCTCCCAGGTCGACCCAACCTTGAGTAGCTCCCAGGTCGACCCAGCCTTGAGTAGCTCCCAGGTCGACCCAGCCTTGAGTAGCAACCAGGTACAAGTCATGGCAAGAGCTGACCACATCCCCTACAAAGCGCCGATGAGTCTATAAAATATAAGTCTGGCCATGTGTGCCCAAAAACGCCTGAAGATGTTCTTACTCGTGTCACAAAAACAAGTTTTCCTCTCCCCGCCCTTGACCCAGTGACCGCCAACTGTCTCTTCCGGATATTTTTGGGAGCTTGTCCTTGTGTCTAGTCGGCTCTGTGGCTAAGTCGATGCGAACGCTTCGTAATGCCGGGATGCTAGGTTCGATCCCAGCTGCTGGCCATGCGCCCGGTGTTGGTTTCGACAGTGGTATCGAGAAGCCGATCGTCCAGAAATCAATGACAAACTACTGGACGTAAATTACCATTGAAAAACCACAACAGTCAAAAAAATAAATAATATGCTGGTGTTGGTAGTGTAACGTCCTGTAAAGGATACGCAACTTATTAACTAGGTCAGGGCTGTTCAACTGTCGCTCCGATTGCTAAATCAGACCCGCGGAGACCTAGCAAGTGGCCCGTGAATGATTGTTTTGTATTAATGATCTTTCTATGCTGGGGCTTGTGGTCCATGACCTGTGGCGATCCCCGCTTTCAAAATGTTTGCTCCTGATTAAACTTAGTTTAATAGTCATGGCCTAGGACCTCACTGAGTCTAAATCCGGCTGTGGGCACGTCTGAACTGGGCATATAGGGCAAGAGAGACCATTTATAGACCAATCGGCACTTGGTGGGTGATGTGGTCAGCATCACCCCGCCGGCTGCCTTTACTTCCCAGGACTGCACTTGATACCTATTCCAGACTGGGTCGACCTAGGAGCCAATGTATTTTTGAAAAAAATAAAAAGTCCGGCTCCCCCAGGACCCGAACCCACGACCTTTGGATCCACAGGCGAGCGTCCAGCCGCTACACCACGGCGACACCCTTGCTGCACTGATTAATGCAAAACTTTCACACTGATAACAGGACACGGAAATATTCATTCAAAGACTAATTCTTCTTCTGCCTTTCTATCCCTCAATGAAGCATGGGCCCTCAACCAACTCAGGCCAAGTCGTTCTATCCTTCGCTATTGCATGGTGCTCTCCCCATGTCCTCCCAATCTTTCTAACCTCATTCTCCAGCTCTCTTCCCTGTGTATTTTTTGGCCTTCCTTTATTCCTATGCCCCTATGGGTTCCAATGCAAAGACAATATAATGTTTCATTTCCTTTGCTACTTCCATTGTTCTCCCTATATCATAGAGAGTTCTAACATTCCAGGTGCCAATTCTGGAGGTTTTCCTAGCTGAGAGGAGGTAAGTCAACGATCTGGACTCCTTACGGCTTTCTCCACACCGTGTCATACTTCTTCTATTTGAAGAGCCTCCCCTCATCTTGGTTGGCTGGATTTTACTTGCTTCTCTTTTTGACTTATCCATGAATGGTTGGTTTATGTGGCTATGGTTTTTACAGGATGAGGTAGCCAACCTCAAGCCCAACCCTACCCTTAGTCGCCTCTTACGACATGCCTGGTAGGGTGCAGTGTCACTATTCTTTGCTTCCCGTGAGGGCCCCGGTGACACACGGGCGGAAAGACTAATTAATAATCTTAAAATCCAAATCCCTCTTTTCCCTACAGAAAACAAGAAGCTGAGGACCGGAAGAAGTCCAAAATGGAACAAGACACGACTGCTGCCTCTGAGGATGAAACGGCAATCGCCGAGGATGACACCAGCAAGATTCCAGAAGGCTATGACGTGTTTGCTGAAGAGGCGGTAATGCTAGTATACTCGATTCATCATCATCATCATCATCATTGAATTGTTAAATGTTGAATTAGGACACGACATCACATCACTCAGGACACCCCCATAAGAGCTCCGTCTCCATTTTCATCAGCAAGCGAAGAGTTCCGATTCTAAAAGCACCAGTAAATATCGGATTGTATTCCAAATTCTCCGTTGCCACCTGAAGATGATATCAAGCACAGAGCACGTAGCTCTCCGTAGCTCCGGCGATGATTCTTTTTATTACTGAGTACAAAATTCATATAAAATATTCGGTACTTTTCCGAACACCGGTCCCAAATTATTCACTACGAAAAGCATCCCTTTGAGATCCTCAATAGGTTATGTAGTAAAAACATTCAGGCCATCATCACCAGTTTCAACTTCTGCCGTTATTGCTTGATTGATAGCAATGTTAAGACGTCAAGGTAAGAGCCGTAGGGGGGGGGGGGGGGGGAGGAGGGAGGGGGAATAGTTTTCGATCCATTGAAGCGTCGTGGGAGGGGGGATGGGGATATAATTTGATCTATTTTTTAAGCGATGTGGGAAGAAGTAGTTTGGATCCCTCAAAATGCCGTAGGGAGGAAAAGTGTTTGATTTATTGTTACATTACCCGTGAGTCGCCTTGTGGGTTCCAGGGCCACATGTTGGAAAAAAAATAATAATAGAGCCACAGCCACCTAATAGTATGTTGTAAAAGACGACTAATTAGGACTTTGCAGAAATCGAATGTGTTAGGGCGAAAGACGCCGATATCACAGCCTAGCTGTAAACCACAAAGCAACGTTCTAAGCGCTCTTTTAAGGGCTACAAAAATAAAATTATTACTTAGCAGGGAATCGAACACCGGCCACCCGTGTGACAGGAGGAATACTTACAACTGTACTACCGAAGACTCGAGACTCGAGCGTTTCATTCCCATGAAATTAAATAATAACGCGAAGCATAGTTCGTAGTGTTTCTATTCCAAATTTTTAACTATATAACTTTTTGAGGCCCTGAATGGGATGTTAAAAAAAAAAGAATAATTTAGGACCGGTATTCTGATATGCCAAATATGTTTTCAATGCAGAAAGTAAACAGTCACCATAGTATATTGCCTGCTTGCTAGGAAAGAGGCAATGGATGTCTTGACGGAGTCCATATGCCTGGCGCCCACTACCTGCTAACTAGACGTTTCCCATTCACGACCGTATAACCCACAGCCATTTGGTCAATATGCACGTAGGTCCACCGCGGCTTATTTTTTAACTAAATCGAGGTTGTCTCCTCTAGATCCGTTGTGTTTTGTGCCTTTTCGGTCACGCACACCGGTCTTTACTATAAAAGGGTTTTGCTTGATCAAGGGACTTATCATCCAAGTGTGCCCCTTACACGTATTCATAAGACTAGACCAATCTCTCAAGACAGAATAGCTAGTGTACTGCACTCGCGAGAGATCAGACATCTACGTGTTGAAACTGGCAATCAGGAAACATTCATGTCTTCTTTGAAATAATTTATACGTGGTCACAAGTTCTCTATTCTCTTCAGGTATTTTCTCACATACGACCGCACTCACCCAGGTCTGAACTTCAACTGTCTTACTATCGTCTCTCGGTTCACGTCTTCCGTTCCAGTATCACGCTTTTCTTGTATTCCTTATTCGCACACCACGGGATACATGAGACCCACTTATCTTGTTTTCCTCTTGTATCACTGGTCCTCTAACCTTGTCCTCCCCATCAGGAACTCCCTGGGATTTCCACGGGAATTCACACCATTACAACAGCCCTGAATCTCTTTGATCCTTGCGAACAAGGAATACCGTTACGAATACCTTGGACGGCCAGAATAACTAACGATTGTTTGAAAGAAGCTAATGAAAGAAGATATATCCCTATGTACAACAATAAGAAAGGGGACAAACACTGTTCCTTGGCCACGTCATGAGAAGAGAGGCATTAGGAAAACATCGTGACAATTGGAAAGATCAATGGAAAGAGGGGTAGAGGCAGACCAAGAGAGATTATGCTGGATGAGCTGAAATGATGGCATGAAGGGATATCATCAAGAGAGCTGTTCCAGACAACCTGGGATTGTGATCTGTGGAGACGCATGAGCGCCTACGCCAACTAGCAGGACACATGATGATGATGCATATTATTGAAAGTATATACTTTGTTTATAATTATTCGCCATTCACCACACCATTGTTGTTGTTGCTGTTATTATTATTATTATTATTATTATTATTATTATTATTCCCCTAGTGGGTTCCGGCCCCACTGTGAGGTTTGAAGAAGAACAGATCCACTGCCTCAGTAATAAGCATGTCGTAAGAGCGACGAATTAGGTAGTGGTGCACACACCTGAGAGTCAAGGAACTAACAGTCGGCGTACAAAGCAAAGTCTGATCTGAAAATTAATGTGCATACAAAACTTAACTTACCCAACAAGACTAAAGTCCAGATGTGGATCGGAACTAACAGCCGGCGTACTAAACAAATTCTGATCTGAAAATTAATGTGCATACAAAACTTAACTTACCCAACAAGATTAAAGTCCAGATGTGGATCGGAACTAACAGTCGGCGTACAAAACAAAGTCTGATCTGAAAATTAATGTGCATACAAAACTTAACTTACACAACAAGATTAAAGTCCAGATGTGGATCGGAACTAACAGTCGGCGTACAAAACAAAGTCTGATCTGAAAATTAATGTGCATACAAAACTTAACTTACCCAACAAGATTAAAGTCCAGATGTGGATCGGAACTAACAGTCGGCGTACAAAACAAAGTCTGATCTGAAAATTAATGTGCATACAAAACTTAAACTTACCCAACAAGACTAAAATCCATATGTGGATCGGAACTAACAGTCGGCGTACAAAACAAAGTCTGATCTGAAAATTAATGTGCATACAAAACTTAACTTACCCAAGAAGACTAAAATCCAGATGTGGATCGGAACTAACAGTCGGCGTACAAAACAAAGTCTGATCTGAAAATTAATGTGCATACAAAACTTAACTTACCCAACAAGATTAAAGTCCAGATGTGGATAGGAACTAACAGTCGGCGTACAAAACAAAGTCTGGTCTGAAAATTAATGTGCATACAAAACTTAACTCACCCAACAAGACTAAAGTCCAGATGTGGATCGGAACTAACAGTCGGCGTACAAAACAAAGTCTGATCTGAAAATTAATGTGCATACAAAACTTAACTTACCCAACAAGACTAAAGTCTAGATGTGGATCGGAACTAACAGTCGGCGTACAAAACAAAGTCTGATCTGAAAATTAATGTGCATACAAAACTTAACTTACCCAACAAGACTAAAGTCCAGATGTGGATCGGAACTAACAGTCGGCGTACAAAACAAAGTCTGATCTGAAAATTAATGTGCATACAAAACTTAACTTACCCAACAAGACTAAAGTCCAGATGTGGATCGGAACTAACAGTCGGCGTACAAAACAAAGTCTGATCTGAAAATTAATGTGCATACAAAACTTAACTTACCCAACAAGACTAAAGTCCAGATGTGGATCGGAACTAACAGTCGGCGTACAAAACAAAGTCTGATCTGAAAATTAATGTGCAAACAAAACTTAACTTACCCAACAAGACTAAAGTCCAGATGTGGATCGGAACTAACAGTCGGCGTACAAAACAAAGTCTGATCTGAAAATTAATGTGCATACAAAACTTAACTTACCCAACAAGACTAAAGTCCAGATGTGGATCGGAACTAACAGTCGACGTACAAAACTTAACTTACCCAACAAGACTAAAGTCCAGATGTGGATCGGAGACTGAAAGCTATTAGTACCAACTTTGTTATAACAGTATCAGACGTGGATAGTCCTAGAAGAAAACACAACAACTTTAAAGCACAATAAGAAGGAACAGAGTAATCAACGATGAATTGAGAACAAAAGGTGGATGCAGTACCGGTATATGTTTTCATAGAACATCAAAAAATCAAATGATTTGGTCATCTGTTCAGACTGGAACAAAATCAGCCAACAGCTAGAGCATACTATATAAGAACAACAGGCTATATGTCGAGAAGCTGACAAAGATAGAAAGAAAGAAAAAACTGCAGGAAGGCAATATAACATTAAAACAAGCTACAAGATGTAAAAAGACGAGAAACTACATATAACTCCTCTCTGTTCACGATATAAGCAGTAGGGCACAAGAAGAAGGCGAAGAAAGAGACAGGCGGAGGTGTAAAAAAAAAAAATACAGAAAGGCAATATAACATTAAAACAAGCTACGCGATTTTAAAAGACTGAAAACTACAGCTAGCTCCTCTCTGTGACGCTTCACGGTATAACCAGTAGGACACAAGAAGAAGACAAAGACGAAGAAAAAGTAGAACGCGAAGAAAAAGATTACTGTTATTATGAACGTGATCCTCATTAGAATTTGTGTCTGAAAAAGAGAATTTCTATACCTGGTTAAATGACTGGGATCTACTAAACAATTTAGGGGTGCAACGGGGGGAGGGGGGGGGGGTGTTCTTCAAGAAGAAGAAGCAAGAGGAAGAAGAAAAGGAGAATGAAGTAAAAAAGGAAGAAGAAGCAGAGGAAGAAGAAGAGGAGGAGGAAGTTGAAGAAGAAAGAAGAAGAAGAAAAAAGAAGAAGAAGAAGATGAAGAAGAAGAAGAAGAAGAAGAAGAAGAAGAAGAAGAAGAAGAAGAAGAGAAAGAAAAAGAAGAAGAAGAAGAAAAGAAAAGAAAAAGCAGCAGCAGAAACTAAGATAACCAACGACGTCTTATCCCTCGTGCAGTTAGCTCCCCTGATGTCTGACAACCGCTATGCGCAAAGAAGAACAGCTGCAGAATCTATTTTAGACGCGTCCCTGCTGGTGGCCAACTTTACCCAGTTGAGAACGTTGACTACGTTGGGTAAGAAGAGCTGAAAGTTGAGAATGGTGCTTTGACTGACATTAGGGTTTACAGTTTGTCTCAGCTGACATCTTAGTCACTGTTTGACGGAGCTAACAAGAAGCACTTTATTCTACTTCTTCGTCTTTTGTTGTCTCACTGATACCAGCTTATAGCCCAGTGTCGAGGTTTTCTGTATTTGTCTTGCTCTTCTTGGGTGGCTTGAGTGATGGATTTGTTCATCATTTTGCAGGTTTCTGCTACGCCATTCATTTATATCTTTATTGGTCTTCCTCTCGCCTTCCTCCCAGAGGTTCTACTGTAAAAAGTCTCATATGCAGTCTGGTCTGGCCGAACTTTATTGAGCCTGTAAAAATGCATCTCGATATTAGTTGTTAGACACCGTCTAAAATAAAATAAATAATAGAAAATAAGTAAAGCTATCAATCCCTTGGAGAAAAAAAGAAATCCGCAGGTCCATATGATAATCCTGCATAAGTTATTGGTCTCAGGATGCACACAGCTACATATTTGATAATCAAATTATTCAAGTTTGGGACACCAAAGAAATACCAGCACGTTGGAGAGAAGACAAAGATAATGAGCCATTTAGTCCCACACCTATTTAGGCAGTAATGTAGATAAATACAGGAAAACTGACAGAGATATTAAAATACAAATACAAAAAAGCAAAATTAATTTTCGTAGCTCTAGGAAGGTTACTGAAGATAACGAAAATTATAAGTAATACCAATTTGAAGATATCTGGAATGTCAAATCAATATTGATGTATGGAGTTGAAACACGGAGAACAATTACTAATAAAATACAAACACTCATTAACTGGAGCTTACTCAGAATATGGGTAATTAAACAGTATGATTGAATCCTTAATGAAGAGCTTTAGTAAAGAACTAAGCAAATTCCAGTGAATCAAGAGGTGAAGAAAAGACGATGGCGTTGGATAGAACAAACACTGATAAGACTTCCGAATAATATTACTAGAATGTCTTTGCACTAGAATCAGGAGGGGCATATACATCAAGGCAGATAAACAAACACACACGGAAAAGAGAGCTAGACAGTGAAGTTAAAAACTTTGTTGCCATGGGATGAGCTGCATGCGATAGCAAAGGAGATAACGACTTGGCCTGAGTTGCTAGAGGGCTTATGCTTCACTGGGGAGGGACAGTAGAAGGAGACATCGCAGAAGCAACAGCAGCAAGAGCAGCAGAAAGAGCAGCAGCAGCAAAAGAAGAAGAAAAAGAGGAAGTAGAAGAGGAAGAAGAAGTGGAAGAAGAAGAGTAAGAAGAAGAAGAAAAAAGAAGAAATAGAAGAAGAAGAGGAAGAAGAACAAGAAGACGACGGATAAGACGACGAAGAAGAGGAAGAAGAACATGAACAAGAACAAAAAGAGAAGGAGGAAGGAGAAGAAGAAAGAAGAAAAAGAAGATGAACAGATCCACTGCCTCATTAATAAGCATGTCGTAAGAGCGACAAATTAGAAGAAGAAGAAGAAGAAGAAGAAGAAGAAGAAGAAGAAGAAGAAGAAGAAGAAGAAGAAGAAGAAGAAGAAGAAGAAGACGAAGAAGAAGAAGAAGAGGAAGAAAAATAGGTAGAAAAAGAAGAAGAAAAAGAAGAAACAGAAGAAAAAGAACAAAAAGAAGAGGAAAAAAAAAGAATATACCGTAAATAGGGATCAAATGTGGCTTTTCTACCTACCCCCGGGCGTGAACCCGGACCACAAGGAGTTCGTCACCCAGTCGCCCGCAGTCAGGTTTGAACAACTGAGCTAGCGAGCCGAGCACCCATATTGTTATGAACCACTCGAGATTAGATGAATGTTACAGTCAATACTACGTCGCCGTTACTCACTCCCCACTTCCTCCTACCAAATCCCAGACTGACTTGACCATGGAGCAAAGGTCAGTTTTAAAATCGACCCCATACGAATTCCAACCCAGTACCTTGGGTTCAACAGGAAAGCGTCTAGCACAGTAGCTCTCAACCTTCCTAAAGCGGCGACCCTTCAGTACAGTATCCCTGTGTTGGGCAACCCCCAACCGTACAATTATTGTTATTGCTACTTTTATAACTTCGGTGAATATGTGTTTTCCCTTGGTGTTTGGCGAGCTCTGTGAATTGGTCGTTTGAAGCACAAAAGGGTCACGACCCACAAGGTTGATAACCTCTGGTCTAGCGACTTCCCTACTCATGATAAAACACGCATATAATCTAAAGGGCCGTCTTTTCCCGGGCACATCATAATATGACAGTACTGTAGTCAACATGACCTCGTCGCCATCATTTCCCGTGACACTTCCTCCTGCCAATTTCTAGACAGACTCAACATTGAAACAGTAACATTTAAAAAAAAACGCAGCAAGGCGGATTCGAACCCAGGAACTTAAGCCCAGCAGGTGAGTCTCTACTGCGATTTTCGCACTGAAGCACAAAGGCAATCTGACGGCCCGTCTTTTCCCAACACAGATTATTAATCTCCCAGTTCACATTATTAATCTCCCGGGACACAGTATTAATCTCCAAGAACACATTAATTATCCCTCAGGACACAGTATTAATCTCCAAGAACACATTAATTATTCCTCAGGACACAGTATTAATCTCCAAGAACATATTAATTATTCCTCAGGACACAGCATTAATCTCCAAGAACATATTAATTATTCCTCAGGACACAGTATTAATCTCCAAGAACACATTAATTATTCCTCAGGACACAGTATTAATCTCCAAGAACATATTAATTATTCCTTAGGACACAGTCTTAATCTCCAAGAACATATTAATTATTCCCCAGGAAATAGTGTTAATCTCCAAGAACATATTGTGGCGGGTAACTTCGCTTTACACTAGCGAATGCACTATGTGCACTTTACAGAGGGAACTACAAACAGTGAAACATCATACGGTCTTATAGTAACCCCAGCCTTGCTGGTTAAATGAGAGGATTCTGGGTTTGCCCACATCTATTCCCTACTGTTATTAAATTTGAATATTTAAATGTATTAAAGTTATACTAGCTTTTGTTCACTGACACAATTACAGTTAAAATGAAACTTCAGAAAACTGTAAGAACATTAAAACTACATTTATTTTGAAAATTCAAATGATAATTAAATAAAAGGCTGTGGATATAAAATCCTGTTATTCAAGGTAGGTTAGTTAAATCTTAGCTGTAGCTTAGGTGAGCTTCTGGCTAAGCCTCGGTGACACATCAGGCAGGCCGAATCTTCCAGTCCAGTCCGGACAATCGGGTATCTGCGGCTAAGCTTAGGATCTACTTCTGGACTCCCACCTGTATGTACCATCTGGAACCCTGGCAGGGAATTCAAACAGAAAATTGGACCACAGGCAGACTAACAACTTTAGGTCTGAACCGGTCAATTTCTGAATTGAAAAGGGCACAGGAAGTCAGGAGGAAGTAACTCTTCAGTCCCCCTTGCCCTACTCTTCGCCTATATTACCTTTCAACTCTTTAATTATAATTTTGCTACACTAAAGCATTAAGAAAAAGGTAAGGAAATTTCTTAATTAATCCAGTGTTATTATGCTAATTAAAAGCAATAGGAAAATGTTTAGAACTTTGGTAATAATATTATCTAAACAAAGCACTTTTTAAAAGGACAGAAACAGCTGTCCAGACCAGCTCGTCACATATGCCCAACGAAGATAAGTTTGATATTTACATATCAAACTTAAACTGGCCTGGATACTGTTCCTGCTACCTACAATCCACCTGCTAAATTATCCCCTAATTAATCTGCTATGGGATCTCAATAGGAACAAAAAATTTCTCCTTAACAACTGACTGGGATTTGTAGCCCCGTCCCAGCGGATATGACCGACTGCGACTAACATACCAAAGTCTTTTCCCAGAGAAAGTCAAGGCGGACTGTCCGCTTCTCTGAATAGAAACAATCTTAACAAAGATAAGATGGCATGAAGGAAAGATCAGTTCAATGTTCAAAATACCTGTCTGAGTGCGTCTTATCCATGAAACTATCTGGGAGGATTCACATGGAAGAAAAGGTAAGCGCTGCTTACGACAGTGTACAGACCCTACAGTCGCAACCGTAGACTGGGTCTTGTGGGTTTCATCTGAAGATGAAGTAAAGGAAGGGTTCTTCCTCCTCTTGGCTGCACTGGCACAGACTGAAGTTTCTGGGCTGGTTGCAGAGGATTTGGCATAAGCCTCACCAGATTTAGGGTTGGGATCATTAATGGTCCTAACTAAACTGGCAAAAGACCTGAGCTTAAGGAGTTTCCTCTTTAAGGGGTTCTCAGTAGACCTAGTTAGCTTTTTAGCAGTCTGCCTAGCTATCGGTCTAGTCTTGGTGAAACACACAACTCTTTTCAGAAGAGGTGTCCACAAATGCTTTGGTTGGCTCATCTTGGATTGGACCAAGATGCGAGACTTTTGGTCTCTCATGACCTGCTTATTTGCAGTCGTCGGGTTGTCAAAGTTGTGCTTGCCCTTGGTTCTGAGGGGACACAACAACATACCCTGAGATCTCAGTGGCTTATCAGAAGCATGAGACTCATTTTCTTGGTAGTCAAAGTTGTGCTGGCCCTTGATTCTGAGGGGACACAACAACATACCATGAGATCTCAGTGGCTTATCAGAAGCATGAGACTCATTTTCTTGGTAGTCAAAGTTGTGCTGGCCCTTGATTCTGAGGGGACACAACAACATACCTTGAGAACTCAAGGACTTATCTAAGGCCTGAGACTCTTTTTCCCTAACTTGTAAGCAGGACTGAGATGCATTTTTGCTTCTCTCAGTAAACTTTAGGATATCACTCGACTTACTGGAAAAATCTATGTCTTTAACTAGCACATGACTTTCTACTGACTGCGTGTGAGAATAAGTAGTGGGAGCATGGACATAAACAGACTCCGCTTTACAAGATACTATCTGCAGCGTGGAGCTGAAGTCTTCTGTCTCTCCACCTACCTTCTTCAAAGTTTCCTTGCTGTGCAAGCTTCTAGATACAATAATATTATCTAAAATGGGGTTGGTTTTGGGAATAACACTTTTTATTTCTGCCAAGGAATGACCATCTTGACAGAAATCACCACCCTGAGTTAACTCAAGTTTTGTGGTAGCTAGCCCACTAGTGGTCACTGCAGCCGCAGGCTCACTAGTTTTGATCTCTTGACAGCTGCCAAGGATCTCACATTCTCTACCAGGGTTTTCACTTCCAGATTCTGGTGGGGTAAGGGTTCTTTCTTCAATTACTGATCCTAAGTGACTGATACTAGTATTTGGCAAGGCATTTTTGACTGACATGGAAGTGTCTGGCTTTTTGGTTGTGAACATCCATAATTCTCGGGAAGGCTCGCCAGCAAAGGCTTTCTGGTTCCACTGAGCATGTTCAACGGCCTCTTTAAAACCTCTCGCTTGTGCCTGCTGTTCCATTTGGACACATTCCAGTTGCCACTCCCAATCTTCCTTGACCTTCTCTGCAACACACTCTAGTAGTTTAATACCTGTGAATTTGCAAGCCTGACCCATTTCTATACTTCTAAAAAACCAATCTATAGAATCTACTTCCCTCCCTTGGACACCTACATTAGCTTCTAGTTGAGATTTGGCATTCAACAAATCAGAGACATATATATCTAGCTCAGCCCCACTCAAACCTGCCTCATGAGCAGCAAAGTCTGAGATGGTCTTGCCCAATAGAGAATGATATGCTGCCATCTCGGTTAAGCTGTAGTGACCCTTACAAGGAGTTTGCAAATTATCACTTATGATTGCTGCTGAAATTATAGAGTACTAGACAAGACTCAGAAAATTAGGTCAACAGAGGGTTAGTAAGCAAATCACATATGCATCAATCAAATAATCAATCACAGAATCAAAAAAAAATAGCAATGCAATTGTCAATCCATTTTAACAAATCCTTAACCTTATGGGCAACCATTAATTTTTGGGATTTAAAATTGTCCTAGCCAATTATATATTTTGATTTCCTATTGTCAGTGAACATTTAAACTATTTGTAAATTTCAGTTACATAATTACCTAAGTTAATTTTTGCTTACTTTAACAGGCAAACTAGTAACTAATGACTCTGAGCCCCCAGTGTTCTTTAAGTATATGCCATAAAATAAATCAAAGATGGCTAAACACTTGAACACAAAATATAAAAAAAAATATGCTGTTGTCTAGAGGTAAACCAGGAACAATATCAAGACAAGATCTCCACTATGTAAGTGAGTAAATTCCGAGACGAGAATCTCACTTTGTGAGTGGGTTCTATGCCGGGACGAGATCCCCAATCTGTGGCGGGTAACTTCGCTTTACACTAGCGAATGCACTATGTGCACTTTACAGAGGGAACTACAAACAGTGAAACATCATACGGTCTTATAGTAACCCCAGCCTTGCTGGTTAAATGAGAGGATTCTGGGTTTGCCCACATCTATTCCCTACTGTTATTAAATTTGAATATTTAAATGTATTAAAGTTATACTAGCTTTTGTTCACTGACACAATTACAGTTAAAATGAAACTTCAGAAAACTGTAAGAACATTAAAACTACATTTATTTTGAAAATTCAAATGATAATTAAATAAAAGGCTGTGGATATAAAATCCTGTTATTCAAGGTAGGTTAGTTAAATCTTAGCTGTAGCTTAGGTGAGCTTCTGGCTAAGCCTCGGTGACACATCAGGCAGGCCGAATCTTCCAGTCCAGTCCGGACAATCGGGTATCTGCGGCTAAGCTTAGGATCTACTTCTGGACTCCCACCTGTATGTACCATCTGGAACCCTGGCAGGGAATTCAAACAGAAAATTGGACCACAGGCAGACTAACAACTTTAGGTCTGAACCGGTCAATTTCTGAATTGAAAAGGGCACAGGAAGTCAGGAGGAAGTAACTCTTCAGTCCCCCTTGCCCTACTCTTCGCCTATATTACCTTTCAACTCTTTAATTATAATTTTGCTACACTAAAGCATTAAGAAAAAGGTAAGGAAATTTCTTAATTAATCCAGTGTTATTATGCTAATTAAAAGCAATAGGAAAATGTTTAGAACTTTGGTAATAATATTATCTAAACAAAGCACTTTTTAAAAGGACAGAAACAGCTGTCCAGACCAGCTCGTCACACATATTAATTATTCCTCAGGACACAGTGTTAATCTCTAAGAACACATTATTCATTTATCAGGACACAGTATTAATCTCCAAGAACACATTAATTATTCATCAGGACACAGTATTAATCTCCAAGAACATATTAATTATTCATCAGGACACAGTATTAATCTCCAAGAACACATTAATTATTCATCAGGACACAGTATTAATCTCCATGAACATATTAATTATTCATCAGGACACACTATTCATTTATTAGCTCACATTATTAATTTATCCGCACACAAATAAGTAAATTTATCCTTACACATTATTAGTTTTCAACACACATTATTAATTTATCCGCACACAAATAAGTGAATTTATCCTTACACATTATTAATTTTTAACACACATTATTAATTTATCCGCACAAAAATAAGGGAATTTATCCTTACACGTTATTAGTTTTCAACACACATTAATAATTTATCAGCACACATTATTAATTTATCAGCACACATTATTAATTTATCAGCACACAATATTAATTTATCAGCACACATTATAAATTTATCAGCACACATTATAAATTTATCAGCACACATTATAAATTTATCAGCACACATTATAAATTTATCAGCACACATGATTAGCTCCTTAGCACACCATATTAATTCCTCAGCACACATTATTTAGTTATTCATTACACATTATTTTTCCACCAGCACACTTTAGTAATTTACCAACACACATGATTATTTTATCATCACACATTAATAATTTATCAGCACACATTAACACCACTTTTCTCAGTCGCGGAATGCTTTCGAGTCTGTGGGAATTTCGTAAAAATCATGCGGGCAACAGTCCCATGCATAGACCTTTTTCAAGCGAATCTGTTTGCTGAAATCGGATTGTTGGGTTCGAAGCACGCACAGCAGCCTAGTTGTAAACCCCAATACAGTGTTCCTGCCGCCCGATCAGGACGAAAGCATTTAAAACAAGAACTTGTTTAAACCGTCTATTCAAAATCTTTAGTAAAGTAGAGATCCCTTATCACGCCTTTAGGCGTATCGGGTATATGGGAAGAGTGTCCATATTTTTCAGACCATCGGCACTAGGTGGGTAATGTGGTCAGCATTACGCCGACCGTCCTTACTTCCCCAGGACATATATCCTGGTACCCATTTAAGCCTGGGTCGACCTGCAACACCCCATACCACGATAAAAATCTACGATTCGAAATCTTTGCTGTTTACTATTTTCCAGTTATGTTCGCGATTAACCTGTTTATTTTATTTCATTGCAGAGGGTACGAAAAACTGGGCTCCAGCACTTGCAATGGTCCTTTGTTCGTTAGCTTTACAGTTAACCTTCGTTTTCGTCGTCATCGCTATCTGGATCAGGGGGATTGAAAAGGAACATAAAAAGGAATATATGCTGATGTTACACGAGGTAATCAGTGTTGTCAGGTGGCTGTTGACTCAGCTGGAAACAGCCGAGGTAATCAGTGTTGTCAGGTGGCTGTTGACTCAGCTGGAAACAGCCGAGGTAATCAGTGTTGTCAGGTGGCTGTTGACTCAGCTGGAAACAGCCGAGGTAATCAGTGTTGTCAGGTGGCTGTTGACTCAGCTGGAAACAGCCGAGGTAATCAGTGTTGTCAGGTGGCTGTTGACTCAGCTGGAAACAGCCGAGGTAATCAGTGTTGTCAGGTGGCTGTTGACTCAGCTGGAAACAGCCGAGGTAATCAGTGTTGTCAGGTGGCTGTTGACTCAGCTGGAAACAGCCGAGGTAATCAGTGTTGTCAGGTGGCTGTTGACTCAGCTGGAAACAGCCGAGGTAATCAGTGTTGTCAGGTGGCTGTTGACTCATAATGAATATGATTGTATCATGCAGGGCTTTTTGACTTTGGGGGGGGGGGGGGGGGCGGGGGTTCTAAGTGGGGCCTCCGTTAATATATGGCAAGACTCCTAGGTCCCTCGCCTAAACTTTAAATCGAAGAGGAAGAAGAAGAAGAAGAGGAAGAAGTAGTAGTAGTAGTAGTAGTAGTAGTAGTAGTAGTTGTAGTAGTAGTAGTAGTAGTAGTAGTAGTAGTAGTAGTAGTAGTAGTAGTAGTAGTAGTAGTAGTAGTAGTAGTAGTAGTAGGAGTAGTATAATAATAATAATAATAATAATAATAATAATAATAATAATAAGAAGAAGAAGAAGAAGAAGAGGCCAAAAGTTTCCTTCAACAAGCGTTTATTTTCCGTCTTTACAGCTCGCAGAGGCAAGGAAGTCACTCGACAGTGCTACCATGATGGCGGCTCGCGACAAACTGATCAAACACATGAGCCACAGAAAATATGGCGTGACCCTTTGTCTTGACAACTTCACCTTGGTTCTAGCCGCTCTCATATGTGTCTGCAACATTGTCATTTTAACCCTTGGAATCGAATTCTAATATTTTAGAAATAATCCGCTTATATTAACATCAACTTTGACTCTATCGACTGGTCTCATTCTTGGGAATTCGTACGAATAAAATAAATAGGGGGTAAACATTATGAGGGAAAAAAATGGCAACTTGTACATGTGAATCAGTCAGATGTCGTCTCCAGAATAAAGACTGGCTACAATGGATCTTAAACCCGACCCGTCTCTGGTATGGGTTATATAAGGCTACAATGGACCTCAAACCCGACCCGTCTCTGGTATGGGTTGTATACTCTACAATGGATCTTAAACCCGACCCGTCTCTGGTATGGGTTGTATAGGCTACAATAGATCTTAAACCCGAACCGTCTCTGGTATGGGTTGTATAGGCTACAATGGATCTTAAATCCGACCCGTCTCTGGTATGGGTTGTATAGGCTACAATGGACCTCAAACCGGACCCGTCTCTGGTATGGGTTTTATAGGCTACAATGGATCCTAAACTTGACCTGTTTTTGGTAAGGGGTGTATAGGCTACAATGGATCTTAAACCCGACCCGTCTCTGGTATGGGTTGTATAGGCTACAATGGATCTCAAACCCGACCCGTCTCTGGTATGGGTTGTATAGGCTACAATGGATCCTAAACTCGACCCGTCTCTGGTATGGGTTGTATAGGCTACAATGGACCTCAAACCCGACCCGTCTCTGGTATGGGTTGTATAGGCTACAATGGATCCTAAACTCGACCTGTTTCTGGTATGGGGTGTATAGGCTACAATGGACCTTAAACCCGAACCGTCTCTGGTATAGGGTGTATAGGCTACAATGGACCTTAAACCCGACCCGTCTCTGGTATGGGTCGTATAGGCTACAATGGATTTTAAACCCGACCCGTCTCTGGTATGGGTTGTATAGGCTACAATGGACCTCAACCCCGACCCGTCTCTGGTATGGGGTGTATACTCTCTGAAACTAAAGTTTGGTTCATCTCCTGCTGCTATCCTACCATCTGTGTCGATATCTGTCTCCTTCTCCTTTGCCTTCGACTGTTCTCTGAAGTATGGTGTTCACAAGAAGGTTGTGTCTTGCCATACTTCCATTGTTTATATTTCATGTTGTTGTTGTTTGTTGTTTGCGTTCACCGGCTATAAACTCCGGTGGAAAGTCCTGGTTGTTCATCCATTTCCGGACTTTGACTTTTTTCCAGGACCTGAGTTTCGCGTGTGCATCTGTTTTACAGATCTTACCTTTTTGTATGCAGATTACTGGTTCCTTGACCCTCAGGCAGAAGAACTCCGACTTCAAAGGAAGCCCCCAGTTAGTCGACTCTTGCGACACACATGCTTTTTGGGGAGGCAGTGGGTCTATTCTTGTTTTCCCTATAATGGGGCCCACACGGGGGAAATTTCATGTAATTCAGCAACTCTTCTCCTTTTCCTGTCTTCTGTGCAACTGTATTTGATGTGCGCGTGCGCGTGTGTGTGTGTGCGTGTATGCGCGTGCGTGTGTGTGGCTTTCATGAAATACCTTTCTCTTCGTGATCACAAATGGCAAGAGTGGACACGTGCTTTCACCAGCCCACCAGCAAAATAAAGCAAGCAAACTATATACTAATGCTGCAGTAGCAACGAATGGGTTCATTTATACTGAAACTTATTGAAACATACACACAGGAAAACCACGCACTTAGCTAACTACGACTGTTTAAGATAAACACAACAATACAAACATCTCCACCACTGCCGGTCCCCATCCCGTATGAGAAAGGAGGAGGGTTGGGCATGAATTCACAATGATTGAAGAAATAAGAAACATGTCTGGCCAGTATCGACAGTTAAAAGAAGAAAAGATCGCTCTATATTGGACAGGAGAATACTTCAGCAGAAAATCAGAAAACAGGTGGTGGAATTGGAAATAAAGGTATTGAGGAGATCAGCACACTCAAAAAACACCTTAAAACGAAGATTGCTGAGAGAGGCCAAAGTTGCTGAACTGGATTCCGTCCGTAATATCGAAGTGATTGTATAGGATCCTATATGATATATAGTCACAACAGGACAACGAATGAATGGATGAATGAATGAATAAATGAATACGGTGCAAACTGAACAAAACGGATAGTGGTAGATTTAATGCAAATTCAATGAGGAGCGAGCCTTTTCAGTCCCAAATAGTGTTGATGTCAACATCGTCTATGCTAACATTTTTGTATCCTCGAGCAACAAGGTGTTATATTACCAGCTGGAAAATAAGGGGCTAACATAACAGGAGAATCGGAAAGGTCACGTACAGAGATTTGAACAGTCAGTTGTGTAACCGGTGAACGTATGGTGAGTTCCTTGGTTCTGAAGGAGTAAGTTCTGTCTCCCAGAGAATGTGCTTGTAATTTGAATACGTGGTTTGTATCCGTGTTGATAAGAAAATGACCATTTCATTCAGTGGCCGAGACGCTCCGCCCCCTCCATCACCCCCACCCCAAACATACACAACAATGTCAGGATATTGTCTCCAGGGATGCCGGTGTGTTGGGAAATGAGCTGACAGAACGAATGGCCGGCTCTGCACCACATGGTGGTGAACTGGTATATGACATGCTAGATATTGCGAGGGCTCTTATGGAACGAGTGAACAGTGCGGAGGGGCAGACAAATCATTACTGTCTGAGGAGAATGGTGCTGCGAGTAGTTACCAGGGGGTGGTCGAAACTCAACACTCAGGGGAAGGATGAGACGGATATACAATCAGACGGTTACTGGTTCCATCAGAATTGGAACTCTTCGCTTGCTGCTGAAGATGGGGACGGAGCACTTAGGGGATGTCCTGAGTCCTATTAATGTCGATTCCTAACTCAGTATTCAACATTTTTATTTGTATGTGTGCTAAGCAGTCCTATTTAACAGTGTGTAGAAATTCTTTTTCAAGTGTTTGTTTAAACATTTTATAATATTTCAAATATATTATTACTACATAGTAACCACTGAATACTGCGTTCTTGTAATTATTATTACTATATTCTTGAACTAAGATTATGCTAATTTAGGGCCCTATATGTTTTCTATCTTTCGTCATACCTGATGTAATTCTTTCTCTCACCCGACGTTTTTAATAACAATTTGTTGGATTGTCAGTTTTGCCACACACAAGAAACACAAGAAACCATAGTAAAACATCAATAACACTTACTGGCTCAAGACTATCATCTAAACATGTACATGTAGTAGTAGTTCCCAGTTGTAAGTAAATGGGAAATGATGATTATCTCGACGTCCCCTTCTGGGATGCAATTTTTAAACCCTTTTGAAGCCCAGTTCTGGCTTTTGCCGGGGGTGCTAAATATAGTTGCGCCCATAAATATGGCCTAACGGCTGAACGGGGTTTCCGGGACCTCTCCATGGGTGATCCTCATCCGCATGGTGGCATTTTGTGTCACCGGGTTTTTATCGCCTGCGTGATGCCCTGAAGGGGTACAACTTACATACATACTAACATACATACATTCCCAGTTAGTAAAGAGGCAGGGCGAGTAGACGATACAGGAGACGACGGTGAACAGGCAACATTAAAACGACTACAAATTACTCCACGTCAGAAGAGGTGTTTCCAAACATGAACATTACACAGTCAGCCAAAGAAGAGTAAACCAACTCAGAACTGGTGTTATCAGTTGCTACACGATGAGTAATATGCTTAAGATGGGATCCGAGCTCTTATAAACTTGTCCAAAATGCGATGAGGATAGCTGGTCCATTTTCCAGCTAGCTAACTGATTTGATTTGATTCAAGAACCGATATCACAGCACTCGGGACATTCCCATAAGCGCTTCGTTCCCATCTTCAGCAGCCAGTGAAGAGTTCCGATACTAATGGTGCCAGTAGCATTCTGATTAAATGTCTGCCTCACCTTTCATCTGAGCCTCGAGCATCTGCCAGAACCTCTCGTCACTCCCGCCTGCATCAATCTCACTAGACTGTGGTGATCCATCTGCTCCTCTGTACTGTACACGCTTTCCCACAAGGCAGTAACCATGTCTGCCCTATCATGCATCAGTATTCTAAATAAGTATAGCTGAATAACTTAATAAACATAAAGAGTTATTTTTCAATATGCAAAGATTTATTCAGCAAATGACAGAGTTGTGTCACTCCCATTCAGTTTGTGCTTAGTTATCAGCACCGCATACACTGAATAGAACTGGAGACAACGAAGAACCTTAAGGCAGTCGTGAAATAACAGTTATCGGCTGTAAGAAGCAACATCATTGTCTGGGTACACAGGTCTCTAGAACAGGACTGCGGCTAGCAAGCGGATGGCGTAAGCAAATATCTCCATTTGGAGAAGAACGTTGACTAAGCAGTCAAATTGTCCTCTATTGTACGCGTCCTATAAGTCAGCGGTTCTCCGCCTGTGTGTCGCGACCATTTCGAAGGTTGAACGGTTTTTTCACAGGGTCGCCAAAGACCATCGGAAAACTGAAGTTATGAAGTAGCAACGAAAATAATTGTATGATTGTAGGTCGCCACAAAATGAGAAACTGTATCATAGGGTCGCCGCATTAGGAAGGTTGAGAGCCACTGCTCTAAGTGTGCAGCGGCCGCACGTGTCTTTTCTCTCATCTGAAAGCCTTCGTAGACCTTACAGGGGAAAATTTGCATTTAGCCATGTTCATTACTCCTGCCTACACGCTACAATTATCTTCCGGAAGCTTCAAAATATTTCTGAATCTTGACAATTCTGTTGCCACTGATCTTAGAATGGATTTTGTTTGCTTTCAGCAGAATTAGTGAGTAGCTGACTAGCCAGTTATCTTGTGATCTTGTCACTTTGGACGCCGATGTTGAACATGTCTGCGAAATATGTCATGCCATTCTTTGACATCAGCAGCATATCATTACACTGAATGCTACCAGCGCCTGCAACAGTAATGGATTCTTTCTTGAGCACTGACCGTATGGTTTCAGTCGTGAAAGCATAATTGTCACTCAACACTACCTTTGCATACACTTCTAGGGGTGTCTTCTCAGCCTCCAGTTGTGCAGCCTAGTCTTTCTGGTAGGTATGCTCTAAGCAACTTTGACGGGAGCCATGTCCTGAATCTCTATCACGTATTTTCCACTTTATATCTGTGTTTTGAATTTCAAGGATGCTCTGACACTGGGCATTACCATTTTTGCCCGAGGAAGTCGCCAGAATGTTGCAAAAGACCATTCGGAGAACACCTTCATGTAGTAATCGTTCCATTTTTCATTACTGACCCGAATTGCGTATAGCTTGAAAACTATAGTCGAGTCATTAGCCTGATCTTTCAGGTCAATCAGGAGTTCAAACGGTGACATGTGGCTCTTCCTGTCACTTTTCCACCCATGCCACAACAACCTCTTTATCCCAGAATAGTGGCTATGTCCTTCTTTCCGATTGCCTGTCTGGAGGGGACTTTTAGTTTCCTATGTTGTCTGTCTATGCTGATGACATCTGGTCCGTTCTTTGGTTTCTCTGTCATAAACAAGATAAAGGGCAAGTATAACCCATCTGCACACAGGATGGTGCACCCCGCCCTAGCTAGGCCAATAATACTATCAGCGTCGTTTTGTCGAACGGTGAATCTAGCGACTTTTCCATTGTTCGAAGGGTTAATCTAGTGACTTTACCATTGGTCGAACGGTTAATCTAGTGACTTTACCATTGGTCGAACGGTTAATCTAGTGACTTTTCCATTTGTCGAACGGTTAATCTAGTGACTTTTCCATTGGTCGAACGGTTAATCTAGTGACTTTTCCATTTGTCGAACGGTTAATTTAGTGACTTTTCCATTGGTCGAACGGTTAATCTAGTGACTTTTCCATTTGTCGAACGGTTAATCTAGTGACTTTTCCATTGGTCGAACGGTTAATCTAGTGACTTTTCCATTGGTCGAACGGTTAATCTAGTGACTTTTCCATTAGCCGAACGTTTAATCTAATGACTTTTCCATTGGTCAAGCATACCAAAGCAGACACCAGATCCTCCTGTGGATCCCTTTCCTATCTCTGTTTACTGGTGATGACCTTGTCATACTGGCTGCGCCGAAGACCCTTGGAGTAGACATTTAGTTTACCAGACGAAAACAAACGATGTCATTTCCGGAAATCATTCTATCCGTTACAGATTTAAACATTAACAATCATAGATTGGGCACCTGTCTGTCTTATATCACCGTCCGTTTGATCACAGAGAACCTTCACTACGTCCGCTTTATCATAAAGTTGGTCACAACCCCATGGAGCTGCAGCAGCTAGTCTCTCAACCTCCTCGTTACCTCGCACACATGAATAACCTGGACAGAAAAACCATTACATGCTCCTAATCTGTGTCTTGCCAAGTGATGCAAGCCATTCTGCGCCCAGTTTCAATTTTCTTAAGCAAGCTGTGTGAGTCCGTTACAATTTCAACATGTCGGGCTGTGCTGCTTCCAAGCCACCGGAAAGCTGTCGTTACTGCCTCAACCTCCATTCTCATACTGGATATAGTGACGATGTACACGAGGCCCTCTGTATTCATTCACACAGTGTCCATTCACATGATAGTGGCAAGATGCCATCCTGCTGTCGCGAACTATTATGACTTGTTCAATGTACCACGTTTAGAAACATTGGAGATCTGTAATTAACTGTTTATCAGTCTGTCATCTTCTTTGTAAATGAGTAGCGTTATCGCGGTACGGAAGTCAAAGACCAGTTTCTACGTCTTCACGCCTATTGGGTATACAGGGCTAGACCTATATTTTATAGACCAGTCGGCACTCGATGGGTGATGCGATCGCCTTTACTTCCCATGACTTTACTTGGTACCCATTTAAGACTGTGTGGACCTAATAACCAAGGTCATGTTTGAAGAAAGTCCGGGTCCGTAAAGACCTGAACCCACGACGTTTTGATCCGCAGGCGAGCATATAGCCGCCCCACCACGGCGGCTGCTTCTAGCATAATAGGTGAACGTATTTTATACCAAATATGTCGCATTTTTGTATGTAGAAAGTACCTGCCAACTGTCAAAAACCTACAAACCACTTTTGCGGTGTAGGGAGAGGTAGGGTGTTCTTTGAGCTTGAGGATGTTGGCGAAAATCGGAGTGACTCAAGTCAAGTTAATACCAAGGAATGAATGTAGTGAACTGTGACTAAAAAGCTCAACGAAATCATGAAGTAGGACAACGTTAAAGAAGTCGACGTGATTTAGGGCTGCGAGGTTAAGGCAGTCGCCACGGACAGCGTTGGTGGGGATTTTATTGTACCCCAGCCCTTTGTCTCCACTTTTCCGGCGCTAACCTGGTCAAATGTCGGTCCAAGAAACGTTGTTCGTCACAGAAAGAGAGTGACTGTCCTTCTTTTTTCATAGCTCGTCGCGACACAAGGCAACTCTTATGTTGCAGGGATGTTACGAAATAACATGGTTCGGCGTTCGCTCAGCGTATATAATGTTTATGGTAGGCTTGTTGTGAGTCTCTTTGAGGGGCCGCAGGCGCCTGCGTACAAGTTAAAAAGTACTGCATGGGAAAGCTCCGCAGGCGCGACTATTCGTGGGTATTCAAACTGATGTTTTTGTATTTCTACCTTCGTTGGCAGTGGCTTCCTCCCGAGACAGAGAAGGTTGTGACAAGGGACGTTGGAATAGAAAAACATCGAGGTTTCCATATTCCTAAACCATCGAGCATGTAGGGAAAAGGGAAAAATATTCAAACAAGTTAACGGTGAAAATACGAAAAAAAAAGAGAGAGAGAGAGAGAGAGAGCAGTTAAAGCGTTGACAATAAGGAATACATGACACCCCTGCAACATATGAGAGGCCCTGCGACGCGACGAGGCATGAGTAGGAAAGAAGTCACTCTCTTTCTGCAGCAAAAAAACGTTACTTGCTCCAAATGGTGTATGCCCAAAGACCCGTAATGTCCTTCTTTTATGGAGCGAAGCAAACGCTCTAGCACCTACTGTCGGCGTTCAGGAAAGCCTTAGGTCAGGGGTAGTCACATGGCGACACGACAAAATCCGAGTTTACCGAAGATTCGACCCTGTGTATCCAGTCTGAGAGCACATAGTTCTTAACTGTTCGACCAGAAAGTAACAACCACGTCATTCACAATGAACAAGGTACCTCTGAAGACAGTGAGAGAAATAAACTACACACATACAATCAGATCATCAGCAATGTTTAGGAAGAGTGAGACAGGATGGATTCGATGAAAATAAGTGAAGTCGCTTAGGAAATCTCGTCTAATAGAAACTAGTTTCATTTTTAAGCCAGACTATTCCGGTGTAAGAAGAAACGAACAAGCGGATTGGCTTGCTGGCAGGGCCATAGTCGGTACATGAACAGCAATGGACCGGGCCGACGTTCTCAATGCTCTCAAGGGGGCAGGACGAAAAGTTGATGTAGGAGAGGACGTTTAATCGGCAACACTCAAAGACTACAAGAACTTCAGATCACAAGAGATGTCGCCAAACATAAACTCTATACAGGTAGCCAAAGAAGAAGAGTAAACTAAAACAGAGGTGGTGTTATCAGTCGCCACACGCTGAGACATGTACTGTAGATGGGATCCAATCGCTTATGGACTTGTCTGAAGTGCAATGAGAACAGCCTATCGATTAACTAACTTATTAACCAAATCGAAACATGGATGTACGGCATTCACAGAAAAACGACCTAGTCTTCCCACAGATATACAACATCCCACACTCCCTCCCTCCCCGCTATTTTTTTTCCCCTCAATTCTGCACTTTTCTTCTTGGCTATTTTTGCAAGAGTTAGTAGAAAGTGCTCACATTATACTTTGAGAAAGGCCGTGAACAAAACCAGAAGAGATTATTTGTGAAACGAAGAAATTAAAAGAACTTTTGGAACAACGCGGATTATTAAATTCATCCAAAAAAAAAACAAAAAAAAAAATGAACGGGTTTGGCCTTTTAATAAAGTGAATTCAATGATGACAGAAATGAGAGCGAACAGCCTGAAACTAGAAACACCAAAACGTAGAGGGCGAACAGGAAAATGTGGATTGAAGGAGTCACTTACATCGTGAGACTCCACAATATCATAGCATACCTGGCAACCGAGCGTGGATCGCAAACCAGTCATCTGGTAACCTGCGACGCCAAGTTGCATAAAGCAGAAAACAGTCAAAAGAAGAACCTGTAGAGAAACCTAAAAAGAAATTGGGTTGCTCTATGCACGCGAGATGTCAGACAGTGAGCACAAAAACTGGAAAATATTTACTCTCAGTAAAGATGTAGTTTTTAAAATGGGTGCAAATAACATCAAGGAATGTTAAATTTTGAATTAAGAATCGAGATCCAGCACTCGGGACACTCCCATAAGCACACTGTCGTCATCTTCAGCAGCAAGCGATGAGTTCCAATTTCGATGGTTTCAGTAGCCGTCTGATTGCATATCCGTCTAGTCTTTCGGTTGAGTGTTGATTGTCGGCCAGGTACCCTGGTAGCTCCTCGCAGCACCATTTCTTCTCAGACCCTATTGATCTGTTTGTGCCTCTGCCCTGTTCACTCGCTCCCAAAGAGCCCTAAAAGCATCTAGCTTGTCATACAACAAATCACCACTAACTGGTTTAGAACCGGCCAGTCTATATGACTGCTAATTTCCTAACACACCAGCATAACCTTGGGGACAAAAATCCAACTACCCGGAACCTCTGAAGCGATGCTTGCTGCTCTGCACGGAGCATGCCTGTCTCCACCTTTCTCGGTGAGGTGAGAAAAAAGGAACTGAAGAAGGAGAATGATAAAGGAGAAGGAATTAAATTGCGTAAAACAACCTAAACTGACCAAGACTGCTGAACTATTCCCTAATAGTAAGGATATTGAGAAGGTGTCATATATACAAGCCGGCTACGTCAGGATCTGAGCCAGGGCCTTCTGATCCACAGCGGAGCGTCTGGTTGCTGCCCGACATCGTCTGCCTTGAGTATATGTGTACATACATATGTATGTGTGTAAGCAAACACATGTGCAAAAATTCCCGAGGGTAAAAAAAAAAAAAACGAGACGCACACCAGACACACCAGAAGACTTGTTAATCAACATAGAACTGGTACTGTTAGCCATCGGACGTAGGGGTTCATACTGAGGGGAGGATCTGAGCACCTATGGGCAAGTCCGGTGTGCGATAATGATAAACCAACTAACTAACTAACTAACCAACTAACTAACTAACTAACTAACTAACTAACTAACTAACTAACCCAAACCAAACCACACCACACCACACCACACCACACCACACCACACCACACCACACCACACCACACCACACCACACCACACCACACCACACCACACCAAACCAAACTAAACTAAACTAAACTAAACTAAACTAAACTAAACTAAACTAAACTAAACTAAACTAAACTAAACTAAACTAAACTAAACCAAACCAAACCAAACCAAACCAAACCAAACCAAACCAAACCAAACCAAACCAAACCAAACTAAACTAAACTAAACTAAACTATACTAAACCAAACAAAACCAAACCGAACCAAACCAAACCAAACCAAACTAAACTAAACTAAACTAAACCTAACTAAACTAACTAACTAACTAACTAACTAACTAACTAACTAACTAGCTAGCTAACTAACTAACTAACTAGCTAGCTAGCTAATTAACTAATTGACTAACTAACTAACTAATTGACTAACTAACTAACTAACTAACTAACTAACTAACTAACTAACTAACTAACTAACTAACTAACTAACTAACTAACTAACTAACTAACTAACTAACTAACTAACTAACTAACTAACTAACTAACTAACTAACTAACTAACTAACTAACTAACTAGCTAATTAACTAACTAACTAACTAACTAACTAACTAACTAACTAACTAACTAACTAACTAACTAACTAACTAACTAACTAACTAACTAACTAACTAACTAACTAACTAACTAACTAACTAACTAACTAACTAACTAACTAACTAACTAACTAACTAACTAACTAAATAACTAACGAACTAACTAACCAACTAACTAAATAACTAACTAACTAACTAACTAACTAACTAACTAACTAACTAACTAACTAACTAACTAACTAACTAACTAACTAACTAACTAACTAACCAACAAGCAGTCCCTTCCCAACAGCCCTTCTTTGGTACTAGAGCACCGCTCCAAGCCACTTGTTTCACCGCAATTAACCTTTCTTAGCCAACATAATTGGCTCAAATAAACTATACTACAATTATAACCGATACAACTTGCACTTGGTTGAACATGGTTGATTTTTTGTTTGTTTTACATAAATGGATGGATGATGAACGGTGTTTTTTTTTTGAAGTGTTGAGAGAAGGAATAAACTCGAGAACTGGACGACAACGGGCAAGATTGATAGAAAATGAGCAAGGGGACGGCAAAGAGATAAATTCGCTGATGACTTGACCTTATGGATAGGGCGAGTGTAGAACACTGACCTAATGTGTGATGGGGATGAGATAGCGAAAAATTACAGTCTGGCACAAGTTGCTGTTTTGCAATCCCCAAATGCAACCGTGACGCTTCTACTGATGCACAGAACAGCACCTTTCTTAAACACATACACGTCTGATCAGAACCCAACTGAATGTAATTTATAATTATATATAAAATCAAATATTTGAAGAAAAAAAAAAAAGCTTACCACATCGAGTTAGTAACATCTTGGACATGGAGTAGAGCCCCTTATACCATCCGTTCCTGTCACACAGTGTCTTTAACGGACAGCAGAAAGTGAAGGTATGTTTAAAGTGTTTGCACGAGATCAATGATCAGAGACTCCATGTTGCTTGTCATTTAATACAACACTGTGGGAAAATAAGCACAAAAGCATGTCCCAGGTCAAGGTAAGTTGAATAAGGACACCAGGATGTCGTGTTTGGTTTGTGGGTAAATATTCTGATTACTTGTTGTCTCATTTTGGGAGCCACCGTGGTCCAGCGGCTAGACGTGGATAGGAAGGCCATAAGTTCGGGTCCTGACAAGGGCCGGACTTTTTTCAAAAATGACCTTGACTCCCAGGTCGACCCAACCTTCAGTGGGTACCAGGTGCAGTGCTGGGAAAAAAACGCAGCCGGCGTGATGCTGACCAAATCCCCCACCAAGTGCCGATAGGTCTATAAAAATATAGCCCTATATATCCACTACGTATAAACGAATGGAGAAGGGTCCATTACTTTACCAGCGCTTTAAAGCTGATTTGTTAAATGTAGACATTTCTCACCAGTGCCGTGAGACGGACATTTTCATTCACAACTCAAACAACAATCTTAACATTCAAATGCTTGGTTTTTTTCTACAGAAAACGAGAAGCTGATGAAAGGAAGATGCCCAATGCTGAACTAAAAGTTGCTGTAGACAAGCAGAAGGCCACAATTAAACGAGACGTTGCAGCTGGGGCTGTCAACCAAACGGCAGCTGTAAAGGGTGAAGTTAACAAAGAAGAAGTCTCGGATGATCTTTATGATCCATTTGGTCAAGAGGATGTAATAATGCTTTGAATTAACATCTATTATTATTTATCATCTTACGTAACTTCACCGCCATGGTGTATCGGCTAGACGCTCTTTTGCGGATCGAAAGGCCGTGGGTTCGGATCCTGATGCAGCCGAACTTTCTCCCAAGTCGACCCAGGCTTACATGGGTACCAGGTACAGTCCTGTGAAGTCAAGGCTATCGGTGTGATGTTGACCATTTCACTCACAGAGTGCCGATTGGTCTATAATATATAGCTCTAGCCCTATATGCCCAAACGACTGATGGCATGGAGACGATTAATTTATTTTACTGCTTAACGCCCTCGAAATATGGTCAGTGTATCAGAGTCATCTAAAACTTCGGAAGTGTTTTATGTAGTAGGTAGGTGCAGTTATCCCAGCAATAAGTATATACCTTACCACTGAGTACCAATTATCCTTTCCAGGGCTAACGCTGAAGAAGAAGAAGAAAAAGAAGAAGAAGAAGAAGAGAAGAAGAAGAAGAAGAAGAAGAAGAATAAGAAGAAGAAGAAGAAGAAGAAGAAGAAGAAAACGAAGAAGAAAAAAAAAAGAAGAAGCAATAAATAAAGATAACTAATGGCGTCAAAGGCCCCCATTGGGCATACTAATTATTATAAAATTAATAATAATAATAAGATAATGCTTATGTTAATGCTGATGTAAATGATGACAAAGATGACAATGAAGAAGAAGAAGAAGAAGAAGAAGAAGAAGAAGAAGAAGAAGAAGAAGAAGAAGAAGAAGAAGAAGAAGAAGAAGAAGAAGAAGAAGAAGAAGAAGAAGAAGAAGAAGAAGAAGAAGAAGAAGAAGAAGAAGAAGAAGAAGAAGAAGAAGAAGAAGAAGAAGAAGAAGAAGAAGAAGAAGAAGAAGAAGAAGAAGAAGAAGAAGAAGAAGAAGAAGAAGAAGAAGAAGAAGAAGAAAAAGAAGAAGAAAACGCAAAAGTTAAAAAAAATAATAATGATAACTAATGCTGTCAAAGGGACCCGTGGCGTATCGGCTAAACGTTAGCCTGCGGATCTGAAGAAAATGGGTTTTAATCCCAAAGGAGCCTGACGTCTCTTCTTCTTCAAAAATAATTCAGGCTTTCAGGTCGACCCAATCTTGAGTGATGTACTATGTAAATTTCTGGGAAGTAAAGGTGGCCGGCGTGAAGCTGACACCAGTATTAATCTAGGGCTAATTGATTATTAAAATCATATGTCTAACCCTCCATGCCCAATACACTTGAAGGCGTGGAAAAAGAAGGCACTTGACTTTTTGTGTTTGTTAATTTTGATTGATTTGATTTGATTTGATTCAAGAACCGACATCACAGCACTCGGGGCATTCCCAAAAGCGCTTCGTCCCTATCTTCAGCAGCCAGCAAAGAGTTCCGATACTAATGGTGCCAGTAGCTTTCTGATTAAACGTCCGTCTTGCCTTTCCTCTGAGCTTTGAACTTCTGCCAGAACCTCTCGTCACCCCCAACTGCATCAATCTCACCAGACTGTGGTGATCCATCTGCTCCTCCGAATTGTACACGCTCTCCTACAAGGCACTAACCACGTCTGATCTATCATGTAGCAGTATTCCACCAAGTTGTGCAGAGCCAGCCAGTCTGTCCGCCTGTTCATTTCCCAGTGTGTGTGTATGTGTGTGTGTGTGTGTGTGTGTGTGTGTGTGTGTGTGTGTGTGTGTTTGTTAATTTTAAATATAATGATGTCAAATGCTTTGTCTAGTTGGGTCCGCTGACAACCGAAGGCAACATCAGCGCGAGAAAAACGACGGCGCAAGTGATGATAGACTCAGCCCTGCTGATGGCTAACTTCACTCAAATCAAAACATTAACATCAAAAGGTAAGAAGAGCGGAAACGTAAGATGGCAGACAAGTGATAAACATGTAATTCGAGTTTAAGTGGGAGTCGCCGTGGCGAAGCGGCTAGACGCTCGCCTGCGAATCGGAAGGTAGTAGGTTCGCTCCCTGGCGGAACAAGATATTTTGTTTTCTTCGAAAATTACACTGGCTCCCAAGTCAACCCAGCTTTGAGTGGGTACTGGGTGCAGTTCCAGGAAGTAAAGGCGACCGGCGTGATGCTGACCACATCACTCATCTTGTGCCGATTGGTCTATAAAATATAGGTCTAGCCTTATATGCCCTATACGCCTAAAGGGGTAGAAAATGGTTCTTAAGGGTACTGGGTACAGTTCAGTAAAGGCGGCTGGCGTGATGCTGACCATATCACCCATCTAGCACTGATTGGTCTATAAAGATAAAGGTCCAGCCTTATATGCCCTATACGCCTAAAGGCGTGGAAAAGGGTCCTTAACTTAATTTCTAGTTAAAGTGGATACTGACAAAGCGATAGACAGGAACGGAAAACTGGCTGAGCTCAGACATTGCTGAGCAGCTTGAAGTGTTAGTGCATTATCAGCGGCCCCAACAACAGCAAACATATATTTTATATATATATATATATATATATAAAATATAGTCAAGATCATTTTTCCTACATTTCCTAATGCAATGAAAACTCATCTTGTCTTGTGTGTTTGTGTGTGTGTGTGTATATATATATATATATATATATATATATATATTATAAATCACCCCGTATATATATATAGATGTATATATATATATATATATATATATATATATATATATATATATATATATATATATATATATATAAATCCCCCCGTATTTATGTAAACTAGTACTAAATTTAAAATATTAGGCTCTAATGTCAAATCATCAACACTGTGTGGAACTGAAACAAAGAGAACAACTAAAACAGTGACGCATCAAATACAAACATTCATTGACTAATGCCTAAGAAGAACAGATATTGGATAGTAAATGGCATGAACGAATCCTTAATCCAGAATTTAGGACAGAACTAAGCCAATCGTGGTTGTGTCTAGAGATGAAGAAAAGACGCTGTCGTTGGATAGGACACACGTTAAGAAAAGCTCAGGACAGTATTACTAGAATGTATTTGCATTGAAACCAACATAGGCGTATGAGTAAATGCAGACACCCCATCTCAAATACATTGAGAATGGGGCAGGCAAATAAAGCTGAAAATACAGAGAGGACATGGGAATTCGCTGAATGCTACAGTAAAGAAAATTAAGACTCAGTGTGTTGCTTAAGACCATATGCTCCATTTGGTGATAACATATGCTCCATTTGGTGAAAAAGTATAGAAGAAGAAGAAGAAGAAGAAGAAGAAGAAGAAGAAGAAGAAGAAGAAGAAGAAGAAGAAGAAGAAGAAGAAGAAGAAGAAGAAAAGAAAAAGAAGAAAAAGAAGAAGAAGAAGAAGAAGAAGAAGAAGAAGAAGAAGAAGAAGAAGAAAAAGAAGAAGAAGAAGAAGAAGAAGAAGAAGAAGAAGAAGAAGAAGAAGAAGAAGAAGAAGAAGAAGAAGAAGAAGAAGAAGAAGAAAAAGAAGAAGAAGAAGAAGAAGAAGAAGAAGAAGAAGAAGAAAAAGAAGGAGAAAAGAAGAAGAAAAAGAAGAAAAAGAAGGAGAAAAGAAGAAGAAGAAGAAGAAGAAGAAGAAGAAGAAGAAGAAGAAGAAGAAGAAGAAGAAGAAGAAGAAGAAGAAGAAGAAGAAGAAGAAGAAGAAGAAGAAGAAGAAGAAGAAGAAGAAGAAGAAGAAAAAAAAGAAGGAGAAAAAGAAGAAAAAGAAGGAGAAAAGAAGAAAGAAGAAGAAGAAGAAGAAGAAGAAGAAGAAGAAGAAGAAGAAGAAGAAGAAGAAGAAGAAGAAGAAGAAGAAGAAGAAAAAGAAGAAGAAGAAGAAGAAAAAGAGGGAGAAAAGAAGAAGAAAAAGAAGAAGAAGATTGTTGAGTGACGTGATCGCCCACGCCAGTCGGTAAAGCAGTGACAACAGTAACCCTTCATGCTGTAGTCATGCAGCCTTCTCAGACATATTGACAAAGAATTGAACACAGCAAGCTTGAAAATGAACAAACGTTGAGAACACTTGGCAGTTTACAAATTTAATGCCCCGCTCCAGCGATGTTACAATCGGTCAATGCGCCAGAGATTTCTCGTCTGTGGAAAATTCTAAGGCAAATAACATTTTACTTACTGTCGTCAAATCTGGATATCTCTCAGGTTCAGCACATCTCGCGACTGCACTTCAAAACTGGTGACCACACAGCG
>CAJHNH020000578.1:210000-217500 GCA_905116865.2 Candidula unifasciata
CCTTTTCCAAGCCACCATGACGCTTAGTACTAGACTGTATTAATGTCTTAGTCTCTTGGTGGGTTTTCACAGTTTGATTGTACCATGTTACGGCCGCTTCTGGCCAATCTGTCCGCCATTTCACTGCTTTCCAATCCCATTTAATGTTCATTAATCCCCTCAGGGATTTGTTTCTGAACACTTTTTTAATTTTCTAACCATAACTTCAGTGGTCCCCCAACTTTCACCAGCATATGTTAAAACTGAAATCATATTATAACTGAAAAAAAAAGGTAACTTGTCTTGAATACAAAACAAACAGTAAACATATTTTTACCTTTAACGAAAAAAAAAAAAGTTTTTTACTATATCGGGCACACGCGAACAGAGAATCAACAGACAGGAGTGGTGATAAGAAACGAATTACGAAAACGAGGACTTCCTGTCACATATCACTCCTGTCACGTGCCTGATTTAAGGATTTCTCCTTAAGAACCAACAGCACTCAGAAATAATTATGTTGAGTCGTTTGGCTCGTATTGGTCTAAGTGATGCCCCGTGGCCAATATACGCTCAACTTATTTCTGGAGTAGGGCAACTCAAGTTTTGGCACTACAAAAAATATCTGTATATGAATACAATATTCCTAGGCACACTTGGCTGGACACCCCCACTACTTTAAAAAGAAAGCCCCCAGGTTATGATAGTTTACTATCATAACCATGTTAACACATATAATATTTATTATACATACACCCAACAATGCTAAACACTTAGAAAGGTGAAATGGTCTGGTCTGGTAGTCTTAGTTTCAGCTTCATAGCAAATGGGTCGCCCCATTTTTGCTCCGCTCCTGTGCCAGCGAAAAACACTCAGATTGTCCGTTCCCTTGTGGAAAGATTGACAGACTGCTGTCTCAGCATATCTAGCATACACACGCATTAAAGCATATGGTAGCCATCCGAAGTGCTAACACAAACAGTCCAACATTCGAAATGCAGTTCATCATTGATGATAGCAGAACCTGTCGTCAACAGATCAGCAGTTGTCTACGTGATCAATTTTAATACGGGTCCCGCCAGCATTGAACGACAGGCATCGCGCCATTTTCTGAATCCACAATTCACACCACCACGTTGGTCACAGTCGAAAAAAAAAAAAAAAACATTCCAAATGCAATCCGCAGCTCACAGGGTCACGCCATGCATTCAACTCAGAAGCTGGGCGACGAAACTATATCCAGTCTACAAATGGAGCAAAAATGCATCGGCCACCGTCCGGCAGAAGCAAAAAAATTGCCTCTGTTCCGAACGGCGCCGCTGTCTAGCGTCCATTTTAACCGGAAGCCAGAAAGGTGAAATAGAGACACCTACGTCAGCCATGAAAATGAATGCATGTAATCAATTCAACTTCTTTATATCAATAAAAGAATAATGTTTAGAATGTTTGTAGGATCAGAACTCAGAGCAACAACTCAGATATTGAAACAGCCAGAAGGTCTTGACTAGCAACACCGTGTCATCATAGGAATCTAGGAAGCTGTGGGGAGTAGAGCATGATAATAACACAAAAACTGGCACTTATCAGAGTTCTATTGTTGATGCTCCCCTCAGTCCATGGTGATTCGACTGTAGTTGACTCTGGTAGTTCTGCCTCAAGTGAATCTGTTCATAGAGGAGTACCTCACCATCGAGGACACAGGAACTGTATAGGGGCTCAGCAAGTCTCTCCCACATGTCAGGTCACAACTTTGTCTCTGAGCTCCACCCAGCTCCTAAAGACTGGTACACTCGATTATGGATCCCTCTGCAAATGTTCACCTGCTCTGGAGCACACTCACACTCTCTTGCCATGTTAAGGTGATGGTTGTATATGGCACAACCTGATGATGCCAGGTACATTCAAAGGTGTTAGCTGATGGATAGTTGGTTGGTGGATGTTGGTAGGACTGCGATTAATCTGCCAGCTCTTTACAGAGGTTTCATTCTGTCAGGAAAGAACTCGGAATTAGTAATCACCAAGAGGGTATCATCTTGACAGAAAAGACTCAGAATAAGCAATCAGTTTCCATCCCACATCAGCCTACTTCACCTCTGTTCCTCTGTATCATTCCTCAGAGTGTACTCTCAAGACCAGGAGACAATGTCTCCATTCATTTATTTGTCTGTTTAGTGCAAGAGAGGGAAAGTCAGATTTATATATATATATATATATATATATAGTGAAGATATATAGACACTATCACACGTATCGCATTCTCTCCACCTCCTCACATCTGCATACAGACACTAATGTTTACAGTCAGTATTCATCTCTTCCGACTCTCAGGCCATTCCCACACATCCATTGATCTGTGTCAAACACACTCAAGGCAACGCGATAGCTGCTTAGTACTGACCTACATTCTCCATCCCCATTAGTATTGCACAAACTTCTGTTGTTAGTTTAAATGGTAAACACTTGTAGGTTCATTATCTTTACCAATATGTGTGGGTTATTTAGGGCACAGACTATATAGTCTGTACAGAAGAAGGTCTAAGTTCGGAACCGGTTCTCTGAAGATCAAGAACGGTCGAACTATGTGCGATCACATAGCCGAGGCCGGTATAGTTACAGCAGTGACCTTTTTAACCAGACATCATTTAAGGTACTCGTAAACTATAATTAACTTACCCAAGCATAGGAAAAGTCCTAGACACTACAGGCCGCCTTCTCAAAGTAAATTTTTATAAGGCGTCGATGAATATCTCTGGTCTCTAGGAATGCCGGCAGAAGAATGCCCGTACAAAATCAAGCTTGGCGTCGGTAAGAAGAAGTTCCCTGTATACATGAGCAAGGAGTAAACCGGTTTCCAGGAATAGTCTATTAAAATCCTAGAAAAAGTTAACCTACAGTTGCAAATTTGAAAATGACGATAAGTCAAGGCAACTAGAAGGTGTAGACATCATTATTTTATCCGATAAAGGTATAGATCAATATAAGGGACTATATACCTCTCCAGACGAGTCCAAGTTTGAAAGTTTTTGTCGAGCGGGGTAATACCAGGTCCTGACTCGTCTAAGATTATGTGTAGTGGCGTGTCATTCCTTGACAGTACCCCCTCCCCCCCCCCCCAAAAAAAAAGAAAGAGCGTACTACGCGAATGAACAATGATCAGCCATCTACACATCTATGGACTCACCACTCTCAGCCTGCTCACCACCTTCAGTCTGTGAATTATCAGACAAGGAGTGACAGCTCAAAACATCTGTTCTGAATCAAAGGGTTGACCAAACCAACCTCTTAGAGACAGATGAAATATATACAATAATGACAATCCATGTGAAAATAGAGAAACCTATGACCACTATACACCACTAAATTAAAAAAAAAAAAAAAAAAAAAAAAAGAATCTCATCAAGAATCAGTAGGTGTCCCTGTGGACCTAAGATTCTGATGATTCCATCCATGTATCACTGATCCCTGCCAGGTACATGCAAAGATGTAGGTTCAGACCGAACCTCCCCATCGGGTTGGCTGAATAAACCCACACACCATCCTAGTACTCCTGTCATATTCAGGTAATATACCGGTGTGTCTCCTACATCAGTAGTCACACAGGAAGGTCGTCGAGGAATGTGGGATATATTCCCTCCCGTCTGATCCTTCGCGAGGTTCGGAAGGATTATCCTCCCCTCGTCACTATGTGCTCCAACAAACACAGGAAGGAACCCTGGTGTGAATTGAAAATTCTCCACCTTCTGGTCCTTCTGATGGTCTGGAGGTTTACTCCATTCCTCTTTAAAAAGAGGAGCTTGCACAGGGCATTGACGGAAAGGCTCAACAGGAACCAATGTCGTATCATACTTCAGTAATAAAGTTTGCCCTGGCTTAACTCTCAGGACAGAGTTATACACTGACAAGAGTTGCTCTGTAACTTGTTTCTGGGAGACAGAGAGAGTTGGCTTAACCTCTACATCTTTATAGGTCTCCCTGGGGTGAAAAGGATATTCCACAGCTGGGGCTTCTCCACCTTCTACCTCCGTAGCTACAGAAAGTGTCAAGAGGGTCGGTGTGTTACTTACCTCTCTCTCGTTGTATTTCTGGAGGAGATTAATGTGATAGACATTTGACTTACCTTTAATGTTGATCTTATAATGGATCCTGGATATCTTTTCTACTACCGTATAAGGGCCTCCCCAAGCTAATTCTAACTTAGACTTCCCTGAGGGTAGCAGCAAAAGAACCCGATCTCCAACCTCAAGTCATCGTTCCTTTGTCTTCCGGTTGAAGTGTGCAGCGTACCTCTTACGTGCACGAATCAAATTCTCTTTAGCCAGGTCCCACCCTAGCTTTAACCTTTCCTTGAGTTCCTGTACATACTGTGATGTGGTTTTCAAGGAATCATCTGCCCCTTCGTCTGTCCAAGTCTTCCCGAGAATGGCCAAGGGTCCAGAAATGTGTCTTCCGAACACTAAGGTCGCAGGCGGAAATCCAGTAGAGGCATTGGGTACTTCCCGGTAGGCGAATAGGGCTGCAGACAGATACTCGTCCCACCTCTCTGGCTTTTCCTGGGTTAATCTTCTCAGAAGCGATACCAACGTTGCATTGAACCGCTCATTCTGGCCGTTTGCTTGGGGTCGGTATGGACTGGTGCAAATGTGTTGAGATTTGATTATCTGAAACACCTCCTCCATTAGTTTCCCACGAAACTGAGATCCATTGTCTATCAGTATCTGTGAATGGAATCCCACTCTTGTGAAGATGCTCATCAATGCCTCTGCCACAGTCTTACTGTCAATCTTCCGAAGTGCAATAGCCTCCGGATAACCTGAACAATAGTCTACCAAGGTCAATATGTAAGCATTCTTCTTCTTTGTGAGAGGAAGTGGTCCCACCAAATCGACCGCCACCCTTTCAAAAGGTGTAGAAGTGACAGGGGTTTCCCCCAGTCCGACTGGTGCATTCCTGCCTTTGGGAGCTACCTTCTGGCATTCCGGACAGTATTTGACATAACGCATGATATCTGCTGACATACCTGGCCAGAAGTAATGACAGGCAATGCGTTGTGTCGTTGCATGAATTCCCATATGGGCACTATAGGCTATAGTGTGTCCCATATGGAGAATCTGCTGTCTATATGTTTTAGGTACCACAAGCTGACTGTGTTCTGTATACTTGTTACCTGCCCATCTGTAAAGTAACTTACCTTTTATGAAGAATTCTCTTTTCAAAGGGGGATTGTGACTTGCAGTTAACATTTTAAAACATGCCTTAAGAGTGGGATCACTACTTTGGGCCACCTTAATTTCCTCAGGTAGAGTATTTACATGAGGAGAATCCTCCGAGGCACTCTTATGCTAGCTCGGGTGGTCACCGCAGCAAGATGCTCTGAAGGTTTCTTCGGCTCTGCTAAAAATACATAAGTAGCGCCAAGAATTAAATCAAAGGTACAGTGTTCAAGCACTGCTGCCTCAATTACCCCAGAGACATACTTCGAACGGACCCTAATCTTAGCAATAGGCAAGTTTAAGGGTTTAGCATCCAATGTGGCACATTGGAGCTCTATGAATCTGCCTGTATACTGGTCAGGTTTTACAGACTCTGGCCTCACCACAGCTCCGTATGACAATCCGCAATCATACAGACAATTTAAAGAATATCCGTTAGCCCAGACCCTCTCCACCACAGGTGGTCTATTGGAACCATTGTACAACTTTTCCTGGGTAGAGGGCTCTACAGTAGACAACAAAGCTGATACTTGCAAACTCCCTGACTGTTTGGATTTACACTCCTTAGTCCAGTGGTTATTGTTCTTACAAATATGGCAGTAAGGCTTTTTAGGTCCATTAAAGGGTTGTCTATGTTGCGTTCCCTGAAATTTTGAGGGGTTCTGGGGTTGTGCTTAGGATGCATTCTTTTTAGGGGATTCATTTGGATGGGTTTTATGACCATTTCCACCATTCTTCCCTTGGCCCTGGGCCTTGGGTTTCCCACCTACACACACCTCTTTATGTGCCATCTCATACCTCTCAGCATACATCAACATCTCACTCAGTCTGTCAGCACCATTCTCCGTCAGGAAGGTTTGCATAGGGCGAGGTAATGTCTCTCGGAGTTGTTCCGTTAGGGCCATCTCCTGTAAGTCTTCAAAAGAAGAGGAGTATCCAGACATTTCCCTCCACCTCGTCAAATATCCCTGAAGGCGACTGGCGAACTGGGAATAGTTTTCCCCTGTCATCTTTCTCTCATTTCGGAACTTCTGTCTGTATGTCGCAGCATTAAGTTCGAAACGTTTCAGCAAAGCCTGACACAATGCATCATAATCAGTCTCAGTACCGGTAGGCATCCGTTGATAAATCTCGTATGCCTCACCCCTCAAACCTTGAGCCAACTTCAGCGTGTACATATTCCTTCTCAAATTGTACAAAGATGCCAATTTGCCAAATCGGTCTAGGTACTGTTCAATATTTTCAGCCTTCGGGTCAAAGACTGGCATAGGAAAGTTCATCGCTTGAGCTGAGCTACTGTGCGTTGATGCACCATCAATTTCAGGTGTTGGAGATCTGGGTCTATTTCCCTCTCTCTGTGCCTGAAGTTCCAATTTTCTTAACCTCACCTCCTGTTCCAATCTCATTCTTTCTGACTCCAGTCTGAGTCGCTCAGTTTCTTGAATCCTCTCAGATTCAATCCGGAGTTGTTCGGTTTCTTGCACCATCTCAGATTCTATTCTGAGTCGTTCGGTTTCTTGCACCCTCTCAGATTCAATTCTGAGTCTTTCTGCCTCACGGGCTTCCATCCTCATCTCACGTTCCGTGGTTTTAATCCACTCGGTCATTTCTTTACTCTCCAATCCCATCTGGACAGCCATGTCCTTCAATTCCTGGATAGAAATGTTTGACTGCGACATGTTGTCTTGTCAATCTAACAGTCCACAACAAAATATATTGTCACCAACAATGTAAATATAATCAACAATAGATCAATTTATCACCACCAACCAAGGTTGTACCTAACCCAATGTACTGAAACACCACAAAACACCACACTGATCACAATTCACTCCTAGGAGTACATTCTAAGAACTGACCCAGAATGGTCACAACTGTGTTAACAACAAAATACAAACACTGAACAACCTCCTGGCCAAGATCACCAGCAACTTTGTAGGTTCATTATCTTTACCAATATGTTTGGGTTATTTAGGGCACAGACTATATAGTCTGTACAGAAGAAGGTCTAAGTTCGGAACCGGTTCTCTGAAGATCAAGAACGGTCGAAATATGTGCGATCACATAGCCGAGGCCGGTATAGTTAAAGCAGTGACCTTTTTAACCAGACATATTTAAGGTACTCGTAAACTATAATTAACTTACCCAAGCATAGGAAAAGTCCTAGACACTACAGGCCGCCTTCTCAAAGTAAATTTTTATGAGGCGTCGATGAATATCTCTGGTCTCTAGGAATGCCGGCAGAAGAATTCCCGCACAAAATCAAGCTTGGCGTAGGTAAGAAGAAGTTCCTTGTATACATGAGCAAGGA
>CAJHNH020000578.1:222500-256488 GCA_905116865.2 Candidula unifasciata
TCTTTCCTTCAGCTATTCTACATTTAACTACTCTAGTACGCTGTCCATTATAATCTGTTTAAGCCATCACTAGTAATTCTTAGAATACCGTGGATAAAGAAGAGAATAAATACTGACATCTTAAAACATCTGAACATCAAGGAAGACTGGCTAATAAATAGCATCTTGTCGCCGAAGCTGAAATATTTTTCTCATATCAAGGGGCAAAGCGGATTGAAAAAAAAATAATAGCAGAAGGCATGGGACTAGGAAGGAGGAGCAGAGGCCGACCAGAAGGAAGATGAGCGTAGGATTTAAATGATTCCTTTAGTATGAAAGTACGCGAGGCGGGAGTGCTGGTGAAAGAGAGAATTTCTTTCATATATAATTAACAAAGAAACAATGACCCGTTTGATCGGCACTTACAGAAAGAAGTAGAAAAATAGAAGGACACATCCGACACCATAAAAATCGAAAGCTATAGTAAACGTGCAGGGAACGAACTGTCACCTCCAAATGGCCTCGCAGTAGAAACAAACGTAAAAAGAACACCATAACTAGGCACGTTGGCATGACAATCGTACAGCTTAAAATCTACAACTGTTGATACGGACAGAATTAATCCCAAACCATTTAAATGGCACCACAGGTTACATAAATTTATATTAGCCGAAGATGAGGACAGAGCATGCATGGGAGTGCTGTGATGTCAATTCTTGACTCAACTCAACTCTTCGTATCTACTGTAATACAATTAGGCTTCTTTACCCCACTGTTACTAACACTTCTCACTTTCTAATAAATATAGAAAGAAAAAAAAGTATCCAGAACGAGGTAACGACGATGTTCACAGCGTACAAACATGAGTACAACTAATACTAGCTGAAAACTTGACACTTAGAGTTTATGAGCCGAAGCACTGTTCGCGGTTCAAGTCAAAATTTGTTTGGTATTTGTGTTCCTGAACCTATTTGTACAAATAAAACTGGCTGTCACCCAAAAATAACAATAAATGATGAAGAAATTGAACATGTCACAAACTTTGAATGTCTAGGCTCTATAATAAACAACAATGGAGACTGTTCGACATAAATTAAAAGGAGGATGGCCATAGCAACGCAAAGATTGAACAGCCTTAAAAGTCTATGGTTAAGCACCAGCAAGGAGATAAAAATTAGAATTTTGAGAGCATGCATCTTCCCTATGGCTACATACGGATGTGAGTCGTGGACTATCTCTCATTCCTTAAGAAAGAGAATAGGGGCTTTTGAGCAGAAATGCTATAGAAAGATTCTCAGAATATCTTGGACAACGAAGATGAGAAATATTGACATCTTAAAAGATCTGAACATCAAGAAAGATTTGCTAATAAACAGCATCCTTTCTCGAAAGCTGAAATATTTTGGTCATATCAAGCGCCACGACGGATTGGAAAAATTATAGCAGAAGGCATGGTACCAGGAAGAAGGGGCCTGGGGCCGACCGACACGAAGATGGGCACAGGATATAAGTGACTTCTTGAGTGTGAAAGTTGATGAGGCGGGAGAACTGGCGAGAGACCGAGTTTCTTTCAGGCAGACTGTGATGAGAGCGACGTTTTGCAAAGGACCTGCTACATGATGATGATGATGAACCTATTTGTTCGTGACCTGATGCGTTCGTGGAGAGAGGTACCACTGCATCTTGCATCCGCTGTTATCAGGGCATCTGAGTAATGTTTACACCACATGTTTTGGACACTGTTATCACCACACACCCCAACGGAACACAGCTTTCCCTAATCACACAAACACAGAGACAGATAGATTCATGTGTCCTAAATGTAAGCAAAGTTAAAGTTAGCTCGCGTCAGCTTCTGTTAACTGTCATAGATAACATGCCAAACACTGACTGATATATATGGTCCATTGTTAAAAGATAATTTCTATCACAACACAGCTAAAACCTTCAGCACGTTCACTCTCTCGTTTGTCATCGCCTGTTACCCACATCTGCTGTATGCTGGATACAAACGGAATTCGGCGAATATTTTCTCACTGAAACTGTATCGTGCTGTAGGAATACCCTCTCTACACACAGTAACGTTTTCTGGCAATCATCGCGTCAATATAATACAATACAGTTTAGCAGGAAATTCAACAACTTTTTTTTAAAAACCTTGAACTGGAATTGGTGAATTAATGTTGCTTGACAGTGAATACAACATTGTTAAATGTTAAATATTGAATACAAAATTATGAGAAAATGAGCAGTACAGTATCTTCAACTTCAGGGTAAGTTTTTTAGAGGAAAAAAAAAAACTTTTATTTTGTGTATGTGTGTTTTAGTTTTTGGTAAATATTCGGATTATGTGTTCTTTTCCCCAACCCTTCTTTTCGTAAATATTTCCAGTCATCAAAACATATTCCAACTCTATTTTCTACTTACATAATTTGCACTTGTCAGCCAAACGGTGCTGCCCCGAAGATCCCATGAAATACACAGATGCACCACTGGGAAAGCACACCCGAGCACAACATAAGAGTGCCTCAGAGTATTCTCCTCATGGAAATCCTCTTCCTGAGGAAATTAAGGTGGCCCAAAGTAGTGACCCAACTCTTAAGGCATGTTTTAAAAAGTTTACTGCAAGTCACAATCCCCCTTTGAAGAAAGAATTCTTCATGAAAGGTAAGTTACTTTACAGATGGGCAGGTGACAAGTATACAGAGCACAGTCAACTGGTAGTACCCAAAACATATAGACAGCAGATTCTCCAGATGGGACACACTATAGCTATAGTGCCCATATGGGAATTCATGCAACGACACAACGCATTGCCTGTCATTACTTTTGGCCAGGTATGTCAGCAGATATCATGCGTTATGTCAAATCCTGTCCGGAGTGCCAGAAGGTAGCTCCCAAAGGCAGGAATGCACCAGTCGGACTGGGGGAAACCCCTGTCACCTCCACACCTTTTGAAAGGGTGGCGGTCGATTTGGTGGGACCACTTCCTCTCACAAAGAAGAAGAATGCTTACATATTGACCTTGGTAGACTGTTGTTCAGGTTATCCGGAAGCTATTGCATTTCGGAAGATTGACAGTAAGACTGTGGCAGAGGCATTGATGAGCATATTCACCAGAGTGGGATTCCCTTCGCAGATACTGACAGACAATGGATCTCAGCGACCTTGGTGTTCGGAAGACACATTTCTGGACCCTTGGCCATTTTCAGGAAGACATGGACAGACGAAGAGGCAGATGATTCCTTGAAAACCATATCACAGTATGTGCAGGAACTCAAGGAAAGGTTAAAGCTAGGGTGGGACCTGGCTAAAGAGAATTTGATTAGTGCACGTAAGAGGTACGCTGCACATTTCAACCGGAAGACGAAGGAACGATGTCTTGAGGTTGGAGATAGGGTTCTTTTGCTGCTACCATCAGGGAAGTCTAAGTTTGAGTTAGCTTGGGGAGACCCTTATACGGTGGTAGAAAAGATATCCAGGATCCATTATAAGATCAACATTAAAGGTAAGTCAAAGGTCTATCTCATTAATCTCCTCCGGAAATACAACGAGAGAGAGGTAAGTGACACACCGACCCTCTTGACACTTTCTGTAGCTATGGAGGTGGAAGGTGGAGAAGCCACAGCTGTGGAATATCCTCTTCACCCCAGGAAGACATATAAAGATGTAGAGAATAACCCAACTCTCTCTGTCTACCAGAAACAAGCTATAGAACAACTCTTGTCAGAGTGTAACTCTGTCCTGAGAGTGAAGCCAGGGCACACTTCATTAAATGAGTTTTTTACGACATTGGTTCCTGTTGAGCCTTTTCGTCAATGCCCTGTGCAAGCTCCTCTTTTTAAAGAGGAATGGAGACAACCTCCAGACCATCAGGAGGACCAGAAGGTGAAGAATTTTCAATTCACACCAGGGTTCCTTCCTGTGTTTATTGGAGCACATAGTGACGAGGGGAGGATAATCCTTCCGAACCTCGCAAAGGATCAGACGGGAGGGATTATATCCCACATGCCTCGACGACTTTCCTGTGTGACTACTGATGTAGGAGACACACCGGTATATTACCTGAATATGACAGAAGTACCAGGATGGTGTGTGGGTTTATTCAGCCAACCCGATCGGGGGGTTCGGTCTGAACCTACATCTTTGCATGTACCTGGCAGGGATCAGTGATACATGGATGGAATCATCAGAGTCTTAGGTCCTCAGGGACATCTACTGATTCTTTATAGATTCCTTTTTGATTTAGTGGTGTATAGTGGTCATAGGTTTCTCTATTTTCACATGGATTGTCATTATTGTATATATTTCATCTGTCTCTGAGAGGTTGGTTTGGTCAACCCTTTGATCCAGAACAGATGTTTTGAGCTGCCATCCCTTGTCTGATAATTCACAGACTGAAGGTGATGAGCAAGCTGAAAGAAGTGAGTCCATAGATGTGTAGATGGCTGGTCATTGTTCATTCGATTAGAACGCTCTTCCCTTTGGGAGGGGGGGGGGGGGTACTGTCAAGGAATGACAAGCCATTACACATCACCCCTAAAAGAGTCGGGACCTGTATTACCTGTGCTCAACAAAACTTTCAAACTTGGACTCGTCCGGAAAGGTATATAGTCCCTTATATCGATATATGCATTGATCGGAGAGAATTATGATACCTACATCTTCCAGTTGCTTTGACTTAGCGTCATTTTCAAATTTGCAACTGGATGATAAATTTTGCTGGAGTTAATTGTATATTCTTAGAAACCGGTTTACTCCTTGCTCATGTATACAAGGAACTTCTTCTTATGACGCCTGACTTGAATATTTGGGGCATTGTTTCTGCCGGCTTTTCTGGAGATCAGTTGTATCCATTGACGCCTCAGTATATTTCAAAATAAGAAGGCGGCCTGAAATGTCTAGGCTTTTCTTATGCTTGGGATGAAACCTATGTGAAGAGCTGGCAGAAAAATCACAGTCCAACCAACACCCACCAACCATCAACCAATTACCAACCAACCTATTAACCAACTACCCACCAGCTAACACCTGTGAAGTTTCCTGATATCATCAGTATGGGGTGCCATATACCTCAAACAGCCTAACAGTGCCAGAGCATGTGAGTGACTCCAGGGCAGGTGAACATTCGTAGAGAGTATATCCATACTCGAGTAGACCAGTGTTCAAGAGCTTGGTGTACCTCAGAGACAGTGTTGTGACTTGACTGGTGAGAAAGACGTGCTGAGTACTCATACTGTGTCTGTGTCCTCGATGGTGAGGACTACCTGATCCATTGGAAGCAGAAGTACCAGGGTCATAGACAGTCGAATCACCAGGAGCTGAGGGAAGCATCAACAGCAGAACTAGGATAAGTCCAGTTATGTCTATATCATGCTATATTCCCCACAGCTCCAATGTATTCCAGGGATGAAAAGGTGTTACCTCCAGGACTTTCTGGCTGTTTAGAATTCTGGTCATTCTGGTCATTGTATTCTGGGATCCATCCACTGAGATCTGGCATCTACTTCACTATTATATATATATATATATATATATATATATATATATATATATATATATATATATATATATATATATATATATATATATATATATGTATATGTTGTAATGATTACATGCATTCATTTTCATGGCTGACTTGGGTGTCTCTATTTCACCTTTCTAAGTGTTTAGCATTTGTGTGTGTATGAATCATAAATATTATATGTGTTAACATGGTTATGATAATGAACTATCTTTCTTTTAATAGCAGTGGGGGTGTCCAGCCAAGTGTGCCCATGAGTATTGTATTCATATACAGATATATTTTGTAGTGCCAAAACTTGATTTGCCCTACTTCAGAAATAAGTTGAGCGTATATTGGCCACGGGGAATCCCTTAGACCAATACGAGCCAAACGACTCAACATAATTATTTCTGAGTGCTGTTGGTTCTTAAGGAGAAATCCTTAATCAGGCACGTGACAGGAGTGATATGTGACAACGACATGGCTGGAAGGGTGTAGTGGTACTATACTTTGCTTCCCGCGAGAGCCCTGGTGGTACATAGGCGAAAGATGGGGAGGCCATGAGAGATGCATGCAATAGCGAAGGATAGAACCACTTGGCGTGAGTTGGTTGAGGGCCTTTGCTCCATTGGGGACTAGAAAGGCAGAAGAAAATTAGTCTATTAGCTCTCACGATGCCAGTCAATAGTGGTGATTTCTACAAATAACGAATTTCTCGTTGAACAGCCAAGTGACAGCTAGAGATATAAACACCACATTACTGATTACTGATTTAAGAATCAACATCATTGCACACCTGGCATACCCATAGGTGCTCCGTCTTCTGCAGCAAATGACGTAAGGTGTAGATGCTAACTGTTCCCGTAGTATACTGATTATACACATGCCAATCTCTTCCTCTCATCCGTCCCTTCCTTGATGGATCACCACCTTATTCCTCGTTCATACATTCTTGCACATGTTATTTCATCTAATCTCGTGTCTTCTGCCGAAAGTCGTTCATATATGTTCTTCAAAATATATCTCTTGCTCAATACGAGTGTTCCCGTAGGTTTCGCTTTTGAAGCCAGATAATCCGCTCTTTCATTCCCTCGTACTCCTGCGTATCCCGGACAGTATATCCAGGTGAAACACCACATTAAACATGAGAATCGTCAAATTTTTGGTATACTCAACTCTGCTGGGTGGTGCAGAAACCTGGACACTGAACAAGCAACTAGAAAATCGAATGTAGTCTCCGGAAATGTGGATATACAGAAGAACAGGTCGTATTTTATGGAAACAAAAACAAATACAGAGGTTCTGTCAAGACTGCAAATTAAAAACGAACTATTGAAAGGAAAAAAAAAAAAGACAGACAATTGACATACTTTGGCCACATTAAAAGATATAATACGCATTTAAAAAGCCACACTGGAGGGAAAGGGCAAGGGCTAGAGAGCAAGAGGCAGACAAAGTTACAAGTGGGAGGACAACATTAAGAGATTTGATGAACTTGAGAAAGTGTACAACCAGACCAGAGACAGAGTCAAGTTAATTTTGAAGGTGGCATCTGATTGATGATGATGATGAATGTCGATGTTTCTAGCCGTCTTTCTCCGCAATTTTTTATCTTGGTGGTGTCAACGATTCGTCGTAAGACTCTGTAATGAAGTTGGTAATGAGATTTTGTTTCGTTTTAGTTGTAGTCAAGTTATTATTTGATGTTCTAATATACTCAGCTGAAATCCTTCTTCTTCTCTCTCTCTCTCTCTCTCTCTCTCTCTCTCTCTCTCTCTCTCTCTCTCTCTCTCTTTCACACGCACGCAGGCACGCGCGCGCGCACACACACACATACACACGCATACAGGCGCGCGCGCGTGCACATTAGGAGATATTAAAAATGCTTTTTTAACGATTAATTAATAAAGGTTTTTATTATTAAAAATAAATGTTTTTGTTTTCTCTAAAGAAAAAGCGAAGCTGGAGACATAGAGATGTCCACAATTGAACATGAAACGGCTGCTGTGTCAGTGGACAAAAGGGACGACACAACTTCCGAGGGCCACATAGGCTCTGGTAGCAGTAAGGCGAAGAGTGAATCGAGCAGTACTGAGGAGAGAGACCAACAATCTCCCAAAGAGAAAGGCGTAGATGAACACCCAGATATTGCAGATGGGTATGACCCATTTTCTGAGCAGTCGGTAATATACACATACCATATTAAATTAGTTAGTTAACCGACATATTATCCTTATTGCACAGCGTCAGGTGCATACGAGTTCGGATCCCATCTTCACTTCACCCAAGGTGTGCCTGACTGACAACACTAGTTCTTTGCTAGTTTACTTTTCTTCTTTGGTTACCAAAGTGTTCATGTCTGGCGACACCTCTTGTGCCCTGAAACTCTTGTAGTCCTCTGAAAGTTGCCGACTCATCGTCCTCTCCCAAATAATCAACCATCTTCTCGTCTTGCCTCATTGAGAGCATTGATTTCGGCTCGGTCTATTGCTTTTTCTGTACATAACGTGGCCCTGCCAGCAAGAAATTCCGCTCTTTTATACTCTCTTACCCCAGAGTACCTTGGCACTAAAATAAAAATAAAAAACAACCTATTGCTGTCAGATGAGATATCCTCACCGACTGCAACCATCCTGTCTCGATCTTCATTAGCAAGCTCGCGGAATCACTTACAAATCACCATATAACCTTACATTTATTTAAACTTTCAGCTGATGTCTTCATGTAATATTGAAGGATAGCTGGGTTGTTTTAAATTTGCAGATTAGCCCCCAAACCCAGCTGAAAAAAACGAGGACTGTTTGGCTGAACGTGAGTGCTTTATGCGTCTCTGGAAGTAGTGGGTCAGTATAAATCAGCCAGACTGCGGGCACTGAGGTCGCAAGGAGGCAACCCCTGCTCCGTTCAAAAGCACACCAGGCAAAACACCTGTTTGCCTAAAACCAAGTTGAAAAAAAAAAAAAAAACACCCACATATTACATTGTTTAAACTATCTGTTGATGCCTTTATGTCACATCGAAGGGAAGGTGGGTTATTTCTGATTTAGGAGTTTATGATCACATTATGGCATCTTTTCATAATTTCAGACAATAGTGTTACACTGTGATATAGGGGGGTATGATAATCGCATCCTATGGCGATGGTTAGTACGACTAGCAAGACCTCCTCTCCATATTACAAAGTCCCAGGAGCAGTTTCGTACATCCCGTATATTTCTTATGAAACAAGAACCCTATCATTGCCTGCCTTGTGTACTCCAGAAGAAAGGCATCACTAATATGTTTAGAAAATAAAACATTCCATAGAAGATGGCGGATCTGAAGAGCAGTGCTCTATCTGTCTACCTGGCAAAGCTTTCCGCCTAAACCGGTTGCCAACTGGAGTTAAGTGTCAATGTCATGTCAGCTCTCTTTACGCCTAGTGGCACATGAGGCTTTAGAGAGGACTTTCCATGCTTTCCTGTTCTGTGCAATCTTCAGTGCAGTTTTCCTTGTCAGAGATGCCGCATTCTGGTCACTTTCCATCGTTCGTCTCCATGTTGTTTTTAGGCGCCCATTTTTTCTCTTTCCCTCTGGTGTCCATGTGAGAGCTGTTTTAGCAGGTATATCAGGATTCATTCTCATAACACGGCCAAGCCATTTTCATAATCTCATGGTAATAATACTGTCTGAGTTTCTTGGTTTGTGACTTGAAGTAGTTAACTGGAGCTGGGGCTTCGTCTTCACTGACGTAACATTACTTTTTCATGCTGCATTTCCTCTTCTTAGGGTCGCATAGCTAGTACATTACTGCGTCGATTTGCAGGTTTGAAGTACCCCCCCCCCCCCCCCCTTTATTCTTTTTTCCCCACCTGTCACCGATTGCATTATGTTTCAAAACACAAGGTTTCTGAGAAAAATATAATATTTCACGACAATCATAACTTTATGAGGAAAACTGGAATGGATGATGTCTTTTTCGTTCGCATTTTTTTTTCCGGTAAACAGAGAAAGTCTTTGAAGTTATTACGAGCCGCTGTGATCGTATTTTCGTGAAACTGATCGTTTCAATGAAAATCCCAGCATTATCACAAAGATTTATAGATTATACCAAAGCATTTGACAAAGTTAAACATGAAGAGATGATACAAATGTTGGAAGACATCAGTGTGGATGGGAAAGGGCTCAGAATAATAAAAAACATTTATTGGAATCAAGTAGCAGCAATTAGAGGGGAAACAGATTGGGTACTTTTGAACAGATAAAGCAAGGAGTAAGACAGGAATGTGTCTTATTCTTAGACTTCTTCCTTGTATAAAGTGAAATAATTCTGAGGGAAATTAAAGAGAATGCAGGAGTAAGAGTTGGAGGATACAATATAAACAATTTGCGTTATGCAGACAATACAGTTTTGATAGCTGAAAATGCAACTGATTTACAACAACTGCTGGATATTGTGGGGATGAAGAGTGACAAGAAAGGACTTTAACTGAATATTAAGAAAATGGAAGCAAATGTTATTTCAAAGAAGAAGATAATTCCACGTTGCGATATTTCAATTAAAGGAAAACGATTTGACGTTTATTAACTAGCGAATACTTTGGACAGCCAGAGTAACTAACAACGATTGCTTGAAAGAAGCTAATGAAACTAGATCTCTATATACAACAATAAGCTGTTCTTTTGCCACGTAATGAGAAGAGGGACATTTGAGAACATCGTGACAACTGGAAAGATCAGTGGAAAAAGGGGTAGAGGCAGACCAAGAGAGACTATGCTAGATGTACTGAAACGATGGCATGGAGGGATATCATTAAGAGATCTGTTCTAGCAACCAGGAATCGTGATCTGTGGAGATGCATGAGCGGATACGCCAGCTGACAGTACACATGATGATGTTGATAATGATGATGTTGATGATGATGATTTAGATGATAATTCCAGCATTATCACAAAGTGATGACACAATAATTAATTCTATCTAATGAATTGTCCAGCTGGGGCCCCTAATGTCCAGCAACCAGTACAGCATGAGGAAAACGGCATCGCAGGCCCTGATGGACGTGGCACTGATGATGGCTAATATTTCTCAGTTGAGAACACTTTTAACTGCAGGTAAGTGAAGCAAAGAGTTTAGATGTTAAGAAAAATGCATAATGAAAAATAATAGAAACGGATAGATAAGATGTTGTTAAGAAACATAACATATATAGTGCTAGATAATAGAAACAGGGAGTTTAGATGTTAAAAAGAACGCATAAAGATAGACATTAGAAACAGATAGATAAGATGTTGTTTAAAAAAACGTATAATGCTAGATAATGGCAAAAGTGAGGTAAGATAGATAACAGACTACAGGCTCCGCAACAGACAACCGAGGGTATCAACAGTTATAAAACTAAGAGAAAATAAAATTATCAGATATTAAAACAAATGGACTGAGAAAACGAGAAAACCTAGGTAAAATGTCATGGCAAATTCTGGTCTAAGAAGCTTGGATTACATCCAACGTATCGAATGGATTAAAGGGAACAGACAGGAATGGATAAACAGACTATGTGACGTTTAAAGAAACAATAGGATGATGATAATGATCATTACGATGATGGCGGCGAAAGAAAATATAAATGCATTGCTTGTTAATCGATGAACATCTCGAAGTGCGGCCACAGTGATTATATCTACACAAGGTATCACATTCATAACCAGCTGACCAGACAAAAACAACCAACCGACTAAACAGAAAAGACCAGCTGAGTAAACAAACCAGCCAACCGGTCCAACAAAACAATCAAGCAAGTGGCTAAGGCAAAATTATCTTAACCAGCTAGTTGATATCCCATTGGTTTGGCTTGGCTTTACCTGAAAAAAAAAACCTTCACGTTCAACTAACATTCCGAAGGGGGAGCTTTCGGTTATAATTGCAATCAGGTTATGTTCGTCATTTAAAATGGCTCAGCATTGTATGCAACCAAAAGCCCTGAATAGGATTCCTGCATTGTTGATATGATCAAAGAAGACAGACCGAAATACTGTCCAGACTATCGACGAAGTCGTCTACCGGCCAGCCAATGGGCGACCCAGTCACTGATGTTAAAATTCCCTCTGCTAACTAATTTTGTAAAATATGTCCTTGATTGTCACATTCACATTGCACAATTATCTCATTACAGGTGGAGATATCGACTACTCGGTACTTCTAATTGTGATGGTCGCTTTGTCATTATCTTTCCAATTACTGTTTGCCATTCTTATCTTCATTATCTGGATGAGGGAAAGCGAGCAACACCAAAAAGACGACTATCTGAAAGCCTTGCGTGAGGTAATCAGTTGTGCTGTTGCATTTAACCTTACCTGGCACTCAGCTTGCTAGCGTAGGTGGTTAAACCTGACTGAGTGGCGACCGGGTGACGAACTCCTTGTGGCCCCGGCTCACCAGCAGCAAAGTCACATTTCTCCAAGATTTACGGTATCTTTCATTGAATCAAGACCAAACTGTTGCGATATCCACAGTACCGAGACAAAGAGTGAACAACTCATGGTTTCTTTATATTCACTTTACGTGGAAACACAGTTAGATTTTATTTGATTATTCCTAACACAATGAATGATATAAAATTTTTAGGGATCTATAAATGAAACAAAATTCACGTGACATGCCCAAGAAAACAAGCAAATCAGAACAGCAATGAAACAAAGGTGGCTTGATGTCTTATTCCTATTGTGTCTAGAAGCAGATCTGTGCACATACAATTAGCTTTGAGGATCTGATCAAAGACTTTGCAATGAAACAAACAAAAACAAAAAAAAACTAAATGGGCACTTGTCTATATATATAGCGATATTCATTTCACCAAGCCCTTTGATGACATGTAAGACTGGCTTTATTCCTAGCATTCGTCTGATTTAAATACAGCACCAAAAGTTGGATTGAAAAAAAGTTATAAAAAGACACACATATTGAAGACATGCAACACTAGAAACAAAAGACATTCAAGTACCAGACCAGTTTACTTATTTAGGTAGTGATTTTTAAAGTTAAGAAACACAAAGAAAGAAATTATGAGACCCATTAGCAAGGTATAGGCAGATTTTAAAAGCCTGAACACAATATGGAACTTTTAAATTCTAATGTTATTTCGGTTTTAAAATATGCCAGTGAATGTTGAATGTTGAATGCGGAATTAAGAATCGACATCACATCACTCGGGATACTCCAATAAGTGCCCAGTCCCCATCTTCAGCAGCAAGCTAAGAGTTCCTATTCCGATGGTACTAGTAATCATCTGATTGTATATCGTCTCATTCTTCCCCTGGGTGTTGAGCTTTTGCTAGATCGCCTGGTAGCTCCTCGCAGAGCCATTCTCCTTAGACCGTTATGATCTATCAGCGCCTCCGCACTGTTCACTCGCTCCCAGAGGGCCCTCACAATATCTAACTTGTAATACATCAATTCACCACCAAGTGTTGCATTGCCAGCCAGTCTATCTGTACGCAGGAATAATTGTTAAGAGCCCCGTTCAACCTATAAGTTCGGTTTTATTAGGGCCCTGGGCTACAGCCAGAGTGGGGATTCAAAGTAGCGAAAAACTGCGTCCCACATGTGAACGAACCACTTTATTTTATTCAGCGTACCAAGTTATAAATTAAGGTATACGAAAACACACACACACGCGCGCGCGCGCGCACACACACACACACACGCACGCACGCACACACACAGAGAGAGAGAGAGAGAGAGAGAGAGAGAGAGAGAGAGAGAGAGAGAGAGAGAGAGAGAGTTTCGGCCCTTACAATCTGCATGGGTCTAAGAAAATTAAATGTTGTTTTCTTCCACAATGCAATTATTTTTTCAGATATTTTAAATGTAGTTTTCACAACATGTATTACATATAATATTTCATATATTCACCCCCCCCCCCTTTTTTTTTTACACTCGCACCCACCACTCTATGGGTAGTGCATGTCTTGACAAATTTTATGTGACTGCCCTTGCAGCTCGCCGACGCCAAAAGTGAAACAGACACCGCAGAAATGAGCGCGGCCCGCAACTCTTACCTGAGGAGACAAATAAGCTACCTGGGACATCGTATTACCTCCCATCTCAACTACATCACTATGGTCCTTGTGTTCATCATTACCGTCATCAACATGTTCATCACTGGCTTTGGAATTAAACTAGAACCTTCTGCAGACCATGTACAAAAGTCCAACTCCAGCTGAACATCCACCCGTTTTATAATCATCGTCTCTGAATCTACCCACTGATGTTATTATTGAGAATTCTGAGTGGTGAAATTGGGGTGGAGGGGAAGGGGAGGGATTGAGGGGCGGGGGGCGGGGGGAATGAGGGAGGTTGAAGTGTCGCAAGAAATTATTTGCAAATGACAAAATTGGAGGGAAAAAAACCTTAATCGGCAAAAGTAAGTAAAGGTATGCCAAAAACTACAGTAGCAACAGATGGATATGAGGAGTATTAACACACGTTAAAAAAACCCGCAATGGTGGATAAGAGAAACAGAGTGTTTAAAGGTTAAGAAGAACGCATAATGTTAGGTAATAGAAACAGTTTAGATGTTAAGAAAAACGCATAATGTTAGGTAACAGAAACAGTGTAGATGTTAAGAAAAACGCATAATGCTAGACAACAGAAACAGTTTAGATGTTAAGAAAAACGCATAATGCTAGACAACAGAAACAGTTTAGATGTTAAGAAAAACGCATAATGCTAGGTAACAGAAACAGTTTATATGTTAAGAAAAACGCACAATGCTAGGTAACAGAAACAGTTTATATGTTAAGAAAAACGCACAATGCTAGATACAAGAAACAGAGAGTTAAGGTATTGTTAAGAAGAACATATAATGCTAGATAATAGAAAACGAGGTACTTAACAAAGTACAAGTCTCTAAGTAAAGTATTCCACAACAGTCAAAAACTTTTGAAAGAAAAACTGCAATGGATAATGCAGTTTTCCTTTGTATTCATTTTCACTAACAGGAATTCCAGAGAAATTTGACTAAAAAGCTCAACAAAATGGGAAAGAGGAAAACGTGCACAAAACAACACAAAGTAACGTAACGTTTCGGCCGGGCAGCCTTTTTCAAACATAAGCGAACTATACAAACGAGGAATCATAATTTTCACTAAAGCGAGACAGTCTTTAAAATTATAACGTGTCGTTGTCTTCCTATTTTTGTGACACTGATAATTTCATTATTCCCTCACCCCCCCCCCCCCTCTCTTTCCCAGCTAGTTCGTTGGTTTTCCAGTTTTACTTTAATTAATCACACCATATTTGTTTACAACTGATAACAGAGGGTCAGTAGAAAAAATGCATCTAAGATAAATATGTTTATTTATATGGGTTGTTGGTGTTAAGAACATATATCATCATAATTGACACTTTTATTATCACCGTCATCGTCGCCTTGATTATATTTTTTTAAAATCATAATTATCATCTTTTCGGTCATCATTTAACAGGCTCTTTGCAGAATGTCACTCTCATAACAAACCATTGACAACACTCCATCTTTTGACAGTTTCTTCTGGTAGGCATGCCTATCCACAACCTTCTGTCTCGTGTCCTTTAATCAATTCTAAAAGAGACCATCGTTCATGTCAAAATGTCAACCTGTCCAGCATCTTTTCTTTAGGTCTTTATCTGCTTCTTTTCTTCTCACACTGTCCCACTGTCACAACGAACTCCCGTTTTTTTTTTTTTTTTTTTTCATGACATGATTAAAGAATATAGATTGCCTTTTTCGGATGTAGGCAATTAGTTCTCTTTGAGGGCTATTTTATTTAATGACATCTTCATTAATATGTGTATCTGTTTAATGAGCTCTCATCAATCACACAACTAGATTGTGACCAGTACCATCAGTATTGGAATTCTGCGCTGGCTGCTGAAGATAAGGACGGAGCACGCACGGGAATGAACTGAGTGCTGTGCTGTTAATTCTTGACTCAACTCAACTCACCATTTGTTTCTACAACTACACCGCAGTCGCTTCCACATGAATTTTCACCCATTGGTTAACTGTCCATCATTGACTTCCACATATCAGAATATCTGCTTTGCTTTCAATGGCTGTGAACTCTGGCGGAAAAATCTGTTTGTTCGTCCTCTTCTGGACTTTAGTCATGTTCCAGAACATGAGTGCTGAGGACACATGCGTTTTACAGATCTGACTTATTTGTTTTCAGACTGTTGGTTCCTTACCTCTCAGGCAGATGCACTCCGATTTCAAAGAACCCCCCCCCCCCCCCCCGACCCCGATTAGTCGTCTCTTATGACATTCTTGTAAGATGGAAAGTCAGTCTATTCTAGATTACCCAGTAACGGGGTCCCAGAAGCCACATGGGAAGGTATATCCGAATAGGATGTTTCTAGCTCCTAAGAGTTCTCCTCCCCAACTCCCTCCCCAACCCCAAAATCCCTTATCCAGTTATCTTGCCAAATACATATTGATGTCAGCGTCTGTAAAATGATGCATGTTTATTCATGAGTTGGTGGGGTTAAAAACATTTACCATCCTTATTATTATTTCATCATCATCCTCGTCTTCATCAATATTATTTTCATTATCATCTTCATTGGACCATAGTGTAACATGGCTTGCTCTACCCCAGACACTTCTCCGAGGTAACGTCCTTTCTATTACTGTTCTTAACAACTTCTGTCAGACACTGAAATATACTTTAAACGAAGCGAACAGAAAGGCCCGTCGCAGATCCCTTCCCGCCGTGAGGTATTCCAGGAGTAGAGAGACGAAGAAAAAGAAGATGAACATGTCATATTCGAGTTCCTTTCGGTCAAAATGACCCATAGCCGACTGACTACTGGCGTTTTGAAAAGACATTTGTCCCGAGTTCGGTTTTACCATTGCAAATTTTCCACTTCGGGATTAGAGTAGAACAGTTCTGTCACCTAACTACTGATTCAATGCTTGGTGCGACACTGTAAGCTGTGGACTTAATGTGGAATGTGTTTTTTCTTTTTCTCTTGTGTCCGCGGCGTGTTTTTGCTGCACTAACTCTGTGAGAGACTACATTTTGCGGGTGCTATGCCAGCCTTCGCGATTGTCCGTCTGTGCCAACAGTCAGCTGTAGTTCTGGTGTGGGACCGTTAGGGTTGGTACATCTGACAACTGCCTTATGCACGTTTGCTTTTTTTATGTGCACGATTATGTCCATATTTATATATATATATATATATATATATATATATATATATATATATATATATATATATATATATATATGTATGTATATATATATGTATATATATATATATATATGTGTGTGTGTGTGTGTGTGTGTCTATAACATAGTCATGTCATGTACGACATATGTGTAAAGCCAAGATAGTGACGAACATACTGGTTGTTCCAAATTATGGATCAATTTCATTCATGTATATTTCCTTGAAAATAAAATGAATATAAATAATGTAAATATGATATATATATATATATACATATATATATATATATATATATATATATATATATATATATATAGAGGGAAAGAGAGAGAGAGAGAGAGAGAGAGAGAGAGAGAGAGAGAGTATGATATGTAAGGATTCGAATACTACTGCTAGAGTACTGTTGCGTAACCAACTCCATTCCGCAGGTTCGTGCCACCAAGGGCCCTTCAGTTTGATTCCGAGTAAGAGGATGAGTTCAGCTACCGTTTAGATGTTTGTCGAGCCGCAGAAGGCGGCCGTATTAAACATCTATAGCATTTATTGTTAAGTTTATATGATATTATTATTATGTAATGTATATTCAGGGACATATAAATGTCTGAAAGTGTATCCAACATTTAGAATAGCCCTGTATAACCATCATTTAGCAGATAAGCGTCTAGTCTCTATGATAATACTCCTCCTAATCCACTTAAAACGCTCTCAGGTCGACCCAGCCTTTAGTGGATACAAGATACAGTCCTAGGAAGTAAGGGCGGCCGGCGAGATGCTGTCCATATTCCCCACCCCGTGCCGATTGGTCTATAAAATAAAGGTCTTACCATTTATGCATAATACGCCTAAAGCCCCGGAAAATGTCTTTAACTTTACTTTAATTTACTTTTAAAAAAGGGCTGAGTTATTTCGTAACATCCTACCTCAGATGACGTCATATGACAGTCCAGCATTTGAGAGGGTTGTAAGACTGAGTTTCCCGGCTAACTGGTGCTTTTAACGACCCCAAAACATCTAGAGCTGACCCAAGCCCCAACTCACCTAGTCCCACGAGAGAGTGCAGCCTGGGTCCCACGACTGTATGCAGCCTAGCTACCACCCCCTGAAATATTAGACTGCCCCGTGACCTGTGGATTTCCCCTGTTTGGGGTATGATATTAAGAAAGCACCCAGGACTGTATTCACCTTCAAGGCAAAAGCGAAAAAAACAACATAAACTAACTAATGTATTGTTGCATAGACAGTCATGTATGTAGCAAAGAGGAAGAACATGAAACACAAATACAAGTGACGGTTTTGCTGTGAGGGCGCTAGCCAACGATGATTGCCCTCAAGGAGATCCTGGCTTAACGACTCTAAAGGCGAACTCGGTCATGTAGAGTAGGGAGCTAGTAGCGCTAACCAACAGCCGGGCTTTACCATCAACATCCTCGGTACAAGATAGGGAATCTGCCGTGGACAAAAAAAGTGTAATGTTTACGTTCAGTAGTTTGACATTGCCCGTTAAACTGTCGTTGTTCAATCCATTGTCGAAACCAACACAAGGCGGTCTACTGTCAAATCAAACACAGGTGCAATCGAACCCGGGACCAACTGTGAAACAGATAGTAAAAATGCAAAGTATATGACAATTCATCATTTCAAAGCTATGTTTCCCCGTTGTAAATCTGAATGAGATACAAACAATAGATTGCACAATTTATTGCCTAACATATTTCTCTGTATCTCGTCAGGTGCATACTACAGTAACAATTACATAAATGAAGTAAATAAGCGAATCCTTTATAACTTCTGCTTCTTTAGCATTCCGAGCACGTGAGGTTCATTGCTGCAGATATCACTCGCCTACCATTCATTTCTCTGGTTGGATTTCTCTTTCCATTTCCAGAATCCTTTATAACTAAAGTACATATTCAACAACAATCACACGCAACTGCATGTTTTACTAGGTCAGCCGCGGTGTCAGAATCATATCCTTTTGTTTACAAAATTCAGGGCAAAAGTAACGAATCGCGGCGGCTTCAAGAACTCTTAGTGCTTTGCCACTGGCTGATGTGGGAAGAATTTGAATGCGTTGTCCCTGGTTAAAGTTATATCTACGCCAATGCCATCCTCCTAAACCAACTACCACAGACGCGAAGTCGACATCCTTTTAACCTTTCGAGGGGCTGACGATATGAAATGACTGAGCGACCGGCTCAAAACAGCAAACAATCAAATTGTATACACTGCTTTGTCTATAATCAGGTTTCAAACGACGCCTTTGCCAACACCCTCGGTGAAACAACAAATCTCAACGTAGCATAATTAGAGCAGTCAGCTTACCCGGACGACCAAGTGGCAAGCTTGATAAAATAAACACCCTAATGAGAAAAGCGGTCGTAAAGACCATCTCTCCGCAACAGCACGCCATTTTCTAAAATCTAAACACACTGTTCAGATTGGTAGTGAAACGAGAGCTGCAGAAAGGGATAATCCCCTATATGTTCTGGAGTCCCAAGTTTGTGGAGAAATAAGAATAAACAAATTGCTCTTTAATAAGCATGGCCTAAAAGACAAATAATCAAGTATTTGCAGAAATAGGATACGTTAGGTCGAAAGGCACAGATATCGCAGTTTAGCTGTAAACCACAACATAAAATACAAACCGCCCTGTTAATGATGGAGGGTATGGTTCCCAGAAAAGGAGTCAGAGGCAGAGCAGACACCCGCAAAGGTGGATGCGAGACATTGAAGATGAATTGGCTATGAAAGCACATAGGGCTGGAGAACTGTCTGGAGAAAGAGATGTTTTCAAGTGTGTCGTGACCAAGGCGATGTTCTGTAAAAGACCTGTTGATTAATGATGAACAATGGTTGATGGCTGTTTGTTAGATATTATCGAGAGGATGTACCTTACCTCGCGTAGGTAATGGGAGCACAGTCTCTACCCCGTTAACCACCTTGGAGACTCCACCAAGATTTGTTGTCCAGGTGCCCTGCAGACACAACTGATATGGGCTGTCGGCACGGGTCAGGTGTAAGAGTATTACTCCCTGTCATAGAATTGTGTAATTCTTTTACATTTTAACATAGCATCAGAAAATACATGTATTAATCAGGCAACTGAGTTTAACTTTGTAGGAAAAACTTTCACTGAAGATGGTAAATTAGACGAAGAAATTGACATCCGATGCAGCAAAGCTGGCCAAGGATTAGGACGGCTAGCCCCTTACAGCAAAAGGCAATCATAATCAGCACAAAGATCTCATACAAAGAATATTCATTCACATCCTATGCTACCAATGCCAGACGTAGTCACTCACAACACAACATAAAAGAACATTAGTAACCATGGAAAGGAGGTGTCTGGGAGAGAATCGGCACATAACCAATTATAAATTACATATAAAGACAACGAATCAAATAGTTTGCCCATTTGGAGAGAATGCCTTCTGATCCTATACCATACAAGGCATATACAAAAAGAGGAGAGAGACGAAGAGCAAGAGGTAGACCAAGAACAAGATGGGAAGGTAACATCAGAGAAACTCTACAGCACCACGATGTGTGGTCGAAGCAGGACCTTTTATCTCCCTCGACACACAAAGCGGTAAAAGAGGACGCAATGATGATTTAATTGTGCAACACATTACTTAAGGGTTACATAGTTCATGGGCTACAAATGCGGTTTGTAATTCAGAAGCACCCGTAGCCACCCCAGCGGCGAGGAATTTGGCAGCAGACCACCTTGCGTTGACTTGGCAATGGTATACGGAGCCGCTTGTTTAGTTGTAGTGATAAACTAATGAATGTAACAATACTAGTAAAATCATAGTCAACATGTGCTGGGTTTACTTTGCCGCGAACTGTAAAATGATATGTAACGAACATTTCGCTTCTCACATGACATGTGCAGCTTGCGAACGCTAAGTTAATAAGCTGCGTATCCTTTACAGGAGGTTGCAGAAATAATCCCAGCATTGTTTGGGTGTTGTGGTTTTTCTAGGCAAATACTCCTCATCCCAACCTTAACCCTTACCACAATCATAACGGGAGGAACCAGCCGGGACCCCAAGCCACAAAGTACAACGGCGATCATTACCTTGCCTATGAACTGGACCTTGGACCTCAATGAGGCATCGAAGTTAGGTACAGACAGCAGTCAGTTTCTATTGAAGAAGACCACTTGGCTTTCCGACAAACGTAATGAATATCCCTCACATAGCTACTGCAAACATCTTCAAAAAAATATTTTTTTCAAATGACAACAAAAAAGTGTCTTACTCTGGGATAATTCCAGTCCACATTTCCAATGGTGCAGTTCTCAGGTATTTCAACATCAATCATTTTTCCGCTTAGTAAACTGAAATATATTAGGTCAATCTTACATTTTTTGTTTCCTGGCAGAAGTATCGAAGAAGATATCAAATATTTACACCACGGTGTCCTTCTTTCACTGATTTAGGAATTGTCTAGGAAGCTGGGTGGTCTCGAGGCATGGTGTCCGCTTGAGTGTTAGAGTTTCTGGTTTCAATCCCCGGTAAGGGCTGGGATTTTTTTTTTTTCACGTGGACTTGGACTTCTAGTAATTACCCCTGGTCTCTGGGTAGTGGGATCGGACGCCCGTGTGCATTTGTTGCGCGCGTAAAAAAAAAATCACTTGGCAGTTGGAAATCGAAAAGAGTAGCCTTACGGCGCTGCCCGGGCAAAATTTACAGTTTAAAATCTACCCAAAGTATTTCAGGATCTCAGCTGGTGCTACAGGGCCTGTGCACTGTGCTGAGCTTCTTGGGACTCCGACTTGAGTTAGAAGAAGAACGAAGCACTTATGGGTTACTACCCGTGTGTCATGATGTTGATCCGTTGTCCAAACTTGAAAATTAAAAGAATTGGCATCATAGCGCGCCGGGCATACCCATAGATGCTCAGTGTCCAGCAGCAAATGTCTTAAGGTGTAGATTTTATAGTGCATGGCTATTCAACTGGCGACCGGCGGGCCAAATTTGGCCAGCGGAGGCCTAGTAAGTTGCTCTCTGTATTGTATTATTGATCATTACATATTGAGGCATGGGCCTCTGGTCCGTGACAATAACTATTTTGGTAAACTAAGGTGAATAGTCCGGTTATAGTAAGTTTCACAACTCATGTCGTCACACTTTACAAAATATATCGAAAACTCTTGTAGGGATCATTACAAACTTGTGCACGTGGTCCATGTCTTAATAATTATAACGTTTACAACTGCGAAGATGCTGCCGTTTTCTTAAAGCGCGGAATTTCTTTGATGTTTGTTTGACTCGTTAATTCTGTTTCCCTATAAAATAAAATAAACAGTAATGAATACAGGTGTGGAGAGTGCTTAGAAATCACTTCTTATGTACAGTGATGCGTGGTGATTATTTTGATAGCCTATCCCTATTCAGTGAAAAATCCCTAACTCGCAGAAGACTTTTGCTGGAGATGACCACCCGAGAGTAAAATGCCTTCGGCACACGTGCAATTTTATATTTTGAAAAGTCTCCTTACTCAATTTACTCAAGTTACTGTAAGTATGCTGATTGTTTGCTTTGATTCGGTCTCTGTTTTATCATATACTGCAAAAAAGGCACACACACACAAACTTTTTTAATCTAGAAAACAATAGCATAACTTACAAGGACATATTATTAACAAGCTGTAGGACAACTTCCAACAACTTACTAGGTTACATATTTTTAAAGTTCGGCAGCACTTCTGGTGCACACTATAACTGTTCCGACTGACTGACTGACTTTCTACCACACCAGGACATCACACAAGCGATAAACACCCGATGACACAGAGTACCACCTTGTGGATGAGGATCACCTTGGAGAGGTCCCAGAAACCGCGTTCAGACAATTGGCCATTTTTATGGCCTGCCTATATTGCGGCCCCTGGCAAAAGCCAGGGTGAGGCTTCAGATAACAAAAAATTTCGTCCTAAAAAGGACGAAACTGAATAGATGTAAAAACTTTTCCCGTATCACACTGGTTATATACACGTCGCTCTCTTCCTTTTATAGGTTCCTACTTCCACACCTAATTCTTCCTTCACACATTCTTACACATGTTATTTCATCCAATCTCGTGTCTTCTGTCAGTATTTATTCACAAATGATCTTTAGAATTTCTCCTTTGTCCAGTAGGTGTTCCGAACGCGCTTCGTAATTCCTAAGTGCCGGGTTCGTTCCCAACTGCAGGCCTTGCGCCCTGCGTTAGTTTTGACAGTGGTATAGAGAAGGCGATCATCAAGAAGGCAATGGCAAAATAATAAACCACAACAGCCAAAAAATGCTGGGGTTGGTTCTGCAACGTCCTGTAAAGGATACACAACTAACTTGTTATGTCAGCTGTAGACTTCGTGTATGTACAGTTCTGCATGGGCAGGGCGCAGGAGCGGTGTAGGTTCCCGATAACTGCAATGCAACGGAGCAAAAATGACTCGCTGCAAAAGTCATGGACACAAATCTGAGACGATAAACTTACCCTTCTTTGTGTGGAATTAGGTAACAAGGATTCCCAAAGTAGACTTGCGCTGTTACAAGCTCCACAGTCAGCAAGAGTAGGACAACTGTTAGCGTCCCCATCCTTGCCAGGGCTAACATACAAGATGCTATACAGTTACTAGAGAGACAAAACTAACGTGTGTCAGTCAGGCAGTTACATGCCAAAACTTTATCAGTTCCAACAGATGGTCGCGATCTCACTTTTTAAAAAATCTGCCAGATTGTAACTTACATGCCGGGCCGTAGGAGTTCCAGCGGTTCCCAAAATTTTTTGGTACTTTCATATTAGTTCACCCCATCTCGGGGAATCCGAGAGTTTCCGGGAATGTCCAGTATTGTGGGGAAAGATGGGGGGGGGGGTGTGGTGGTGTTTACGGTTAGAGTTAATCGGTGCTCATTACACACTGTAACACCCCTATAATATTACAATGGGGTAAACTAAAATAAAAGCACCCCTTTTTTAAGTCGCAACCAACTTTTGTTTTAGAGGTGAACTGACCCACGACGCCAAAGATTAAAAAAAAAGTTTTTTTTTTTTTAAGAAGAGTAAATAAAACATCTAATTTATATTTTTCAGTATAAATCAATATCCTGTTAATTTACAAAACATTTAATTCAACGAAGGAATTTGTAACTTTTTAACACGCTTAAAAATTTGGGCTTGACTTTTCAATAATGCCATCCTCATGTCTTTCTCAACCTTTAAGCTAATTCTTATTTTGGTTTCCAATTTAAGAAGCATTACAAATCTAGTACGCAGAGATATGGAGCAAAAAAAAAAGGAAGGTTAAACTCGAAACGTAACGATTGGTGACATTTGGATATGACTGACTGATATATAGCACACCAGTGGTTTTTCATCGATAGGTTGCGTGCTCTGGCATTGTTAAACAGAACCAAGAACTGATCACACATTTCAGCCGGGATGCTGGTGAAATCTAAGAAAGCAGAAAACGGATTTCGTACCAGCGTAGTTTGGAGAATTATCGCTGGGTAAGTTGACTCCGTCTCAGCAGAAAAGCAGAAATGTAGTAATTACAAAGAACACCGACGCTCCAAAGTGCAGTATCAAAGTAAATGGGACAAACCTCAAGCAAGCTGATATGTTTAAATACTTGGGTACCCTGTTAACAGCAGATGGAAGATGTATTAAAGAAGTTAAATGTGGTATAACTCAATCAAAGGCAGCACTTTATAAAATAAAGAATATTTTATGCAGTATTTCTTTGTCAGTTAAGACGAGAAAGAGAATTCCTAAAAGCTTTAAAAATCCTTTCTTGATATACGGAAGTGAATCATGGACAATCGGTAAATTACCGAAAACTTATTTGAAAGCTCCGGAGATGTAGTTTTATAGAAGAATGACGAGACTACATTAGACAGATAAAAAGAGTAATGAAGATGTCTTGAAAGAAACTGACTCACAAAGAGAACAGAGATTGTCCACATCAGAAAGAGACAGTCTACATTCTTTGGTCATGTGATGAGAAGGAGAAAACAGGAGTACATCGTGACAGTAAAAATATCGAGTGGAGGAGAGGCAGAGGGAGACCTAGATAAAAGATGCTGGATAGTTTGACATCCTGGCATAGAAGATCGTATGTGTGAGAGTTGATTGAAAGTACACGAGACAGAAGGTTGTGGATTGTGACGTGACGCGTGGTTTAAATGTTTATGTTGTTGAGTAGGGATCTTCCTTTCAACACATTCTCTCCACTAGATACACCGAACTAAATCTGAGCTATGTTGCTCTCAGACAAAGTCCTGGATATCCAAGAAAACAGCCATATTGGCTCGTTAAGTACATTAACATTAGCTGAACTTGGTACCCACAAGAGAAGGCAAGGAATTTTAGATGTCTATCATACTTAATGAATTATTAGACAGGGCAAGTGATTCCTCCGTCATCCACCTTCTCCCGGTGTTATTATTAATAATAAAAGAATTATTATATTATTTATTGAGCCCCCACCAAATGTACTTCTATCTATCAGTTTAGAAAACAGGTAAGATTGAATACACTTGGAATTTAACAAACGATGTAGTATAAAACTTGACATACAGCTTTATTTTCTAACAATCAGTTAATTGACATACCCAGTTTGTTGTGTTTACACAAACAGTGACTAGCTAAAGTTATGATAGTAATGGGTTGTTTCAGCGCGAGAACAGCACCTGGGATTAGAGTGGTGTGATGAAGGTGATAAAGTATGAACAATTTATGAACATAACTCAAGTTTCATAGAACCTCTGACAGCCGTGAGCACTGTCAAGCTCTTCCTCCTCTTCCAGCTTCTTCCCTGCTTGTTTCTCCTTCTCGCCCCCACCTCGTTCTCCACCTCGTTCCCAGCTGGCCGAGTCTAACACAATGTAGGCTACTTCATGGACTGATCGTCACATGGGCGCTGGGAACTTTTCCAGCAAATGCCGAACACGACTCAACCAGGGAGAAAGTACTTTTTAACGGTAGGTCTGAGTCTGTGGCCTGCTGGCGGCACTATCAGGTAAATCTACGATGCCCGCAGTATAAGGATTAATCTATTGTCCAAATTAAACTCCTCCCTTTCCTTAGTTTTTACCCAACCCTCAAGATGATGGCTTAAGCACCGCCCCTGAGGTAACTATCAGATCACTTGGCTAACCAGTGACCTGTCACTCACAGTGAACGGCCTACAGTACGACCTTGACCAAGATAAAACATTCCTAATTGCCAAACACCTGTTCTCTCTAGTCTTACACTGACGTGTGAAACTTTAAACTTCTCGGCTCCACCATGTCTAGCGTCTACTCAATTCCCCTGTTCAAAAGGGCCCCACTCAGGCTGTGTTAGGAGATAACATTATGACACTGGCGTGAGAATCAAAACCTACACCCCTAGTCTCATCAAAAGTCTGTTCAAAGCAGTCTGGTCAGGAGATAACATTTATGACATGGGCATGTGAAAGGGAATTCTCTAGCCCCGGTGTAATTGTGTAACATTACCAAAGACTGAGTCGCTTTGTCTGGACTAAGGACTGGAAACAATTTAAATCCGTGCGGTTTAAAGCAATATTAGGATAAAGCGCAGAGTAAATATAATTCTGTCTCTTTAGAACCAGAAGAACTTATTACAAGTACTAACTTCTGGAATCACTGAGATCGTCTCGTGACAGGCCCTCCGTTAAGTTGGTCGCAGCCACTAAGACCAATTTTACGATACTCAGTGATCCCCAAGAATGTTAGTACAACCTGTCATCTCCAGTATTGTTCCAGTATTCCTTGTGGAATCGTGATGTCCTGCATCGATATACAGTCACCAATTGTCCCTCATTCCAGGCTAAGTCCTTAGTCCTAGAATCATGTGGGTATTCTGAGCAGCCGCTCCGTAATATCCATTTATCTGGAGGTTTCTTCTCCCGCAGGATAAGAAATAATCTCCGTTTCAACAATGGGATTCCTCGACATCGTTGACTGACAGTCCCTGTCAATTTCCTCGCTTCGCCACGCCCTATGAGCATAGGGAGGGCCTGAAGTGCTCTCCGAAAAGGATGAGTTGTAGTCAGGTAGGATTTTCTTTTCCTACATCTACAGATCCTGAAAAAAACTGTCACTAATCTCCTCTCAAATTGAGGGATATAGTCACTCATCATGACAGCATGCCGTGAGTGCAACTGACCACTGCCGATTTCTTGAAGGAGTGTCCACTGGTTTCCTCCTCGGTGCATCCTTTCCCTTTTACAAATTGTCCGGGTGGAATTCTCTTTCATTAAGATCAGTCCAGAATCAGAGCACGAAATCAAGTCAGGGGGTACAGTCAAATCATTAGGAAACTCAGGGTTTCCTGCAGACAGTAAAGTGGCATTTCTTCGCAATGAAGTTTCCACTATCAGCTGAGATACTCCTGTCACTTCCTTCGAAGCGAAGAGTAATACAAGACCAGAATGTTGGGGTTCCCTACTATTTATGGCTTGTTCCGCTTCAGGGTCCTTCATCTGAAGTATCCCTGTCGCCCCAGCTGTACAATTTAGAGACAAGTTGTCTCCCTGCTCACAAGAATTACCTTCTTCTTCATTAATGGCAAACATTTCTGTCTGTCCAGTATCAGAGTGCACAGGACTTGCAGCAATGTCCTGTTTACTCACTGTCTCTAAGGTCGTCAAGAACTTAAGAGAACTATCCTCCTTACCTGTTATATCCGCCCTGGTCTGGCTTTCACATACCAAGTCTAGTGGAGGCAAATAAGGGGATTTGTCGCTACTGTCGCAGTCAACTACTTTGGGCGAAAAGTCAGAACTAACTATTTCTATTTTGTATGCAATCGCATCAAGGGAAATAGGGGAAACAGGTTTAGTGTTATTCCCTACATTAGTCTGCTTTACTTCTTCTTCTTGTTGGAAGGGGCCAAAGGATATATGGGAGTTGGGAAAGGCTTTGCCCTCGTCCTCATTAATGGCTGATGTGCCAGTCGAACCACTGTGTCGACGGTTAGTACAGTTATCACGCTTGTGATTACTGCGGGGTGTGCTCTCATATATCTCATCTGAGATAATGGGAGTAAGGGGTTCCAGCAATGTAGATCCGGTCCCTTTAGAAGATTTCTGCTTCCTATTCCATCTTTTCCTTTTAGGCTTAAGAATGGTAATAAATGGGGCCAGCAATGTAGATCCGGTCATCCCTACAGAAGAGTTCTTCTTAATGTCAGCTCTGTCCCTATTAGGAATAAGAGGGGTGGGGCAAGGTCGTGGGTGGTCTATTACTTCATCCCTTGATGAAGTACCGTTTGGCAAAAAAGTACACACCTCTCCATTGAGAGAGTGAGTCCCAGACCTTTCTACCAGAGTGTCAGTATGGGAGTTGTCAGTTCCCTCAACTACCCTAATAGTGTTCTCACCGTTCACTGTGTCTAACTGCAGTTCTCTATTCGTCTGCCTAAGTGGTTTATAGTTACGCAGCTTTTCTTGAAAACGCCTCGTTCTTTCAACAGCTGCCTCCTCTTCGAGTCGCAACTGTCTAGCATATTCTTCTTCTTCAAGTTGCCGCATTCTCTCTTCTTCTAGTCTCTCTGCTGCATGACGGGCAAGCATCGAGTCATATTCTTCTTTCTCCAACTTCGCTTCTTCTCTGCAGCATTACGGGCACTCATGTAATCGAAAGTATCCATATGGCCTTTAACATATGATTCTAACTGCGCTCCCACTCTACCCTCTGCTATCCCGATCTTCCTTACATCTTTTAGGAACTCGGTGCGTAAGTCCATTATATCTTATTAGATCTATCTAAAGATAAATAAAATACTACCCCGATTCCGGAATAAAAGAATATGTCAGAGCAAGGTAAACTGGGCAAGAGAGTAGCCTATGACAGCCTCACAGACATGTAAATGAATCAAAGTTGCCTACCAGACTGACAGCTTTTAGAATAGTATAGCAGCACAGAGGATACACCAATAAATGATATGATGTGATTTTACATTCAGTCACTAAGCATAAGTATCAATGATATGATGTCAACATATAATGCTCTACAATCTATATCAAATTATCAAACATGCAAGCAAATATAATAATCAACATAAAAATTTACTAAATAAACAATAATCAATGATTATGAAGTGATCAATGATAGACATGATACTATCCAATTATTGATTTTAGTAAAAAGTTATTTATTACTCTGTAATCTCTCCCCATGTATAAATTACTAATTTTAATTTAGACTATACTGGCAGAAGAGTTAAAGTTAAATTTTAAAAAATTTACTTTCATTAGTCTAGGAGTAATTAGCCCCGTCCAAATCTCGGCGAGCTCGCCAGTGTGACGTGACGCGTGGTTTAAATGTTTATGTTGTTGAGTAGGGATCTTCCTTTCAACACATTCTCTCCACTAGATACACCGAACTAAATCTGAGCTATGTTGCTCTCAGACAAAGTCCTGGATATCCAAGAAAACAGCCATATTGGCTCGTTAAGTACATTAACATTAGCTGAACTTGGTACCCACAAGAGAAGGCAAGGAATTTTAGATGTCTATCATACTTAATGAATTATTAGACAGGGCAAGTGATTCCTCCGTCATCCACCTTCTCCCGGTGTTATTATTAATAATAAAAGAATTATTATATTATTTATTGAGCCCCCACCAAATGTACTTCTATCTATCAGTTTAGAAAACAGGTAAGATTGAATACACTTGGAATTTAACAAACGATGTAGTATAAAACTTGACATACAGCTTTATTTTCTAACAATCAGTTAATTGACATACCCAGTTTGTTGTGTTTACACAAACAGTGACTAGCTAAAGTTATGATAGTAATGGGTTGTTTCAGCGCGAGAACAGCACCTGGGATTAGAGTGGTGTGATGAAGGTGATAAAGTATGAACAATTTATGAACATAAACTCAAGTTTCATAGAACCTCTGACAGCCGTGAGCACTGTCAAGCTCTTCCTCCTCTTCCAGCTTCTTCCCTGCTTGTTTCTCCTTCTCGCCCCCACCTCGTTCTCCCACCTCGTTCCCAGCTGGCCGAGTCTAACACAATGTAGGCTACTTCATGGACTGATCGTCACATGGGCGCTGGGAACTTTTCCAGCAAATGCCGAACACGACTCAACCAGGGAGAAAGTACTTTTTAACGGTAGGTCTGAGTCTGTGGCCTGCTGGCGGCACTATCAGGTAAATCTACGATGCCCGCAGTATAAGGATTAATCTATTGTCCAATTAAACTCCTCCCTTTCCTTAGTTTTTTACCCAACCCTCAAGATGATGGCTTAAGCACCGCCCCTGAGGTAACTATCAGATCACTTGGCTAACCAGTGACCTGTCACTCACAGTGAACGGCCTACAGTACGACCTTGACCAAGATAAAACATTCCCTAATTGCCCAAACACCTGTTCTCTCTAGTCTTACACTGACGTGTGAAACTTTTAAACTTCTCGGCTCCACCATGTCTAGCGTCCTACTCAATTCCCCTGTTCAAAAAGGCCCCACTCAGGCTGTGTTAGGAGATAACATTATGACACTGGCGTGAGAATCAAACCTACACCCCTAGTCTCATCAAAAGTCTGTTCAAAGCAGTCTGGTCAGGAGATAACATTTATGACATGGGCATGTGAAAGGGAGAATTCTCTAGCCCCGGTGTAATTGTGTAACATTACCAAAGACTGAGTCGCTTTGTCTGGACTAAGGACTGGAAACAATTTAAATCCGTGCGGTTTAAAGCAATATTAGGATAAAGCGCAGAGTAAATATAATTCTGTCTCTTTAGAACCAGAAGAACTTATTACAAGTACTAACTTCTGGAATCACTGAGATCGTCTCGTGACATGGATAGAAATGACTACCATCGCTACACGGCATGGTTAAATGTTTAAGTCCAGAGAATCGACTTCATTGCACCGGATTTTATCGCATATGGCTCGGTCTCTCTCCGCAGAATGGCTAGCTGCCTGCCAAGAGTGCCGCGCAAAGCTCTAACTCTGTAGCTTCGACGACAATCCTCGAGGATCTCTGTAAAAATTGCACTCGTGAACTAAAGTGCGCTGCCGTGAAACAAACTTATGTTCTTCAGAGCGCGAGGCAAAAGGCTTGACCCTTTCGCCAAGGAGACCTCCTAGATGGCATGGACTTTAAGAAGAAACTCCGTCCCTCACTATGAGCCGCAATTTATTTTCTTAATTAAAAGCCTCATTTTGGCTGTCGTCAGGGGCCCCAATTTAACAAAACGGTTGAACAGGATTTCTGGGACTTGTGCCCTGGGGGTTCTCATCAGAATAGTGGCACACTGTGTCACCGGGAGTTTATTCCCCATCGTGCTGTCCTGGTATGGTTAAAAGTCACCCAGTCTCTTATTATCGCTAGATACTGTTTCCAAGAGAAACTAAATGCCCAGTAATGTCTTCATTTAAATTAGCGATTTATTTCACCTTCATAATTTATTGTTCCACACGCTGCAGTTTATCAAAGTCTTATATGTGGTCGCACCTATGGGATAGGATCCCGTGTCATATCTGTTCCAACAGATGGTAGCGTTCTCATTGTAAAAAATGGTTTAATTTTCAAGTTGTTTGATTGTTAAATTTGTTAATTTCAAACGATATTTTACACGGCCTGCGATCGGTCTTATAGTATTCTTCGTTCCTCTACTCTTGGAATGCCTCACGGCCTCAGAGTAAGAAGAGATCTCTGAAATGGTCTCTGTTACCGCTGTATCTGTATGACATTGCTCTCTGTCGTGCTTGTCTGATACCAGTATTGTAACATGGCCGAACCATTTGACCTACTGTCCAGCTATAAAGTTCAGTATTGCTTCGCACTGTAACGAATTGTTTTGCAGAAGTATCTTCCGCTGAGCGATAAGTTGTATACCGATAGCGTCTCACAAATGAATAACGAACTTCCTGATTCCAGTGACGGGGTGGGGGCTGGGGGTGTGGAGGAGGTGGGGGGGCGGGGGGGGGGGGTAGAATGGAGGAGATCTCCATATAAATTGCATCGCGGACCGCGGACCAAACGTTCTCTCTCTCTCTCTCTCTCTCTCTCTCTCTCTCTCTCTCGATATATATATATTGGAACAGATATGCCACTGGATTGCCATCCCATAGGTCGTGTTGGAACAGATATGTCACGGGGTTCCTATCTAATAGGTCGTGTTGGAACAGATATGTCACGGGGTTCCTATCTAATAGGTCGTGTTGGAACAGATATGTCACGGGGTTCCTATCTAATAGGTCGTGTTGGAACAGATATGTCACGGGGTTCCTATCTAATAGGTCGTGTTGGAACAGATCTGTCACGGGGTTCCTATCTAATAGGTCGTGTTGGAACAGATATGTCACGGGGTTCCTATCTAATAGGTCGTGTTGGAAACAGATATGTCACGGGGTTCCTATCTAATAGGTCGTGTTGGGAACAGATATGTCACGGGGGGTTCCTGATCTAATAGGTCGTGTTGGAAACAGATCTGTCACGGGGTTCCTATCTTATAGGTCGTGTTGGAACAGATATGTCACGGGGTTCCTATCTAATAGGTCGTGTTGGAACAGATCTGTCACGGGGTTCCTATCTAATAGGTCGTGTTGGAACAGATATGTCACGGGGTTCCTATCTAATAGGTCGTGTTGGAACAGATATGTCACGGGGTTCCTATCTTATAGGTCGCGTTGGAACAGATATGTCACGGGGTTCCTATCTAATAGGTCGTGTTGGAACAGATATGTCACGGGGTTCCTATCTAATAGGTCGCGTTGGAACAGATATGTCACGGGGTTCCTATCTTATAGGTCGCGTTGAACAGATATGTCACGGGGTTCCTATCTTATAGGTCGCGTTGAACAGATCTATCACGGGTTTCCTATATATATATATATAGCAAGCGGATTGATAGAGAGACAGATAATCAGTCATACAGTGAGAAGGATGCATGGACGGACGGAAAGATGAATGGCTGGATGGATGACCGGATGGATGGAGAGAGGAACGAACGGATGGATTGATGGACAGACAAACAGACACACAGACAGGTAAGCAGATAGACAGACATACAGACGGACGAGCGGACAGGCATACAGACGGCCAGACAGACATACAGACGGACTAAGGGACGGACGGACAGACAGACAGGACAGACAGACAGACAGGACAGACAGACAGACGGAAAGACAGACAGACAGGAAAGACATACCAGACATGACAGACAGACAGACCGACAGACCGACAGACAGGACAGACAGACAGGACAGACAGACAGGACAGATAGGACAGACAGATAGGACAGACGGATAGGACAGACAGACAGGTCAGACAGGACAGACAGATAGGACAGACAGACAGGACAGACGACAGACAGAACAGACAGACAGGTCAGACAGACAGGACAGACAGACAGGACAGGACAGACAGACAAAACAGACAGACAAAACAGACAGACAGGACAGAACAGGACAGACAGGACAGGACAGACAGGACAGACAGGACGACAGACAGGACAGACAGACAGGACAGGAGCAGACAGACAGGACAGACAGACAGACAGGACAGACAGACAGGACAGGACAGGACAGACAGACAAAACAGACAGACAGGACAGACAGACAAAACAGACAGACAGGACAGGACAGAACAGGACAGACAGGACAGGACAGGACAGACAGGACAGGACTGACAGGACAGACAGACAGGACAGACAGACAGGACAGACAGACAGACAGGGGAAAAAGAATGCAACGTAATGAAAACAACAGTTGGAAAAAATTATCGTGTATGTATTTAATTTTTCTTACGAACACGTCCAAGCGACCGTGTTGAATCGTTCAGTCGGTAGCTATAGTGGACACACAAGCTCGAGGATGTCAGTATGTATAGTTGATCTGGTATTGGAACTCTATGCTGCTGCTGAAGATAAGGACGGAGCACTCATGGAAATGTACTGAGTGCTGTGATGTCAATTCTGGACTCAACTCAACTAAACTCCACTCACCATTTGTTTCTACAACTATACCGCAGTCGCTTCCACATGATATTTCACCCATTGGTTAACTGTCCATTAGTGACTTCACATACATCAGAATATCTGCTTTGCTTTCAATGGCTGTGACTCTGGTGATGTGGTCAGTATCACAGGTGGGTGATTAACTACAGTCAGACACTGAAATATACTTTATACGAAGCGAACAGGAAGGCCTGTTCCGGAGATCTCTTCTTTCCTTGACGCCGCGAGGCATTCCAGGAGTAGAGAAACGAAGAAGAAGAAGAAGATGACCATGTCATATTCGAGTTCCCATCGGCCAAAATGACCCATAGCCGACTGACTGTTGGCGTTTTGAAAGA
>CAJHNH020000579.1:0-32500 GCA_905116865.2 Candidula unifasciata
CAAATAATCTGGTTCAGCACATCATAATTTAAAACTAGGTCTCCCATAGAATACCTCATCAAATAATCTGGTTCAGTAATACATCATACAATCGAGCTCTCTTATAGAATATCTCACTAAATAATCTAGTTCAGCGCATCATACTTTAGAGCTAGGTCTCCCATAGAATACCTTATCAAATAATCTGGTTCAGCACATCATACTTTAGAGCTAGGTCTCCCAAAGAATACCTCACCAAATAATCTGGTTCTGCGCATCATACTTTAGAGCTAGGTCTCCCAAAAATTACCTTATTAAATAATCTGATTCATCGTATCATAATTTAGAGTTAGGACTTCCATAGAATACCTCACCAAATAATCTGGTTCTGCGCATCATACTTTAGAAGTAGTTTTCCCAAAGAATACTTCACCAAATAATTGGGTTCAGCAATGCACTCCTCCGTCACAATGATTTCTTGGGGTCGGCCTACCTGGATGATAATCCCCCCCCCCCCCCCTCCCCCAAAAAAAGGTTTCTTTTTTCACACACTAAAGATGTTTCGCAAGAAATACACGGCTCACAGTACTGTAAGAAGCACTTATCTCAGCAACCTTTGCAAAGAAACCGTGGATTCCCGTGCACATAGGAAAACTGCTTTCTCAAACCATGACCAGAAGCAAACAGCACTTCAAGATGTCAAAAAACTACTTGCCTGTCCACCATATTAGACCAGGGGTACACGATCATCTTAATACAAAGACAATACCACTCTAAGAATGAGTCGAGTGTCTTTGTCAATTAAAATATCAACATAGACACATAACTAAACTATGAAATAATAAAAAAGTAAGTGACAGCACTTATAACATCATATTTACAGTACTGTAATCGAATTAAGTAGAAAAATTACAGTATTAATACAAAAATATCACCACCACCCCCCTCCCCCTTTTCCCCGAAAAAAACCTGAACAAATTAAATTGTAAATGACAGTTTTAATACAAACACATCACAAACGAATATAATTGATTAAATCAGAAATTTAAAAGCTTACAAAATAAATCTACTGTCTCAATCTAAACACAAAACAATTAGTAAGCGTTTTCACAAATTTGCCTTAACGATTTCGGCTGTTATAATTACATTAGCTAATATCGCTTCGTGTTTACAACAATTAAAATTCGTGCTAGAACTAATCGTTTCCAGTTTGTTCATAGATTTTGGTGTACAGAAATCAATCAACAACTGCTAAACATAATTAGCAGGCGTCATGGAACACAATAATTTTTTTTTTTTAAAATGAATTGTTCATAAGTTTTAAATCAATAATTACAATTGCTAATGGACCGTAAGGTAGGGTCAAACCGAGCAGAACATTAAATTTTGATTCGTTGTGTTTTGAATCGTAGTATATGTTTTAAATTAGGCATATTTCTAAATAGAGGGAGATCTGCAGGTTGTTTGCAAGTGATACCTTAATAATGAGCGCCTGGATACACTTAACGCGTTGAAATTGGATGTAGGCGAAATTTACACATGGTTTCATAATTATAATATTTGCAGCTCTTAGCACACTCGGTCGTAATCAAATTTTAATCAAGAACCCGCCAACTAGAAGTAAGCTTCTAAGTAAATAGGAGTGTGATGTGTATTCATGCGCTGTGAGGAGTGAGTGTTTCCAGGGCAACAGTAAACATTGTAGGACTACTTTCTCGCTCGCTGAAAATTGTACTTAACATACTGCACATTATTCCGAATGGTTTTCATTTTACTCAGTCTAGTGCAAGACGAAGTGGTGGCAGTGTTGTGGCTAGCTAGCTTGCCTATCAGTCGGGTGACAATGGGGTCCACTCTCGCACCAAGGCTACCTATCATTACAGCCTGTTATTTACCACTTTTGCGCCGCATGCGGGGGGGGGGGGGGGTATCTTTGAGCATGAGGATGTAGAGCCGACTAGCTAGTGCTGTTGTCCTGGGCTGTGCAGGTTATAATTTTATTTTCGCTTTAAAATTCGAACAATTTGAATCAAGAAAATTTTAGTTCAAAACTTGAACGCCGATTAGAACGAGTTGTGCACGGTCACGTGACTAGGCAGACGACGCAAGAGCTTCAGTGCCTTCACCATCATCAGAAGGAAGAAACTGCAAAAGACGTTTTTTCAGGAAAGCAAGGGAGGGAAGTTGAAACGAAAAGCTCTGCTAATATCCAAGATCTTTTGATCATGTGGTCTAAAACCTAAGGTGTGTTTGATAGGCAGAACCCTGAGTTCTAGTTAACAGGTGTGTTAACTTATTCAGTGATAGCATAATCCAACATTTTAGAAATAAAAATATGGTTGCCTACATCAGAGCACTTCGAAAAGCTGGCTGTTGAATAGTGACTCTAAACCCTCTACCAATAGGAAAAGACTTCTTCTTCGTCTCTTCTACCTTTTTCATCAGTTAGGTGTTGGGGGAGATGTAAGGATCGTTTGTGCTCTTTTTCCAATGCATTGCACAGATTCAGTGGGAACAATTGCCGTAGAACTAGCACGATTTGAAATTTGACCACCGTATTGGAACGGATTATGTTCGAATTCATGGGTACCAATATGTATGTATGTATGTATGTATGTATGTATGTATGTATGTATGTATGTATGTATGTATGTATGTATGTATGTATGTATGTATGTATGTATGTATGTATGTATGTATGTGTGTGTGTGTGTCTATTATATATATATATATATATATATATATACGTGTGTGTGTGTGTGTGTGTGTGTGTGTGTGTGTGTGTGAAGCAAGTGAAGAAAACTACTATAAATTGGAATGCATTTGGGAAGGAAAGGGAGCGGGGACTTCTCTTCTTGGAAATAGGGGCGTTATGGGGGGGTCAATAGACCTAAAAATACGCTATATATGTATATGCTGAAACAATTAAACAGCAGAGCGGCGTTTTAGAAACAAAGTATTCCCCAGAATTACGAAACAAACCTGAAACTACATCTCTACTGAAATTTTCAGGTAACCATCTATGTTGTCAGCGATTTATGATTGCATTTAACAGGCAAACTAACACACACAGCAAACAGAACAATGTACTTGCAATGTCAAACAACGTACTTTTTTTATGCAATCACTTTCAAGCTTTGTTCTTCGAAACCATTTATTGCTAGATCGATACTGCTGATGTAGAATGTGAGATTTTGTTTTTAAGTGCTCGCGAATAGTTGTTAAAAATAGAAACAAAAGCACAACGAAATAATCCGTTGGATTTATGCAGTGGTGATGAATGCGTTGTGGAGTGCACGTTTCTCAATATTTGATGAACACTGATAACGTAAAACCAACAGTAGTGAAGAGAACAATGTTTTTTAGAAGGATGATGAGTAATCATTGATGAGCTGTTTGAAAAATGTTTGTTTACGTGTTCCGGTATATTTTACTCGATCTAAGTTTTTAAAGCCCTTTTATAATTGTTGGAGTCATCCATTGCAAGAGAGCATGAGGTAGACAACGATATTCGTGGGATGACAACATCAAGGGATGGACGAACTGCAGTCTGAGAGAGTGTACAACCGAGACAGGAGATTGCGTGTTGAAAATATATTGCAGCCAAACTTCAGCGTGGTGATGGCACCTGGTTTATTCATTAGAATTGTTCAAAACATTACACTTCGTGATTGTAACAGACTTACAAAACATACTGAGGAAGGTCAGGACAGGCATGCTTCGTGCAGAGTGGCAGGCTTCGCTACATAGGTCATGGGTGATGAGTATTGTCTGGATCTTTACTCCAGGGTAGGCCGGTGTGTTGGGGAATGAACGTGCGGACAGAATGACTGGCTCTGCACAACTTGGTGGAATATTGATGCATGATAAGGCAAACGTGGTTAGGGCCTTGTGGGAGAGTGTTTAAGTGATTATGAAACAAACAATATATTGTGTCTAGTGCCTAGACCATGGCTATTCAACTAGTGGCCCGCGGATTGTTGCCAATGATTCTCTATTACTGATCTGTCCATGCTGGTGCTAGGGTATTTGGTCCATAACGATCCACATTTCAGCAAACTGAGTAAACAGCTGAATAGCCTTTGACTCAGAGTATTTCAATGAATAATTCAGATGTTAGGTTAAATCAACATGCAACGAGGCACTAGGCATTTGGGGAGGAGAGGGAGTTCGACTGCATTACGCATTTATAGGTTTGGAGTTTGAGGCTCAAGAAGCACAAATCTTGCTTAAGTGTCTAATTAAAGTATTTGCAGTTCAGTGTAATATATGCATAAAAATAATAGGACAGGCGAAAGAATGTGGGAAATGTACAAAAATGCTAGCAAGGATTCTTCTTTACGTTAGTCCTGGGGTGGGGAAGGAGTAAGGCGGGGGGGGGGGGGGGGTGATGATGGGCACATAGTCCCCGTTCTTCGAGGAGGATGCCTCGATGGCTCAAGCCATGTATAGGTGTGTAGCTGTAGTGGGGGCTGAGTGGTCTCGAGGTATGGTGTCCGCCTCGAGTGCTGGAGGTCTCGGGTTCAAGCTCCAGTGAACGCTAGGATTTTGTCACGTGGACTTCTAGTAATTTCCCCTAGTATCTGGTAGAGTATGATCAGACGCACGCAAGAAATCCTCTGGCAGTTGGAAATCGAAAAGAGTAGCCTAACGGCGCAACCTGGGCAACATTTTGGAGTTACAAATCTACCCAAAGTATTTCAGGATCCTCACGGTGCAACGGAGTTCGTGCACTGTGCTGAGATTCATCTGACTCATGCTTGAGTTAGAAGTAGAACAGAGCACTTATGGGTTACACCCATGGGCCATGATGTTGATCCGTTGAATAAACATAAACATAAACATAGGTCTTCTTCGATCCTTCTGTCAGAAAACTTATAACAGGAGGCCGGTAGCCTTTATGAAAGCTATCGTGCAGTCCATATCTTCTCGTCTACCATATAGTTTTGTCTTCATTGTGTTTGACACAGGCATGATTGCGTCTCTGTTGTCAGCATAAGTTTACAGTGTTGGAGCACATGCTCAGCATTTTCGGGTGCCAAGTTGCAGGGGCACTTCTTCGTATTTCCTACACCGAAAAGTTTGAACATATGTTGACGAAGTTTGTTGTGCCCTGTCCTTAATTAATCTTAATATTATCAATTGTGCATCTCCAGAGAGGCGATGAAGCAAGTCTTGAGGAGAGAATTTGGTATGTGTATCCACCACCTTTCTTTGATACTAGATAGTAATAATGTCTTAGTCTCTTGGTGAGTTGAGTCACTGTTTGATTGTACCATGTGACTGCTGCTTCTAGCCAATCTGTCCGCTATTTCATTGCCTTCCAAGCCACTGTGTCCTGTAATCCACCGCAGCACAGATTGTTCTACTAAAGAGCCTAAGTGAATCAGCTGTTGCGTCAAGTCTACAAACTGAGTTTTTTTGGGTTGACAATTGCTGATATAGCATCAGTCAGACAGACCATTCTGCTATATTTGCTGTGCTGTTGTCCATTCAGGGAAGAACATGCCATCAGAAGTGCATCTGCCTCTGCTCTGTAATTGGAGGAATATGAACCTATTGGTACAGCTTGGTTGACTTTTAAACCTTTTGGGCATTCTATGTTTATTCCTCCTCCCCCATCTCTTACTGCTCTCTTGGCTGAAATGTCTGTTTACTCTCTAATCCAGCTCTGGTGTGGATACAGTCTATTGATATCTCCTTCTTTGACTTCTTATCAGTGAAGTTCATTGATGATTTGGATGTATAGTAATAATAATAATTAGTCATAGGTCCTTACAGAGCAATGCTACGAATACAGAACTCTTAACGAGTTTTTTCCCCACCTTCCAGGGGTGGACCTAGTTCTCCTGAATATCTTGAGGCATGGCGTCCGCTTCAAGTGCTGGACGTCCCGGGTTCACGCCCCACTAAAGGCTGGGATTTTTTCACGTTGACTTCGAGTAATTGTCCCTGCTTTCTGGGTAGTAGGATCGGAGTTAAAAATCTACCCAAAGTAATTTATAATCCTCGCTGGTGCTAATGAGTTCGTGCACTGTGCTAAGATTCTTAGGACTCCAGTTTGAGTTAGAAGTATAGAAGTAGACCGGAGCAGTCATGGGTTACTACCCTTGTGCCAATACGTTGATCCATTGTTCAAACCAGTCTAGTGGAAAATCGGCCCCCTCCTCCTCCCCCCACCTTTTCCCCAGCAATAAACTGGATGAGACCTGGAGCCACACAATGAGCTGTGAACTACAAAGGGAAAATCCCCCACCCCTCCCCCTTTTTTCCCCCTTCGTTGCACTCTTCTATCCACACGAAACATTGTAAGTAAAGGCAGTAAATAAAAATAAAGAAACTAAACCTAACCAAATCAACGTTAATCATTTTAAGTAGACATTAAAAAATGATTACCCATTATAGACACAGATACACAATCAATTTCATACAATCAGCCGATTTGTTTGTTTCCTATTAAAACTAAATCTATTGGCACACATAGCGACCAAACATGTTTGTTCTTGTACTTTCACGGCCCATTTTCAAACGAAGAAACGAAAAGAAAAATGAGGATTAGAGAGAATCAAAGACGGTAGCCGGGAAAAACTCATTAACGGAGCTCAACCAATCAAATTCGAGACATTCTCTATCTTTGCGAGTCCATAAGCGGATTAATTTCATCATTTCCCCGCGGATGAATATCCCGTCTTAAAGAAGTTCCCTGTAGACGAGTCGACGAGTCACTCCCGGAGGCGGAAGTTCCGCCATATATTTGGGAACATGGGGAAGAAGTTTTCCTCGATATCTTCTGATTAAAGGGGCACTTCTCCATAAATATTTGCCCGTGTATCACCGACAGCGGTTAGGCTGTAGCAACAGAGACTACAAAACTACACTGCTACATACTGAGGTGCCTTTTTCTTCGCGTTCACTGACTGTAAACTCCGGCGGAATGTTCTGGCTGTTTGTCCACCTCTGGACTTTAGACATGTTCCAGAAACTGAGTGTTGCGAGTACATCCGTTTAACAGACCTGACTTAACTGTATGCAGATTGTTGGTTCCTGCATAGGACTGCAGGTTACACATGCCTGGTGTAGCCGTTTGGATTGCCCTAACTATAACTTCTGTTGAGGCTAAATGGGATATTTGGGATTCGTATTGTGCGCTGCCATCGAGAATAATATATTTTTTTAAAATCTCAGAATGGTATGGTGAACCATTAGGTAGCAGCTCGGAGGAAACAAACTGATCAATGAAATAATGTTTCTATCAGAGATTAGTTGAGTTATGAACGGACATCATAGTACTCGGGATTTCCCCGTTATCGACCCGTCCTCGTCTCAAGAAGCTAGCGCATAGTTCCAGATCCGATGGTACCTTTAAGACTCTAATTATGTGTCCGTGTTGTCGGGGTCTGGGGCGTGCGCTTTATAATGCCGGTGTGGCGGGTTCGATTCGAGCTGCGGGTTTAGCGTCTTGTGTTAGTTTCGACAGTGGTATCGTGAAGCCGACCGATGATGAGCTATGTGTGCCTGCGCACTGTTCATTTACTTTCAATGAGCCTCGACAAAAAGTCTTAAAGGTTATAGTCGAACGGATCCACTTCGCTGCACCGGGTTTCTTCCTATATGGCTCGGTCTCTCTCCACAGAACGGCTTTGTTCTTCGAAACCATTTATTGCTAGATCGATACTGCTGATGTAGAATGTGAGATTTTGTTTCCAAGTGCTCGCGGATAGTTGTTAAAAATAGAAACAAAAGCACAACGAAATAATCCGTTGGAGAGAGCGCCACTCAAAGCACGAAATTCGTAGTTCCGGTGACGATCACAAGGGATCTCTGTAAAAAATGCACTTGTGAACTAACAGCCGTGAAACGAACCCACCACATTCAGTGCGCGATGCAAACGGCTTGACCACTTCGCCACCAAGACACCCAGATAAGAAGTATACAGCTGGTGGACGCAAGAAGATGAAAAAAAAAAAAAAAACAGAAAGAAAAAAACATAAGAAATCAGTTGGACTGTAGAAACCCTTTTTTTTAATGAATGAGTTGAACTGAGACAAGAACTGACATCACAGCGCTCTGGGCATTTCCATACGTGCTCCGTCTCCATCCTCAGCAGCCAGCGCAGAGTTCTATTACTAATGGCGCCGGTCGCAGTCTCCTTTTTTATGAAATGCCCAACCAACGCTGAGTAGTAAAAGTAAGTAAAGGATCTTTTTCTACGCCTTTAGGCGTATAGGGCTAGACCTATATTTTATAGACCAATCAGCACAAGATGGGTGATGTGGTCAGCATCACGTCGGCCGCCTTTACTGCACCCGGTACCCACTCACCAGGGAGCGAACCCACGACCTTCAACACAGAATGTTGGCTCTTTTATCGAGCTGTTTATCAAGCAAATTTAAATGGGCTGCTGTTGAGTTTGATGTCGACTTAGCATTTTTACTTTCCATAAATCAGTAACGATTTTCACCCATCCTGGTCACTTTGATCAGTTTTAGCAATCCGATTCTCTACTCTTGCTTTATTGTTGATAGCTAGGGTGTTTTCACATCTGCCTGGAAGCTATTGGACAAGAATATTAGACGGCCTACGTTTAATTACTGAAAGCATGAGCGCAGAAAAAGGTAAATTCGACCTCATAGTTTCTTCTTTTTCTTTCCGTTCTCCCTTCTCTTGGTTTTCAGATCAACAGGTCACAATGAAGGCTTTGGTGCGACGCATGTCTTTCGCAGCTTGGTATGCATGGAAATATCAACCGGCCAACCTTGGGATTTCTCTACTGCATGTGAACGTCCCTTTTCTCTAGGTGTATTGTGAAAATAGGGCTAAACCTATATTTTTATTGACCAATCAGCACTTGGTGGATGAAGTGGTCAGCATTACTCTGGCTGCCTTTATTGCCCAGGACTGCACCTGGTACCCACTCAATGCTGGATCGACCTGGGAGTCAACGTCACTTGAAAAAAAAAAATTCCGGCTCCGCTAGGACGCGAACTCGCGACCTTCCGATCGGCAGGCAAGCGTCTAGGCGCGAGTCTATGGCGACTGCCTCGACTGTATATAGAGAGAGCAGGCATGTAAGACATTTTGTGTGTTCTTTTCTTGGTTTGTGTTGTGTTTTCTCCGTGCACCTGTCCCCTAGCTCCACAAGAGGAAGCTGAGGAAACACCTGTAACGTGATTAGGGCTCTTTCTAAAGAAACATCAATATTTTTCCACGCGCCATTATCATCGCCAATAAGTGCCTTGCCACCGGCGTGAGCGACCATGCCGCTCCACATTTTGCGATCTCCAACAGTGTAATTAGTTTGTGGGCTGACATCCTTCTATGCCATAACAAAAGGCTGCCAAGAACCTCCTTGCGTTGTCTTTCGCTGTCTAATTTTTCCACGTTTACTTCAAATGGTCACCACATGTTCCAGTTTCCTTCTTCTCATAACATGACCAAAAACATAATTGTCTCTTTTTGATGTTTTTGAAAAGTTGTCTTCGAGCCTTTGTCCCTTTCCAAATATCTTGAGTTGGCCTTCTTGGCAGTGCAAGAATTTCTAAGAACACGCGTACATTTTTAAAGTCCTTCTGTATCCCTTCTTCACGTTCCTTCTATGTCTACGTTTGTGTATTCACTCACTGAATATCCTTTATCATCCAGATTCTAGTTCAGTTAATTTCTCAAATGATTTTTCCCCTCTCCAGATCCATTCATCCAACTTAACCCCATTCTCTGCATCTGTTAGGTTTTAAGATGCTTAATCAATAGTTGCGTGTCCTTTACATGACGTTCAAGCCCAAACCCAACATTTGCTTGGCCGTTATTATTTTACTAGGCACTGTTAAGTTCAGTAGCTTACTGAATGGTCAGTTATTGATATTATTGTCGAAACCAACGCAAGGCGGTCTGCTACCAAATCGTTCGCAGCTGGAATAGAACTGGCCACTTCGACGTTACGAAGCGACTTACAAAGGTGCATGTAGCCTCGGTTCAGTTTAAAGAAAAATTTAGAAAGAAAACGGTTACTACTGCTTGCATGTGTATTCCTGCTTGCTTTTAAGTGCGGCATAGTCTGGGGTCGGGTATGCGTATGTCTGGGTGGAAGGGTGAAGGGGGGAGAGACGGACTGGGGTTACCCTGAGGATTTAGGGACACGTAGCCAGAACAATCGCCTATCGACTATGCAGTTTAGGATTTAATTATTTTCTCTCGACAGAAAAAATGTCATCACCTCAATTCTTTCGGTCCCAGATAGTGTTCAGTTCAACCGTGTCTGTGACACAGTTTTTGTACACTAAAGATACAGTCTTTTCTGGGTGTCAAAGAGCTGGAAAAATATAACTGTGTTATAATACCAACTGGTAAATAAGGGGTAATATAACAGAAGATGGTTTGATGGTTTGAACAACGGATCAACACAACTGCACAAAGGTAGTCACCCATGACTGCTCCTATCTATTTCTAAATAAATGCGTGCGAAAAATCCTAGCGCAGTGCACGAATTCTATAGCACCGGCGAGGATCCTGAACTACTTTGGGTCGATTTTTAACACCAAATCTTGCTCGGCCAGTGCCGTTAGGCTACTCGTTTTGGTTTCCAAATACACACGGGCATCTGATCTTACTACCCACACACCACGTAAAATAATCCCAGCCTTCACTGGGGACTGAACACGGGACCTCCAGCACTCGAGGCGGAATCCATGCCTCGAGACCACTGCGCACCCCACGTAAAAAAGGAATGAGATGGGAAAAGCAAAGAACTTTTTAGCTAATATAACCAATAAACGTAGCGTGCATTACTTGGCACTGAAAGAGTTAAGTACGATTTGAACCTGGGTTTCCAAAGTGAGAATACATCTATCGTAACAGCTTGGCCAGCCTCTCCCCCCCCCACCCCCCGCCACCCCCTTTTTTCACCAGTGGTACTTTGTAAACCACGGGCTCGTTACTATAGATATCGAAACCCTTCGGTCTTGATTCCATGATAGATAGCATAAGTCTGGGAAAAATGTGGCTTTTCTGCCTTTCCCCGGGCCTGAACCCGGAGCACAAGGAGTTGGTCACCCGGTCGCCGCGCAAAGGGTTTTAACCAACTGCTCTGGTGAGCGGGGCCAGCAGTGATACTAAATTAAAACAATTAATTGAAATACAGTTAGGAGAAGAAGGGCTCAACAATATCAGAGAAAGAAAACTGGAGTAGGCATTTTTCTTTTTCCTAAAAAATACTCGGGTGAAATTGGAAGTCCATTCCTCAGGTCAAGGTGGCTTCTAGAGATCTTGTTGAAGACCTGTAATCCTCAAGGAAATGAAATCCGGCCAAATAATGCATGAACACGACTGGTGCGGGATGAACTCGGCCGTTGATTGACCCCTCTCCAAACTCAGAGTTAATTTAACAAAGGTGGTTCTCAAATGTCGTATGAATAGATCAATTGGGTCTTCCTTCGAAGTTGGAGTGCATCTATCTCAGGGGAAGGAACCAACAATTTGCATACAAATCAAACAAATCTGTAAGACGAATTTGCACGCAACACTCAGTTTTTGGAATAAGCCGAAAGGCCAGAGGTGGGTGAACAGCCAGAACTTTGTGCCGGAGTTTACATCATGTAAACGAGAAGAAGAAGAAGAAGAAGAAGAAGAAGAAAAAGAAGAAGAAAAGAAGAAGAAAAAGGAAAAGAAAAGAAAAGATGATGCTTTATGATTTTTTCAGTATATAAAGCATGCAGGACAATTACTAGGGGTGATTCATTTTCAGTGTAAGCGTTAGCAGGTAACGACTGCACATGAGAGAGTATCATGGGATATTTCCACCCACTGCTGAGAGTATGCATGCACACCTTGCATCTTAGTGCTAGGAATTAGTTGTTTTCACATGTAACACTTTCTGCATGAGTGGCGTTAAATATGCAGCGAACTTTCTTTTTGCTAAGCTCGAGACGTAAACGGGTAGCGTTTTTGTAATATACAGTAAACAGTAATAATAAATGGCAAAATAATAAATTTCTATTTGGCAATGGGTAGTGTGAGCGACAATTCTCACCAGTGATACCTGCGCGCGTGGTAACAATGATGATACATTTTGCAATGAACAAAAATAGGATATAAACAATATATACTGCACAAACTATTGTCCTACACATTTTCCTGTATCAGACCTGTCGATACAGAAACAATCTGGCGCTTCTTCTTAAAGTCCATGCCGTGTGGTGTTGGCAGTCATGTCTATCCACAACCTTCTGTCTCGTATATTTTCAATCAATTCTGACACAGATGATCTTTCCGGCCGAAATGTCAAAACGTCCAGCATCTGTGATCTCACCCGTCCATGATTCACACCCGTACATCAAAACATAATTTATATAGCTTTAAAGAATTCTCTATCTCGTCTCAATTGACAAAAAAAAAAAAAAAAGATTGCATAGAATATTCATCATTTTGTTAAATGCTGCCTTTGCTTGAACTATTCAACATGCAACTTCCTTAATAAATCTTCCATCTGATGTTCTCAGGATACTCAAGTACTTAAACATATCAACTTGCTTGAAGTTTGTCCCATTTACTTTGATGTTGGAGGGTCAGTTTTCTTTGTCTCTCAAAGTCCAACTCCACGTCTTTGTCGTGAGAGGTGGTAACAGGACAAAGTAGGGGATTGCTAGGTGTGGGCGAAGTATGGTGTGGCCTCGTGCCACGGGACCGCTACGGTAGCCATGAAGGCCACCCTGGGTCAGCCCGAAACGTCCTGGCCAACGGGGCTCTGGTGAAGTTGCGACAGGCCTAGCAAGCCGGCAATGCATTTATTATCGCTACAGAAAACACAATGAGATATAAAATATCTGGCAACTACATTTACCGAAGATGGGAAATTGGATAAAGAAATTAACATTAGATGCAGTAAAGCAAACCAAGTATTGGGACAGCTAGCTCCCCTCTTACAACATAAGACAATCCCAATCAGAACAAAGAGACATCTTATTCAAAGCATATATATTCCAACTCTGTGCTACCAGTGCCAGACATGGTCACTCACAACAAACCATAAAAGAAAATTAGTAACCACGGAAATGAGATGTCTGATAAATCCGGAATGAGATCATAAGAGAAAAAGTCGGCACAGAACCAATTCTGGATTACATACAAGGACAGCAAGTGAAATGGTTTGCCCACTTAGAGAGAATGCCTTGTGACACCATACCATACAAAGCACACATGGAAAGAGAAGAAGGACGTAGAGAAGGTGGTAAACCAAGAACAAGATGGAAGGATAACATCAGAGAAACTCTACAACAGCACGATGTGCCTATGGTCGAGGCGGCCAGAAGAGCTAGAAACAGAACCTTATATCTCCCTCGACACCCACAGCGGTAAAAGAGGAAGTGAAGAAGAAGAAGTTTTCTTTGTAATTACCATTACTTCAGTTTTTCCACTGTTCAAACTAAGACCCTTATTTTTGCTTTCCGTTACAATGACATTCACCATTTGGTGCAGATGTGTTTCCTTTTCAGCGATAAAAACTATATCGCCAGCATATCGCAAGTTGTTAACAATATGCACCTCAACCGCTATTCCGGGCATACCATGTATGGATCTAATTATTATTTCACTGTACAAATCGAATACATCGGATAATGATAATACTCATCCCTGTCTAAGGCTATATTTAATGTTTTGAAAAGTTCCAACTTGGTTGTCAATCCTTGTGGCTGCTTTTTGCTACCAATATTTGTACAATATGGCGCAGGTGGACAAGAAATGCTGCAAGGGGCTAGGCAGCCTTTTTTATCTAACTATATAACTCTCGTTGAAAGTATTTGTATTCATATTTTAGGTTATATCTTATATTTCAATATATTTATTCGGTACTCGGACATTTGTACCCTCGCCTGCGTATCGGAAGGTCGAAGGCTCGGGTCCTCACAGAACTGGGCTTTCTTCATAAATAACCAGGGCTGCCAGGTCGACCCAGCCTTGAATGGGTACCAGGAGCAGTCCTGGACAGTAAAGGCAGCCGGCGTGATGTTGACCCCATCAGCCACCAAGTACCGATTGGTCTATAGAATATAGGTCTAGCCTTATATGGTCAAAAGGCATGGAGGCGTGGAACAGGGTCCGTTACTTGTTACTTTTAAGGTTGTTGTGTATCCTTTACAGGACGTTGCAGAACCAACCCGAACAGCCCTTGGCTGTTGTGTCGTTTTTCTAGGCAAATTTACGTCCAGTAGTTTACCATTACTTTATGGACGGTCGGCTTTCTTGATACCACTGTCGAAACCAACGCAAGGCGCATGGCCCGCAGCTGGGGTCGAACCCAGCATCCTGGCATTACGAAGACTTTACATACATTTAATATAATTATTATTACTGTCTCTATTATTATTATTATTATTATTATTATTATTATTATTATTATTATTATTATTATTATTATTATTATTATTATTATACTTTTATTTCAGTAAGGCCACAAAACTGCAAATTACTTCCTTAATTCTAACACATTTACCGTGTAGGTGGAGGGGGAATGGATGGGGGCGGTCTTTGAGGGTGAGGATCTACGGTCTCTTGGCTAGTGCTGTCGCCACGACTGTGCAGGGGAGGATTTTATTTTGCCAACTACAGAAAAAAATTAATAAATCCCTAGCCTAACCGAGGATGCTGTGAACATGGTTTACATCAGTGCGCAGACAATTCTTTGCAGTTAACATTTCAGTGAATTTCAATAAGTTTCAAGGAAACGAAATGTTAGTTCATCAAACAAAATTGTCGCTCTAACATGAAACTATTGTGCCTTTCAGATATAAAGTTCAAACTCTGTAACTTGGTAAGCGTTAGGCATGAATTGTTGAAATTGAGTAATCAACCTGTTAATAATCACATGCTGCATATATATATATATATATATATATATATATATATATATATATATATATATATATATATATACATCGTGTAAACGAACACCTAGTTTTTATTTTGTCTTATCTGCGGTTTATGTCACACACACACACACACACACACACACACACACACAAATCATACATCGATTCAAAACAATCAACATGCTTACAATTGAGTGAGCAACAGAACTTTTTGAAAACACCAGATCGAACGCGTTTCATAGGCGTTTCACTCTCTGGTGGTAATCTCACGCATAAGTCGTCCACTAGTTACGTGAACAGTTTTTCGTTGTATGCCGGATAGGCTATAAAAAAAATCACAGTGCATCACTGCACATGTTAATGCATTTCAAAATTATCTTCACGAGTGTGTCTTTTACTGTATATTCTAAATTTAGGGGTGAACAAATCATTAGTCTAGCAAAGATCAAAGAAATTGGCAACTTTAGGAAAACAGCAGCCCCTGTACAATTGTATATTATAAAATTTAAAAAAGACATGGGAAAAATACGGCCACATGTACAAATTCTTGATCCGTACAGATGTTTTCGAGATATTTATTAATGTGTGACAGCAGGATTTTTGGAACGCACTTTAATACCAGTAACACATCCCTGCTGAGACCGTAGTTGTGTTAACCAACTCTTCTTCTCAAGCGAGATTTTGAAAATATAATTTGCCTAAAAATAAAATAAAAATGCAAGCAAATTTTCCTTTTCTTTTGACGTCACTGCAAATATAGACCACAAAATCTTTTGCTTCTAAACGACAGAGTTCAACATCTTGGAAACATGATGAGATTAATATGCTGTAGTTTCCAGTGTGGGTTCCGCGGCTCCGTACTGGAGATCAAAGAATAGATCTACTGTACCCTCCTCCCTAATCCTCTCCCCAATCCTCTCCCCAATCCTCTCCCCAATCCTCTCCCCAATCCTCAACAAGCATGTTGTGGGAATGCATCCTCGTGAGGAGCCAGCAAACAAAGCCTGCATACAAATAAGCCAGTACAGTAAATCAAAAGTGAACGCAGAACTCAAGTTCTTGAACAAGACTGCAAAGTTGAGAATGGACGAACAACCATAATTTTAATTCAGAGATTACAGTCGGTGAACGCGATAAGAACGAAAATGAAGGAGATATTCAGTTGTCGTCTTTATATCACAGCACATCTCCAGGTGCCTATTTTATGCTTGGTCGACTTGGGAGCCCATGTAATTTTTTTTTTCAAAGAGCCTCCTCCTTCAAAGAGCCCAAAGCCACAGGATCAGTAAGCAAGAGTGCTAAGTTCTGAGCTATTAAGTTTTCAACCTGGGAATATATTTTACAGATAACACAGATAAAGTAATATGTCTTTAAAAAAATATGTCTTCAGATCCGCAAAAAAGCATTAAATATTCCCCGAAAAAGGATCGACCTACCGCAGTATTTATTTCAGCTTCATCGCGTAAAGTGAAGTAGATTATGATAGAATCCAGAGATAGAACCGTGGCATTCTCTGTGTGCTCGAGAGCCTATCGGGGGCTTGTCTTGAGAGATGCATTGTCGAAAACAAGCGCCTTTCTCCCGGGGCCCTGGTATCTTCCGTTAATCGCCTTAATAAGTTACAGAAGGAAGCGTCGGAGGAAACAGAACCGGGGACAGTGTCGAAGAGGATAAGGGAATTCTCAACATAAAATATTTCCCCTTAGGGAATCCTTGAAGTTAATAACCATTAAAAACATGTCCTGTACATTCTGAGGGTCCGATAAAGACGCTGAAATGAATGAGGACAACGGCAAGAAACTCAGAAGAGTAATTAGCATGTGAGAGCCGGAGGAAAGGCGCCTGGGAGTGACTGGATTCGTCCATCCTCAACTCTTCCTCTCCTAACCTCCCCCCCCCCCAACCACCACCAGAACACTGGCTGCTAACTGAAGGAATGACACCCTGAGCTTGCAAAATATCTGTATGGTTGGTAGAGCACTGGACAAATCTCAGATACCTGTTCTATCTCTTTTTAGTCCATACCGTGTGGGGCTGGAAGTCGTTGCAATCTACAGCCTTCTTTCTCGTGTACTTTTCAACGAGCTCCGTCATAAATGATCTTCTAAGCTAGGATGTCAAACTGACAAGCATTTTCTCTCTCGTTCTCCATCTGCCTCTTTTCCCCTTCAGCTTCCTCACCAGCGCAGTGTATTCCAGTTTTCTCCTTCTCAGAACTTGACCAAAGAACGTAGACTTTCTTCTTCTTGTTCGCGTTCACCAGCTGTAAACTCTGGCGGAAGGTTCTGGTAGCTCGTCCACTACTGAACTGCAGTCCTGCTCCAGAACCTGAGTGTTGCGTGTGCATCAGTTTTACAGATCTCATTCTCTTGAATACAGACTGTTGGTTCCTTGCCTCTCCGGCAGATGCACACCGACTTCAAAGGAAACTCCCCAATTAGTCGACTCTTACGACATGCTTTTGGGGAGGCAGTGGGTCTATTCTTGTTTTCCCCACAATGGGGCCCCGGAACCCACACGGGGGACTGTCTTCTGCTGTGGTCAGTCAGTTCTCTTCTGGAATCCATGTCTCTCATGTTCAGGCTCTAAAGAAGTTATAACTGGAACACCAGCACAAAGGCTACACTAAACCGGTGTCACATGCAAGTCAACGAGGGTAAGGAGATTGTTTCAATGAGTGGTCTCGAGGTATTGCATCCGCCTCGAGTGCTGAAGGTCCTGTGTTCAAACCCCGGTGAGGGCTGGGATTTTTTCATGCGTACTTCAAGCAATTTCTCCTGGTCTCTGGGTAGTAAGATTAGACGCCCGTGTGTATTGTTGCGTACGTAAAAATACCTTGGCAGTTGGGAATCGAAAAAGAGAAGCTTAACGGTGCTGTCCGAGCAATATTTGGAGTTAAAAACAATCTACCCAAAGTATTGAAGTATCCTCGCCGGTGCACTGCGCTGAGAATCTCAGACTCAGGCTTTGGTTAGAAGTAGAAGGAGCACTTATGGGTTACACCGAATGCCATGATGTTGATCCGTTGAATAAACATAAACATAAACACTGATTCCACGCGAAAAGAATCGTTCTTATTTTTTTTTTTTGCCTTTTTGCCGCCAGTGGAACACAAAAACTCAACCAACTCCGGCCAACAACTCAAATTCTAGTTACATCGTTCTAAAGGTTTCTTAACGTGTATCCTATACAGTGCCAGCGTATTTTGGTCACCTCTTTATTCACTAGAATTTGTTTAGCTCACTGTCAAAGCTCAACATTAGTGATTCGATCAAACCTTTCAGTTACGTATCCTGTACAGGACATTGCACAACCAACCTCAGCATGTTTTGGCTGTTGTCGCTTTTTTTTAAGCAAATTTACGTCAAACAGTGTGCCTTGCTTTCTGGACGGTTAACTTCTCGATACCACTGTCGAAACCAACGCAAGGGGCAAGGTCCGCAGCTGGAATCGAACCTGGCCCCCTGACATTACAAAGAGCGTTCACAACGCCTAAGCCACAGACGCTGACATTTGATGGTTGATGGTGTTCAATAGTCCACGCTGGCTTGGCTGTCGCATTAGAAATTAACGGCGGTCTTTTTTATATCAACAGCAAATAATTATTAAGATCAGGTGGACCAGGCGGTGAAACCTGAGGGCTGAGAGCACCTAAGCGCACCTCCCCTCCCCTTTGCCCCATCTTCTCCCCCCTTCCCCCTATCAAGTGAAAAATGGCTAGGTTACAAATCTAGTCAAACATAGACATTCCCTTTTTATGTATTCAATTATGCATTACACTTCATTTCAAATACATGATTATATGTATTTGCCGTTCAACAGTTTGTTGTTATTAATATTTCATTTTCACAGGAATCTTGACCGTTTAAGCTCCCTAAGAAAGTTTAAAAGAGAGTTGATCCCCCCCCCCCCCCCAACCCAACCCATTCCTTACATTATGTCAGCGCCCCTGTATGTACGTGTATAAGCCTATGTTGCAGGCACTATATACCCAGAACTATTGGAGATTTGGACAATTATCCAGCAGTTCAAAGTAACATTTCATCCTTTACTTTATTGTGAGCCTTAGTCTTCAGTATTCCCACCCCCACCCCACCCCCCTCTTGCCCCCTAAACCACACCACCCGTTTCTAACAAGCTTATAGTGAAAGTGGACTAGTTACGGGTATTTTCTTCGAAATCGGAGTGCATTTATGTGAAAGATAAGGAACAAACAGTTTGCGTACAAATAAGCCAGATTTATAAACGGACATGCAAGCAAAACTCCAGTTCTGGAATAAAACTAAAATCCAAAAGTGGGCGAACCGCCAGAACTTTTTGCTGGGGTTTACAGCCAGTGAACGCAAACAAGGTGAAGAAATTAGATGTTTCCTTACTCTAAGATGGGTTTGAATGTTCAACTGTTTACTTTTCTAAACGCAAAGATTTTAAACTATGCCAGCCAGTTTGTCGATCTGTTAAAGTTCCAGGGTATTTTAAACTATATGCTTGTCACTACGTGAGTCTGTCTGTCTGACTATCTCTCTGCGAACTTATCTGTTTGTTACCTGTCTATATGCCAGTCTATCTGGAAATCTGTTCGTGTGTCTTTATCATTCTATCTCTTGGTTTGTCTGACTCCCTCCCTCTCTTTTCCCACCTTTTAGCGTTCTCACTTGTGTGTGTGTGCGCGCGCTATCTTCTTTTGTCTTCTAAGGTAAGAAAATATCTTCATGTTTAAAACTGAAACCACAGAGCCAAGAAAAACACACAAAAGAACATCAAGTTAAAAAAAAAGTAGCGGAAAAAAAAGAGTTGGAGTTAATGAATTTTAAGAATACATTAAGATAATGCGTGCAGTTTCTGCGTGGAACGTGCGCGTGTGTGAGCGTGTGTGTATGTGTGATTGTGAGCTGGTTCTGTTTAGAGCCCAAGCAGCAAAGCTGGACGCAAGAGATATAATGGAATTGATTACGCATGATATTGGGAACATGTAGACGCGGGAGAGAGACAGGCAAACTGGTTTTGATCAGTGGGATGTCTCGAGGACTCTCGCCATTGGCAGTTCTCGGTCACTGCATTTGGCTCTCAGTCTCAAAGGAACAGACCAAACAGATAAAGTTAATGGATTGAGACCCGCCTGTAGGGGAGATGGATTCTAGCACTCAGTGCCAACAAGGAAAATAGGAGTAAATAAAAAAAAAAATATACAAAAAAAGTGGTGGAATGGCTAGATACACTTTGAATGTGAAATGATGATGGGAGGATAAGAGAACTCGGGCAGACTCGAAGGAATTAAGTAAACAGATCGTTGTGATCTCCCTTGGTGAAAATCTGTGACAAAGGAAGAAAAGAAAATTGATTAGTGAGGGTTGCTGAAGAGAACAATTTATAACCAAAATTAATAGTAAATATAACGTTTTGGGGAAGTGAAGGCGGGCAGCGTGATGATGACCTCGTCACTCACTGATTGAGAGTCTCCGTAGCAAAAGGGCGAGGAATTTTTTTCTTTGAATGTCGTTAGTTCGTTGCACAGAGTGCACTATTTATGGAGATTCCTTGGCGATCATGGTTGGAGCTGCACCGGTCGTGCTTTGTGTGACGCTATGGATAGGCATGTAGCATTTTACGGAGATAAATCGAGCTGTATATGGTATACGGTATAATGATGTCCACCCTCTCGACTTTGAACTCTATTAAGTGGACGAACAACCAGAAATTTCTACCGGAGTTTACAGCCAGTGAAGGCGAAGAAGAAAACGGCTGATTATACCATCCGTCGTTATCTTATGCATGGTGGGTTACTTTTTCAACTACCGTTCAGCTATAACGTTTAATTTCAACAGTCACACTTGCGGCCATTTTAATGCGGATTTCCTTTATTTATTACAACAATCAGTAAAAGTAAACTTTCATTGGAGTTATATCTCTGTAATTCGTTTTTCTACTACATCCCATACAATAATTTTTTTTTCCTTTTTTTTTTTTTTTTTAATTTTCATTTACTTGTTACTCCCATGAAACTTAGACTGTACACAGGGTGGTAGGGTGTTTTATTGCTTTGGGAAGTTTTAAAAGTCGAATTAAAAAGAAAACACAAAAAATATAAAAATTGTTTCTAATTTATAGTATTGTTTGTCTCAACTGTTGTTTTCAATATGTAGAATGTTCAGAAAACCTGACGAAACAGAAACGGGAGGCTGAAATTTCAAAGACTGGCTTATTTGCTGCAGTCTATCCGTCACTGTCTTTGAAGAAGAAAATCGGAGCATTTGAACTGAAGCACAACAGAAAATTGTTTAGAATACTGTGGGCTTTGAGAAAGAAAAACGTCAACATTTTGCACGACATGAACATGGAGGAGAACTGTCTCGTAAACAGAATCATCTCTCGAAAGGTGGGTGTTTTGGTCATATCAAGCGCCATGCTAGTCTGGTGGGAGCCATGCGTGTGTTGATTTAACTCTGTAGTAATGCTCCTGACGAGATACAGTGAACTATATAGGGCAGTAACCTGTGAAATGTATTATTTGTGATCGCATTATTTTAAAAAAAAAAAAAAAAAAATTAAACGCTGTGAATGTGTTGAAAGGCAAATAAATGTATGAATACATTTGAAATAATGTAAAATAGGTAAATATAAACTTAAAAAGATAATAACAGGCTTGAAATATTGTGAAATTTAAAAATTTAAAGATGAGGAAAAACAACGACATTCTATGCGAGTTGAACATCCAGGAGATCTGGCTCATAAACAGCATCCTGTCTCGAAAGTTGAAGTATTTTGGCCACATCTAACGTCATGTTGGCTTGGAAAAGACGGTGTTGGAGAGGGCAGTTTGTGGAAGGCGAGGCAGGGGTCTTCCTCCACGAAGATGGATACAGGACATTAAAGATGCATTGAAAATGAAAGCACATGGGGTTGGAAAACTGGCTAGGAAAGAAGATATTTTTCAGGCGTGACGTGAAGAGAGCGACGTTCTGTAAAGGGCTGGCTAATTGTTGATATACCATAACAGGAAATTCAGTACAACAGCGATGAGAAGCTGGCTGCTCACACATATTCGGTGGAAGGATTGGGTAAGGGAGGGGCGTGAGGGTGGGTGAGAGTCCCGCTTCTCTGGTTTCTTCATCGGGAATGTAAGTGAAGTTATGCTATCACACACACACACACAAAATATTCTGTGTAATCTCTGCTAATGTTTTACTTAAGATATCCAGGCAATTTGCCAAATGAATTAGGTTTTCTGATCGCCCGACAAGAAAATATCATTTACATATGATCTGCCAGATATGTTCTATTTAGCGTTTTATTACTGGTTTCAATGGCTTTCCTTGGGTCCCAGAGGGGGATGAGAGATCCGAATATTGCGTAAATAAAATTAACAAGACAATTCTGGCTAACTGAGAGAATGATAGAAATCAGTTTCCTTCTCTTCTTCTTCTCCTACCCCTCCTCCTTTTTCTTTCGCTTCTTATTTTTTTTTTCTTCTTCTTCTTCTTCTTCTTCTTCTTCTTCTTCTTCTTCTTCTTCTTCTTCTTCTTCTTCTTCTTCTTCTTCTTCTTCTTCTTCTTCTTCTTCTTCTTCTTCTTCTTCTTCTTCTTCTTCTTCTTCTTCTTCTTCTTCTTCTTCTTCTTCTTCTTCACCTTCGTCGTCGTCATTGTCGTCGTCGCGCCCATGAAAGGTCGGTTGGCACTTTGTGTTGTGGTTTAAGCTAGGCTGTGATATCTTAAATATTGGCCCAAGAGATTCGATTTGAACGGACCCTGGACTGATCGTCTTGTATGGCATGCTGTTTAGAAGCAGTGGGTTTATTTGTTCTTTCAAAGGGGGCATTGGAATCCAGACGAGGATGAGACATTTGATCTTCCCCTCCCTCCCTCTCTCTCTCTCTCTCTGTGTCTCCCTCTTGCTCTCTCTCTCTCTCTCTCTTGCTCTCTCTCTGTCTGTCTGTCTCTCTCTCTCTCTTCTATCTCTCTTCCTCTTTGTCTCCCCCTCCACCTCCTTTCTCGATCTCTGCCGGTATCCACCATAGCACAAGCTTGAGTTTACATACTCCAATAATAATATAAGTGCACGTGCTGTTCTGTATTTCCATTATGTTTGTCTATTATCGTCGGCTCTGTGGCTAAGTTGATACGAACGCTTCGTAATGCCGTGGTACCGGGTGTGATCCCAACTGCGGGCCATGCGCCTTGCGTTGGTTTCGACAGTGGTATCAGGCGGCCGACCGTCCAGGAAGCAATGGCAAACTACTGGACGTAAATTTGCCTAGAAAAACCACACAACAGCCAGGGGCTGCTGGGGTTGGTTCTGCAACGTTATGTAAAGAATACGCAACTAACCTTGTCTATTATCATCACCAAGTTGAAAGTATGTCGCCTCTTGTTCAGAGCAAAGGATGTCATTTTGGTTTTTTGCTCCATGCTTCGAGCAGCCGTGGTTTATCGACTGGACACTTGCTTGCCGATCTGAAGGTCGTGGGTTCAGATCGTGACCAAGCCGGACATTTGTACAAAAAAATGCTCTCAACTCCCAAACGACCCTGCTTTAAATGGGTACCAGGTAAAGTCCTGGTAAGTAAATGCGGCCGGTGTGATGTTGACGACAGCGCCCAACTAGACTATAAAATATAGGTCTAGCCCTATGTGCCCAAAACGCTTGAAGGCGTAGAAAAGGGTATTTTACTTTACTTACATGCTTTCTCCAGTCTAACTTCCATCGATGCTTCAGCTCCCATCGTGTTTTCACGAAAAATAAGACCGGAATTTGTATTAATGTTTGCTTACAAAATAAATTAGTACTTTCTTTCAAGATAGGCGTATCAGCCATGTGCACCTGTGGAAAGGTGCCCCAGACAGAAGAGCATGTACTCCAGGACTGCACCGAATTTGACACATTAGGGAAAACCTTTTGGCCAGAAAGAACAAAAGTGGAACATAAACTCTATGAACCTCTGAATAAACTAACAACGACAGTGAAATTTATATAAGAGACAAAACTGCTGATATAGACAACTAAGTTGTGGCGAACGAAAGGAGAAGAAGAAGAAGAAGTGGTTTCTTCAGGAAATGTCTGTCTGTTGTTTCAGATGCAAAAACCATCTACATTTATTTTGTACAAGATTTTGCATTTATTAAAAAACGACCACATCATATTCGTCAGGAATATCTCGTTAACTCTCCAAATCCTGAATTCCTACCACAATATTTTGCGAATTATTAACCACATCCGTTCAATATCAATTGCACACCAGTGGCGCCTGTACCCTGACTGGCCAATTGGCAATAAGTATCTCATTCCAGCTGACGATCCTATTATTTGGATAGAGAAAATATTAAATACATCCTAAAAACGTGCTAGAGCTTTTTACTGGGGTTAGGAGAACATGGTAACTGACTCATGCCATCTTATCCTTTTTCTTTCATCCATTGTCATACCTGTCAGGATTTCTCATTGGTCAAGTGGTCAAGCAGTTTACATCTCAAAATCGCTGGCTACTTTCACGGACGTATTCAGTTCTCAAATGTAGTTTTACGGAGGTCTCTGGAGATTATGTTTTACCGAGTTCGTGCCTTGTGCTACGTTCTAGCATGTGGCTAGAAACTGCTAAGAAAGGCTGAGTATTATGTGATAAAACCTAGTGCATCTAAGACAATTCTCTTGACTTTAATTTTAACTCTACCTGTCATACAGGTCGACGCAGCCTTGAGTGGGTACCAGGTCCAGTGCTGGGAAGTAAAGGCGGCTGGCGTGATGCTGAACATCCCCCACCAAGTGATGATTTGTCTATAAAAATATAGTTCTAGCCCTTTATTCCAAATACACTTAAGGGCGTGGTAAAAAGATCTTTACTTTGTTACGTTTATTAGCCATCACACACCACACAAGGAAGCAAACGAGAATGCGGTCAATATCGAGGCATATCTCTTTTAAGCCATGTTGGCAAAATGTATGCCAAGATAATAGAAACAAGACTGAGACCAGTGATAGAACCACAGCTGGCAGAAGAACAGATGGGATTTAGGAGAAATAGAAGCTGCACAGATGCAATCTTCACACTTAAACAGTTAATAGAAAAGAACATTGAATACAATAAGAACTTATTTGTGGCTTCCGTAGACCAGGAGAAGGCATTTGACAGAGTCGACAGACAATTATTATGGAAAATAATGGCAAGATATGGAGTAAGCGAACACCTCATCGAAGTGTGCAACAGTTTATACAGGGATTGTAGAAGTGTAGTTAGAATAAATCAGGGAACATCTCATCCTTTCACGGTGACATCTGGAGTAAGACAGGGGTGTGTCTTATCACCACTGCTGTTTATCACCTACATCGACAGTATATGCAAGAATGCCAAGCCCATGAATGAAGATCTTAGTAAGATCAACGAATTACTCTTTGCACATGACCAGGCCTTGATAGCAGATACAGCCATGAAATTGCAACAACATCTAACATCCATGAATGAAGAATGTAAAACAAATAATATGAGAATCAACACTCAAAAGACAGAAGTAATGTCAATAGGAAAAAAAGAAGACAGATCTAAACATAACAATAGAATACAAAGGCATTAAACAGGCATCTGAGTTTAATATCTGGGAATACAGTTTTACCGAAGATGGGAAATTGGATAAAGAAATTGACATTAGATGCAGTAAAGCAAACCAAGTATTGGGGACAGCTAGCATAGCAAATCCCCCCCCCCCTCTTACAGCATAAGACAAATCCCAATCAGCACAAAGAGACATCTTATTCAAAGCATATTTATTCCCAAACTCTGTGCTACCAGTGCCAGAAACATGGTCACTCACAACAAACCATAAAAGAAAATTAGTAACCACGGAAATGATCAAATGTCTGAGAAGGGCTGTAGGATGTGGACCATAAGAGATAAGATCAGAAATGAGATCATAAGAGAACAAGTCGGCACAGAAACCAATTCTGGATTACATACATAGAGAGACAGCAAGTGAAATGGTTTGACAACCCCACTTAGAGAGAATGCCTTGTGACACCATAACCATACAAAGCATACATGGGAAGAGCATAAGAAAGGAGGACGTAGAAGCACGGGGTAGACCAAGAACAAGATGGAAGGATAACATCAGAGAAACTCTACAACAGCACGATGTGCCTATGGTCGAGGCAGCCAGAAGAGCTAGAAACAGAATCTTATATCTCCCTCGACACCCACAGCGGTAAAAGAGGAAGTGAAGAAGAAGAAGAAGAGAAGACAAACCACACATTTGTCTATGATTCTTCTGTGCAAATTTTGATCACAAATGCTGAGGTATAAGAAAGATCAGGTGTTGCAACAGTTTTCTCAGTGCTCAGTCTAGGAAGGCTCAGTTGGCTGGGTCACACCCGGTGAATGGAGGACGGCGTTGTCCATAAGGGCATTCTCTATGGTAAATTAAAGATGGGCAGAAGATGTCGAGGCCGACCTCTACTTCGATTAATAAGATGTGTGCAAGCGGGACATGCATCTACAGGTATTGAGGTGGACTCGTAGGAACAAAATGCTGTGGACCAAGTTGTGTGGAAAAGAATGGGGGAGGGGGGGGGGCAGATGAGGAAGAAAATGAGAATGAAAAAAGAGATGATTGCAGAAAGGATGAGAGCTGAGCGTCTGAGAAGAAATATGCTAAACACAAATGTTCACAACAATGTTCCCTTCAAATTGTTGAAGATTTTTTTCTTAACGCGGGCGGGGTTTGCTAGTCACACTCGTTGCTGCTTCTAATACTGTTGCTCGACTGCTAATACTGCTGCTTCTAGTACTGTTGCTTTACTGCTAACACTGCTTCTGCTAGTACTGTTGCTCTACTGCTAATACTGCTGCTGCTAGTACTGTTGCTCGACTGCTAATACTGCTGCTGCTGGTACTGTTGCTCGACTGATAATACTGCTGCTGCTAGCATTGTTGCTCTACTGCTAATACTGTTGCTGCTAGTACTGTTGCTCTACTGCTAATACTGCTGCTGCTAGTACTGTTGCTCTACTGCTAATACTGCTGCTTCTAGTACTGTTGCTCGACTGCTAATATTGCTGCTTCTAGTACTGTTGCTCGACTGCTAATACTGCTCCTACTAGCACTGTTGCTCTACTGCTAATACTGCTACTTCTAGTACTGTTGCTCGACTGCTAATGCTGCTGCTTCTAGTACTGTTGCTTAACTGCTAATACTGCTGCTGCTAGTACTGTTGCTCTACAGCTAATACTGCTGCTTCTAGTACTGTTGCTCGACTGCTTATACTGCTGCTTCTAGTACTGTTGCTCGACTGCTAATACTGCTGCTGCTAGTACTGTTGCTCTACTGCTAATACTGCTGCTTCTAGTACTGTTGCTCGACTGCTAATACTGCTGCTTTTAGTACTGTTGCTCGATTGCTAATACTGCTGCTTCTAGTACTGTTGCTCGACTGCTAATACTGCTGCTGCTAGTACTGTTGCTCGACTGCTAATACTGCTGCTGCTAGTACTGTTGCTTGACTGCTAATACTGCTGCTGCTAGTACTGTTACTCAACTGCTAATACTGCTTCTGCTAGTAGTGTTGCTCTACTGCTAATACTGCTGCTGCTAGTACTGTTGATCGACCGCTAATACTGTTGCTGCTAGTACTGTTGCTCGACCGCTAATACTGCTGCTGCTAGTACTGTTGCTCGACTGCTAATACTACTGCTGCTAGTACTGTTGCTCGACCGCTAATACTGTTGCTGCTAGTACTGTTGCTCGACTGCTAATACTTCTTCTCCTAATACTGTTGCTCGACTGCTAATACTTCTTCTCCTAGTACTGTTGCTCGACCGCTAATACTATTGCTGCTAGTGCTGTTGCTCGACTGCTAATACTACTGCTGCTAGTGCTGTTGCTCGACCGCCAATACTACTGCTGCTAGTGCTGTTGCTCGACCGCCAATACTGCTGCTGCTCGTACTGTTGTTCGACTGCTAATACTACTGCTGCTAGTACTGTTGCTCGACTGCTAATACTGTTGCTACTAGTACTGTTGCTCGACTGATAATACTGCGGCTGCTAATATTACTACTGCTTCTGCTGCAACTACTACAGCTCTCGTGTGCCCACTTTTCATACAAATTTGCGTCAAGTATCTTCAGTTGCTAATTCTACAATTAACAATAAATATAATTATCCACAAATAACATTCTACATACCAGAAGTAGAAATTAAAACAAAAAAGAACCACGATAATGACAAGAGTCTGCTTGTGTTTGTAGATTAGGTCATCTTAATATATGTCATCTAATGGGCAAACTGCCCGAATTATCCCTCATCCTTAGTCAACATTTTCAGATATTCGGTCTTACTGAAAGTCGATTAAATGATTACATCTCAGATGATGATGTATCGATAAATGGTTATAGTGTTATTAGAAGAGACAAAATAATTGCACCAGCGAAAACAATTCATTTGTACCACACAAAAAACAAATTACTGGCCCAGGGCTCAGCTGAGGCAATTAAATTGTGGTTGGCTGTGGAATTCGTTTCCTTGGAATTGTCAGCCCAGAAAACATATGACGAGTTTTTAAAGTCATCCCCATGTGCATATGTTTTTTGTGCATATGTTTTCTGGTAAGAATCCACAACCTGCTCAGTCGCCAGATGCAATGTTGGGCAGTTCTGAATTGACACAGGCAATTGACACTAATGTTACTAGTCCGGCCCAAATAGCTGCAGATCGACCAGTTCTGTTGGCTATTGAATATCTACCGGAGCGTCATCAAGAGAAAATAACACGTCTCGGTAACGTGGCAACAGAACAATCCATACCTCTCCAGAACGTGGCACCGGCAGAAAAAATACATCTGCAAAACATTGCACCAGACGAAACAACTACACTGACTGATCAAGAGAATGTCCCTGCCATCAGTCAGCCCATCTGTGATTGTCAGCGTCGCGTTGAAGGCATTGAAACAGCCTTAAAGACACTTACTGATGCTGTCGTTGCCAGCGTTGAAAACAATAATCAAATAAATGATAATTACGCCACACTCAAGGGGGAAATAACGCTTCTGAGAGAAGAAAATGAAACACTAAACAGTATTATTCAATCTTTTAGATGTGCACAAACTTTTAACATGGCAACTCAGACTGACAGTGTCCAGTCACTGGAACCGCCGTCCAAACAACATAGAAAACTTGCAGCTCCAGAGGACACAACTGTAAAATAAAATAACAAAGTTGAAGAAGAACGTATTTATCCTATTGGCATTAAAATTAGCAATCGTTTTGATGCGCTTCTAGAGCATTCGGTTGCAAGCGATAAACCAATCACTACAATGCCAACATGCAGCACACACGTCAAGAAAGCACCATCTGTTGTGCGTGAAAATGGAATTATTGAAAGCCAACAATGGCAGAAACCCCCAGCAAGACGTGCTGGCTACCAAGAAGCCCAAATACATGTATCTCAGGACTCCACCCATATTATTATCGGGGACTCCTTACTGAAAGGACTTTACAGCAGTCGTATGTCCACATCAGAGAGCGATGTTGTAACTGTAATTCCGCTACCAGGTGCAGGGGTAGACAGGCTAACAGAAAGAAAGAATACAGCGGCTGGGTACCCATAATAGCATCAGGAAAACCACCATTCACATTGGAATCAACGACACCATGAACAACAAACAAATCACAACTACTTATCAGCTGCGGACATTACTGGACGTAGTGCGTGGCATGTGCCCAAATTCATCTATATATCTGAGTTCTATACTGGTGCCCCAGTTTGGCAGTCAGCGCAGTCTGGCTGACTCTAACAATAAGATACTAGAGAAATTTTGCAGTCAGCACAATTTATATTTTATAAACAATACACCCTTTTTTACGGCAAAGTCTGGTGCACCAAAAAAAGCTTCTATATAAGGACCAAATTCACACATCTACTCTGGGAACCAGCATACTAGCCAAAAATTTGAAATACCCAGACAGAACACAACAGACACCCAACACAGAAGTACGAAAACCACTCATTTCTACTAAACACGATTCTCAAACCAGAGGATACAAGCCAGTCACGGCAAGTAAAATCGCCCACATTCCTGACACCCGATCTCCCGCCACCACAGTATCACAGCAGCCTTCAAGGGGAAATCGACCGCTGCAAGTTCAACAACCCCCACCCACCTTCACACAGGTGGGAGATAACTTTGAGGACATGTTTCCTCCTCTTCCTAGCAGACAACCATCCTCCGTTAGCGCTTCCCTGTTGCGCCAGACCTCCCCCAATTCAAATCTGAGGTCAGCGATTGGAAACAGCTACACACCTGAACAACAATATCCAATTCATTGTAATCCTGATATGTTACATCTGATGCGTTTTAGCCCTGGTCTACTTAGACAGGCATTCCTGATGTCACTGCAGTATAGGCCAGTCGAATACAATACCTGTTAAAGATATACAAATCCTCAGCACAAAGAGTCGTATTTCTTGAACGTTTCGTGTATTTACTTTATTGACTGAATTTTCTTTGAGCAGACCTTTGAACGTTTCGTGTATTTCTTAGCCTGTACTCCGCTACCCACTCGACCAGTCTCGGGGTACAATCTCAAATACACGCACATACACATACACAAATATACACATTGACTGTGTAATAAGCTACTATTATACTTGTTATATTATTTTAACTTGTAAGCTGCTAAGACATTGATTGTTAACTGTCATTTACTCTCTTGCACGTTAATATTTTTTTGTGCGTTTTTTCCCCATTACTTTTTGTTCTGCTTTTAATTGTTATTATCTCGCATAGTGCTTTTATTTTGCACTGCTCGTTTGCACTTTACGCTTTCTGGAAATGTCTAGCCAACTTGAAAACTGGCTCAGTAGAGCTGGTCTTAGATTAGGTCATCTTAATATATGTCATCTAATGGGCAAACTGCCCGAATTATCCCTCATCCTTAGTCAACATTTTCAGATATTCGGTCTTACTGAAAGTCGATTAAATGATTACATCTCAGATGATGATGTATCGATAAATGGTTATAGTGTTATTAGAAGAGATCCACATAAGAAACAAGAGACAGGTATAGCGGTCTACTTATGTAGTTCACTTAATGTTTTCCGCAGGCTAGACTTAGAAAGTAGTGAGATAGAATGTGTTTGGCTTGAGTTAAAACTACAAAATCACCAACCACTACTAGTTGGTTATCTTTATCGCAACCCCAGCGCTGGAAACATTTGGTATGAAAACTTCACTGCCATGATGGATGCAGTGATTACTATAGGCAGAGAAATCATACTTCTTGGGGACTTCAATATCGATACTCAAAAGTCTAACAACACATGGGAGAATATAGTTACTTCATACAATCTCCAACAACTAGTTAAACAACCTACTAGAGTAACTAAATCATCTTCAACACTTATAGATCACATTTATACAACACGTCCTGAAAATATAGTGGAATGCAAGGTTCCCACTACTGCAACGTCCGATCATTTTCCTGTCTGCTGTACGTGGTCGAAAAAGGTAACTAAAATTCCAAAACACAAACATTTAAGCATAAAATTTAGAAGCTACAAAAATTTCAGTCAAGAGGCATTTTTACTAGATTTGCTAAGTTCACCTCTTGACCATGTTTATCAACTTCCTGATCCGGATGATGCTCTGGAATATTGGCTAAAGACTTTCCTTGGGGTTTTTGATAAACATGTGCCAGTTAAGGAGGTCCGTGTGAAACATCAGACTAAATCACCATGGATCACACAGGAAGTAGTCGACATTATGAGAGAACGAGATAGGGCACACAAAGATAAGAACTTTGTCACATATCGGAGTTTGCGTAACAAAGTACAGTATGTTATTCGAAAGGAAAAAAAGAACTATTTCAGAAACCTAGTATCAGATAAAAGAAACAGTAAGGATATATGGAAGGCAATTAACACACTGACAAACAAAAACACTTCAACACGTGTGGTAACATCTAATATAGCATCTGATGATTTCAGCAATTACTTTCAGGATGACATAGAGCAGATAAAGGCTACAATACCGAGCTATCCATGTGATTTATCCATGCTGTCAACATTTTGTGAGAATAAATGCTCCAGAGATTTTCCCACTGACATGCCTTTGATGTCAGTCAATGACGTTTCTAAATATCTCGCTAATCTCAAAAACAGTAATGCATCAGGTCTAGATGGTGTGAGCAATAGGATCCTTCGTTGTACTGCATCAGTTATCTGCACGTCATTAACCTACATTTACAACCAGTGCATCGCCAAGGGTTACTTTCCTCCAGCCTTTAAAATTGCCAAAGTCTATCCTCATATAAAATCTAGATCATTAGACAGTAGTATTCCCAGTAGCTATAGACCTATCTCTCTACTATCATCCCTATCAAAACCACTAGAAAAGCACATTCACAAAACAATACTCCAACATTTAGATCAAAATGAACTTATTGTTGACAACCAGTCAGGGTTTCGACCAAAATATTCTTGTCATACTGCCTTAACAAATATGATAGAAAACTGGCATCAGAATATTAACGAAGATAAGATATGTGGTGCAGTGTTTATAGACTTCAAAAAGGCCTTTGACATGATAGACCACACTATTCTTATCCGAAAGCTGGTAACAATGAAAGTTAGTTCCAACCTATTAACAATGCTAACATCTTTTTTATTAAACAGAAAACAAGTTGT